>WKFP01015002.1:248812-261598 GCA_011057875.1 Pterocles orientalis | reverse complement strand
AGCCGCCGGTGCTGCCTCTGCCCTGGTTAGGAGCCCTGCCGAGGCAGCGTGAGCCTGCTGGCGGGAGGCGTGCTTTGCGAGGTTACCTTTGCTTGTTCTTGCAGATATTTCCCCCCCTCTGAGGATTCATAGGCTGTTGCTGCTGCAGGACATTCTCTGAAAGGTTTATTTTTGTTCTCCTCCCTCTGCAGTAAGAACACTTCCTGTATTTTTGGTTTAGGACTTTTCACAGCGAAGAACAAACAGCCAAACCTTCTCGTGGCTGGCTGTTATGTTACCCTGGCTGTGAAGTCTCTGCTTCGGAGCTGGAATCTGTGCAGCGAAACTGGAACTGTCAGATCCCAGAGGAGAGTTGGGTTTAGTGAGGTGGAGGAAGGGGAACATCTATCTGGGGCTGATGGTAACGATTTACACAACTACCCTGTACCTGGTGGGGGTTGTTTGCATACCTCGTTTTATATTTAACGTTGTCTTTCCAATCTCACAGTCTCTAACATGTGATGTTCAAAGCACCACCTTAGAGCCAACTTTGATTTCTACAGCTGGGAGCTTTCTGCAGCGAGAGGTTTCCCACTTCTACCTGTGATGGTCCTGCCACTCTGGACCCGGCTGGCTCCAGCAGCAGATGAGTGGCTTGCTGATGAGCGGCTGAATTTTCTGGTAGTAGACACACAGCAGGACACAGGAAAATACCGTGTCAGTCAGCCCGGAGGGTGCTGTTTATCAAGACATCTTTCTCCTCTCCTTTCCCTACTTTCTGAAACAACCAGAAGGTTGTGCTCTCATGTTAAGGATTTGGTTTCTTCTGCTTTCATTTTAGCAGGAGTCCTGCCAACATTGCACTTCTCTGTGGTGTGATGAGCCACTCGCGCTGTGCTGCTGTCGTTCCTGTGCCTTCTTCCATCGTCCTTTCTAACACCTGGTCTTGCCCTGATGCCATCAGCAAGCCTTTGCCTGGAATTTGACTCATCTGTGTTCAGTGTGTGACATGTAAAATTATCCATTCCTCTCATGGGAAACGCTTGTATCGACTATGTTAGGAATATGCGTGTGTCAGAATCGGTTGGTGCTCTTAAATGTCCCGCTGTGTTCATTTCTTTGCTGTGAGACATTGAACAAGCTTTCAGAAGTAAATAGTGAATGGTGCCGGGGAGGAAGGGAAGCTGAAATATCTCTGAATAGACCTGAGGGTGCCGGAAAGCAGTCAGAAAGTGTACCTTGGTCACGCATCCCTCCCAAATCGCCACCTGAACTTAGGAATACCAGCCTTAGGAGCCGTTGCTCCCACGAGAGGATAAGGTGTTGATTTTGCTCGTTAAAGCCTAATTCTTCACCCCTCGCCAGTCTGTGCAGTGTTTTTACAACTTTGCTTCTGGTTTTAGCAAAGACAGACATTCCTTTCTGAGAGTAGAGACAGAAGCTGGCTCCATTATATAACTAACAAAACTTAGGGCAGTTCGTAGGTTCCCTTAAACATTCTTGTTTGGGGTCTGAATCTTTGTTGGGCATGTGGAAAACCGTGGCCAGAGTTGTGAGTGCCCAGGAACCGGGGTTGCAGCTTTCCGAGTGTTTGACGGGAAGAAGGTGCCTCCAGACTCTCCTAAGAGAGTCTTCTCTGGCCTGGCGGTCAGCAGCAGTGATTCAGGTACTTCGGTTTGCTGTTTCTTTTTTTTTTTCCTTTTTCTGGAGGTTACTGAAGAAGGCTGCTTGCTGGATGGTCCAGTGCTGATGTTAACAAAAGTTGCAGGATGGCTCAGGGAGGAGTCACCTCAGACTTCCAGCCTGATAAAAGGGAAGGACTCTTCTGGAAATGTTGGCCAGTATTTGCAGGGAACAGGGAATAACCCTGTCAGCGTTGATGTGCTGGGGAGAACATCTGTGTGCGATGCTTTATTCAAAGCAGATGGATAGCAGAGGGGGAAGGGGTGGTGTTTAACCCTTGGTTTCAAGCCAGCTTTTCCACCCTCAGCTGCTCTCATTTGGCTGCATTTGCTGATGCTTAAAATGCTGACTCCTTTTTCTTTCTTTCTGTAAAGATCTGCCTTGATGGGGAGGTCTCCTTCCAAAAGGCTTTGTTAGCGAACGCTTATGTGGTGATTTTTTTTGAAATATATGAGCAGTGTGTTGTATCTCGATGTTGTAACTGAGCATTTGACATTGATTGAAGATAAATACATTAAAAATTGTGTGCGTTCCCTTGAGAGAACGTGCTGTTAATGCCACTGTACAGATCAGGAACTGGAATACAGAGATGCTCTGCCAAAGCAAAGAGCTGAACCCAGGTTTCTCCACATTTTTTGTCAGTGTCGTAACATTTAGACAGTTTTCTTAGCTGGATGCAAGCCGGATTTTTTTGTTAATGCATGATTAAATGTGAGTATTTAGGGGAAAGGTAGTGACTTTGCTGATGTTGGTTTTTTCCAGCTATCCCAGGTGTTTGTTTCAGCATTTGTTTCAGTTGTCTGATTCAAGGTACCAAACAATATTAGAAAGAAAGGGGTCCTGGAGGAACCTCTGCTGATACCACCGCTCTGCAGGGAGCGTGGGGTACGCGACATGTTCTGATAACAAGCAACTAAAGCGTGAGCACGAGCTGAGGTTTGTTTTGAAAGAGACCTGAAGGGACAGGTGAAATGCAGGCAAAGAGCTGGAGAAGTGTAATAACTTCATAAAGTACAGAAGTGTGTGCTGTCCTCCAGGTGCCACGTGCCAGCGAGGGGCACAGCCCTCTGGAGAGCTGTGGACAGCTTGTATTACCTGTCCCGGATTCAGATGCCAGACTGGGGGTCAGGGCAGTTGAGCGCTAGAGACACAGTTTTCATCCTGGAGCACGTAGTAGCCTCAGCAGAGGCGAGGTGGTGTTCTTGCAAAAGGAGAAGGGAGAGGTGGCGGGATGTTACAACTATGCTTTCGTGATTTGACTTCTGTTTCACGAGATGTGACAGAGATTGGATGCGTATTTTCTTTGCTGTCATGTTGTGCTTTCATGTCAGACGTGTCTGATATGGCTTCAGGCACCAAAACCCTGGCTCATCTAAAGAAAATGAATATGTTTGGTTGTTTTTTTGCCTGAACGATTCTCTATTTGTGATGCTCGTAGGTTGAAAACATCCTGCTGCACGACCGTGGCCACTATGTGCTGTGTGACTTTGGAAGTGCTACTAACAAATTCCAGAACCCTCAAACAGAAGGGGTGAATGCGGTAGAGGAGGAGATCAAAAAGTAAGTGTGCTTTGCCTTTTCAGCTCAGATGTAGCTTGTATTCGAAGGATAACTTTTTCTTGTACTGGGACGAAATTTTACTCAGGCCTGCTGCAGCAGATTGGATGCTGCTGCACTGGAATGTCTGCTGCAGGTGAATAAGTGCCTGGGGGAAGGTGAAACAATAAATTGAGCTTGATGTAATTGCTTTGGACCTGAAAGACGGAGTGTACTCATGCGGAGAAGTCATCCACCTTGACGAGGTGGTGACATGCTCTGTTACGTATGGGGTCAGCCTGTCTCTGTCCCTCACCAGTCTCGGTTTTTTTGAGCTGCAGTACAGCAGACGACACAACCCCTGTCCTCCATCAGCTATTCATCGTAAATCCTTGCGGTGACGAAGGGGCTGTGTGGCCTAACCCCTCAGCTCCTCCTAGAACTCCTCGAGGTGTCTGATCTGGCTCCGGCTCTTGCTCCACACACAACCAGCTGCAGTGGTAGCAACGAGGTGCAGCGTGGTGCTTTCAGAAAGGGAACTTAGCTGGCAGCTCAGCAGGACCTAGATCCGGAACGGAGCAGACTCCAGGTCCTTGGTCTTGCTTTAGTTTTAACAGTATCCCTGCTGCAAACGCTCCACTTCTGCTAATACAACATTCTGGCTAAAAACAGCAGGTTAGAAATGTGTGCAAATGCCTCCTTTTCCTTAGGATTCAGTCACACCTGCGTGGGTTTCCTAGATTTGTTTGTCTGGAGTTCTGGAGTGCTCCTGGTCTGGCTCTGCCATCCCTTTGGAGTGCCCCGTTTGTACACTTGTTAACAAGCCTACAAAACCTTTCCCTTAGCCATGCTTTCTGTGAGCAAGGTGAATAGCGTGCAAGGTGCCACCGCCGAAATTACAGACCTGCTGATAGGAAATCTTATTGTGAGAGTTCCTTAAACTGTGCTGCCATTTCCAGCTTGTCTATTTGGAGTGATTTGTTAAAATGAGACAGATTCTAGCTATAGTTTGAAAAACATATATAAAAAATAACCCTTCCCTTGTTTACAGTGACTCTGAGCAGGAGTCCTGGTATGGAAGTCTGTCTATTAGGAGCCACTTATCTGGTGACAATCTTTGTAACACAGTTGGCCAGAGCCCCAGCAGTGAGGACATTGCAGAGGACATTTGGCTACTGACCTTGTTGATGCTCTGGATCCTTGAATATTTCTCTTCTGGTCCTTAAAATGACTGTGCAGCTTTGTGAGTAAATTGCTTTCTTTAGAAAAAATCTTGGTTGCTGCCCTGGTTTCACCACGCGGTTTGCAGTGGTTAGTGTTTTATTGTTAGGGATATCTAGCAGATGCTGTTAAAAGATTTTTTCAATAGGTTACCTTCTCTAAAATGAACAAGGAAAGAGTGAATTTTGAATTATTTGAAAATATGATGTAGTAAAAACGCATCTGATACACCTTTCGAACTCACTGATTGATCTTTCTGCTTACAGGTACACTACGTTATCCTATAGAGCCCCAGAAATGGTCAACCTCTATAGCGGCAAACTTATTACTACAAAAGCAGACATATGGGTACGTATACAAACCGCTTAACATCACACAACCAGCCTGCAGCTTGCTTTCGTTACCCTAATGACAGGAGAGCTTTCTGGCTGGGGCTAACCTAGTTTCCTTAAGAGACTGGGCAGTTTCTGGGTAAAGAGTTCCTCTGCTTGATGTTCCTGGTGAGTTACTGCTGAGCAGGGTGGTACAACACACGTGCTTCTTTGCGTGCTACCCCCGGTGTGGTTTTCATTTGGAGATGTGTGAAATGCCAGGGTTGAGCACTGCAAACCGATTTTGTATCTTAAGAGATCTCAGAAAATTCAGAGTATTGTGGCGGCTTGTGCCTGGATTGGGTTGCAAGCAGGTGAAATCAAAGTTATTGGTCAGAATTTAGTAGAAAATGAAGAAAACAAAACAAAACAAACTCTTCCCCCAGAAGCAATAGTGTCCTTATCCTGGGCAGCATAACGTAGGTCTGAGTTGTCATAGTTGGCCAAAGACCAAGCTTTGGCGCTGCTGTTTCTAATGATCAGGGCAGTCTTGCCACGCTTTTCATTTTGGGTGCAAAATGCGACTCTGGTGTCATCCATGAGTGGCTAACCTGGTCAAGGGTGGAAGGCTTCCCTCGAGGTGGGATGGAGAACCACAACAGCCTGTGCTGTTTGTCCCGTGGGGGCAATTCAGCCACGGGAATGTGTTTTGAAATGCTAATTCAGAGCATGTTTGAGTGGCTTCTGAAGCCCTGAGCTGGGAAGTAACAGGGCAGAAGCAGTGTAAGGACAGTTTTAATGTCTCCTCAGTAGCTCCGCATCTGTGTACACAGGAGGGGAAATAGCTGACGTGACATCGCTGGGAAGAGTCCCTGTCCTCTCTGTGAGCTCGGCTCGGAGCCGGGAACGCTGCAGCTCCTGGGGGCTCTTGCACGGCTGAGTTCAGGAGGAGGTTTGTAGAGCTGGGTCCTGTACGAGCGCCGGGTCACTCGCCGTGGTGTTAGAGACCTGGAGAGGGAAGGTCGCAGCTGTGACAGCGTGAAAACACTGTCAGGGCCTCAAAGGCAGCCAGAGGACAACCTGGGATTTGCACTCCTTCCTGTGATAACGTGGAAGGACGGAGACCCAAGGGCTCTCCTCTTCCTGGCGTGGAGGGAATTCCGTTCTAGCGACCTGCTGAGTGTTTCCAAACCAGCGTGCGGTGCTGTGCACAGTGGGGCTGTGACCTCAAGGTGCTTGTCCTGCTGGAAACCTCCCTCTCCTTCAATCTCCTCGAGGTTATTTTAAACCAGAGCGCGACTGAATTGTGAAATCCTGTGACAAAAGATATAAACTGATGATGAGTTGCTAAGGATTAGGAAATGTTTCCCCCTCTCTCTGCCCTCTGAGATGGTGGGAGTGTTTCGTAATGAGCCCTTTGAGCAACACTTGGATTTTCTTTTGAAATAAGTGGTTCTTTGTGCCATCAAAAGCAGCACGGAAACAGACGGAAGGGTGATAAACCCAACGGCCTGCAGGCTTATCTGTAGATCTCTCCCGGGTACATATTTGTAACGGTTGAAGGTGGTTTGGACTTAAGCTTGGAAACAGTTTGGATGTTTCTTTGTCAGAATAAATGTATTGAGGATGATGGTTACCATTTATTTTTCCTATTACTTTGCTTTTTCCTCCCAGAATGGGACAGAAATGGGCTTTGCCGGTGTGATGCCGTGAAGGGTCGCACTACATGCGGCACGTGGAGCTGCAGGGTGTGTGTGATGGTCCTCGCACAGCCCCCCGGTTACGGGATCTCAGCCTAGCAAGGGAGAGCTCTTCACGTGTTTATCTTCCCATGTAACTGCTTGTTTTCTAGCTGATCACGGCCTGACGTCGCGCAGCAGTAGAACACCCGAGAGCACTTTACCTGTTATCCGCAGTGGTATTTGGGTCGTACCCTTCCCTGCTTTGCTCCCGCTGGTTCAACCCTTTGCTGTGTTCTCTCTCCAGGCCCTCGGCTGTTTGCTGTACAAGCTGTGTTACTTCACCTTGCCATTCGGGGAGAGTCAGGTGGCAATCTGTGACGGCAATTTCACCATTCCAGATAATTCTCGGCACTCGCAGGACATGCACTGCCTCATCAGTGAGTGTCTGACAGCGGCGTAGTCTGCTTCTGCAGGACAAGGAGAATAGAGGTGTTTTGTTCTTCTGCTCCTGCAGGAAAACCGTTGGTGTTTCTCTTCTTTTAAGAGACTTGTTTGCACACAGGGGTGGTTAAAGGGATCGTTTAGCAGCGTAGGAGACCCCCCCCTTGAAAGACAGTTATGACAAAGAGATTTCTGTGTGGCTAGGCTGTCGTGAACTCTGTGGAAAGACAGGAAGACAGACAACCGTTTGGTCCGAGTGCTACAGAAACTTGCACAATAAACCTATTTATGCAGAAACGTATTTCTCCAGTAATAAATCTGTTTGGGTAAGGAACTGAAAAGAACCACAGTGACTTAAACTAGTGATAAGAATTCATCTTCTGTGAACTGAGAAACAGAACTGAAATGATGTATAAATAACCCACTGACTAGCATGAATGTGTAATTAAGGGTACAATGCGCTACTCTTGGCAAAGCTGGGGCAGCTTTCTTGTTTTCAGCACAGCATTTGTTTTTTTTTTTTTCCTAGCCACAATCTTGACTAACACAGAGTTGGATGTTTTTGCAGAGCAGCCGGTATTTTCTTTGCTTATGCAAAGGCGCTGGTGTATGTGTGGCCTGTCCTCTTGCCCCACTGACACACTGGGGTTGGATCAAGCTCTTTTCTTGCGGCTTCACTGGGAAATGCAGAAGTTGAAACCAGTGCTATTCCCTCACCAGGCACGCTGCATTTCCCCTCCTTGCCCTGGAGCCTTCGATAGCAGCTACAAGTTGTTCAGAGCTGTATTGGAAAATGTCCTAGTCCATCCTGTCCTGTCCCTTTCTCAGACCTGATGAGCACCCCAACAGGGAGCTTTGGAAGAGGCAGGGCACCCTGTTAGCATCTGGGTACACCAACTGGAGAATAATCGAATCATAGAACAGTTTGGGTCAGAAGGGACCTTAAAGCCCACCCTGTGCCATGGGCAGGGACCCCTCCCACCAGCCCAGGTTGCCCAAAGCCTCATCCAGCCTGGCCTGGAACCCCTCCAGGGATGGGGCATCCACAGCTTCTCTGGGCACCCTGGGCCACTGCCTCACCCCCCGTACAGGGAAACGTTTCTTCCTGATACCTCGTGTGATACACTGCCACAAACGGCTCGTGTGAATCTGTTCTGTTGCTCTGATGTTCACATCTCTGTCTTTTAAAGGGTACATGCTTGAGCCAGACCCTGATAAGAGACCTGATATCTACCAGGTCTCCTACTTTGCGTTCAAACTGGCAAAGAAGGAATGCCCGGTCCAGAACGTCCAGGTGAGTGGCAGAGGAGGGGTCTGATGCAGGGCTTTGGGAGGAGGCTGGGAGTGGCAGTTCCTGAATGTTGAGCATTCTGCTGTATTGTGTCAGTTGTTCCCCAGTTCTGTACTTAGGAAGTGGGGTTTTTTGTTTTTATTTTTTTGTATTGTAGTTAGCAGCACTGTTTGTGGGTTTTTCTTTTTCCGGTGGCAGGAATCAGGATTTTGTTTTGTGTTTCGTTTATTTCTGTTTGTCCTTGATTTACCTCCTCACCCAGTCACCGGTGTGAGGCCAACCAAGAAATCTTGTGCATGTGAACATGGGAAATTAGGCCATGCTTGGGAAACCGATTTGATTTCCAGGCACAGTGATCAGAGCGTGTGTAATGTGTGCTGCAGTGGCTTTGAGACGCTGCAGTTCCGTGTCTGCCGTCTGGCTGGGACTAGCCACTGCCATTTGAACTGCATCAGACCTCACACAGCCATCTGCCCCTCTTCATAGACTTCAGCTGGAAAATAGAGTCGACAAGTATTTTCTTATGGTGTTATGGACATCCGTGATGTGACATTTTATTTTGTTGTTTCCAAGTGAGAAGAAACCTTTTTTCCCCCCATATTCAGCTGGTTATTTATGGTCTTTATGAATAAAACATGGTTTTGGTACTATTATGCCTGTATTTTTTATAGCAGTATTAGTAAGTACTGCTGCTATTGTCCCCAGGTTCCCTTTTAAAAATAACCAGGTTGTGCTATAAAGCGTCGTGTTCAGACTCCAGTATTCCAGTGTGTGCAGTAAATGCTAAAAAACTATTTTTCCCTTGTAAAGACTCTCCCAAACTACTGTCTCCTCATGCCATTAGCATTGAGCAGTTTGTCCTGTGTCCAGCGTGAGGAATAATTCCTTTGGAGATCCCTCAATATCCCTGTTTCATTGGGATGCTTTTGCAAATTATTTCTGACTCTGTTTTCTGCCCTCAAACTACAAAATCTGGTGTTTTTGGGATCTGCAGAACTCTCCGATCCCCACAAAACTCCCAGACCCGGTTAAAGCAAGTGAAGCTGCTGCAAAGAAGAGTCAACCAAAGGCCAGGTAACCACCTCTGCAGTATCCTCAGCCCTCGCTTGCGATGGTCCGTTACCATAAATAACCATTGATCTGAAAAGCAGAAAATGCAGATATTCGGGGAAATTTGTGTGCCTGAGGAGGGAGGGGGGGACTTGGGTGATACTCAGCATGACTCAACAGCTCGGCTTTTTGTACTGAAGATGTTGCTTGACAGCAGCACTTGAAGTTCGTGCACTTAGATGAATCTCCTGTGTCATCCCTCCGAGGCAGTACCCAGAGTACCCGAGAGCAAAGTCAGGAGAAAGACTGCAGCAAGCCTGGCACTGGCCCAGAGAATGCGAGTCTGCTGAGAAATCGCGTTGGGGTCTCTGGCTGTTTGAGTTTGGCCCTTAGCAGATGATAACCTGACCCAGTAATTGCTGCAGGAAATCACTGATTTCTGCAAGACCCCGACCATTTATTCTGGGGGGACAGTGTAAATTCTGATGGGCAAAACTCGCGCCTTATTTTACTGCGAAGTGAGCAGTACGGCAGTGGGCACTCCAAAAGCAGCAGTTTGAAGAAAGCTCTGAAATAAGGCATCTCTCCTCCTGTCTGTCAGTCCCAGGACTCTGCTCGGTTTGTTTTCATGACCGAGTGCAGTTCCCCTCACTTTACTGGAACGTGATATCTAACAGGTAACTGTACCCACAGAAGGGCAGGGGGCTGTCTGGCTTCTTGGCTCTGGGATTTTTGGAGCTCAGTAAATACTGAGCAGGGGTCAGAAGAGGTCCAATGATCTGATTCTGGGGTAGATGTACTCAAGTTACGGTACTTCTAAAGATGATAATTTAGAGAATTCTGCCCAAAGGTACCATCTGCTCTTAAGCTCATTTGTTATGTCCTTCATCTGCTTGTCCAGAGCTCTTTAAGTGGATTTAAACAATATGTTGTAGCAAATATTGGAATGAGTTGAGTGATTTTGACAAGTTCCAGCTGTCCAGCAGGAGAAGATGCCACAATTGGCAGAGAAATCGGAATGATAGTGTTGGATTAAATGTTGTGAATGCATCCGTTAAGTTTTACTGCACGTGCAGTTTTCTGGAAAGAGTTGACGTGTGTGTCTGGATGCTCACAAGTGTTTCACGTTTATCGGTCACGTACTGCTGAAGTACGGATGGGTTTTAGAACCCTACTGTGGTGCATGCGCCAACGATCAGGCTGACAAAGACTCTGCTCTTACTGCTCTTCCTTTTACTCCTTTTGTAGGCTGACAGATCCCATCCCTACAACAGAAACCTCCATAGCACCCCGCCAGAGACCTAAAGCAGGACAGACACAACCCAACCCTGGAATTTTACCCATTCAGCCAGCCCTGACGCCGAGGAAGAGACCCACGGCTCAAGCAGCCATGCAGCCGCAAGGTGAGACGATGTTCCCCGCGTGGTGCCTTCCTGCCGGGCGCTGCGAACCCCAGGGCACGTTAATCTAACAGATCTGTTTTGGTTTGTTTTGTTTTGTTTCTACTAGTTGCAGGACCTGCTGCCTTGGGCAGTGGTCAGCCTTCTCTCTCTGCAAGCGTCCCCCAGCAAAAAGCACCTCAGCAGCCTCCAGCACAGCCACAAGCCAAGCAGGCGCCAGCTCTGCAGCAAGCCTCGCAGGCGCAGCCCCAGGTCCCTTCTACTCAGCCTCAAGCCACCCCTCAGCACCAACAGCAGCTTTTCTTGAAGCAGCAGCTTCTGCAACAGCAGCAGCAGCAGCAGGCTGCGTATTACCAGCAGCAGCAGATGATGCAAGCTCAGCAGGTACGTGTGCACGGCCGTGGTTGTTGCATTCTTCCTGTGTTAGAGGCCTGCAAGGCTGGATCTTTGCAGTTATAGAAATTTCCCTGGTTTTTGGGGGGATAGGTGCAGGTTTTAGGTGTTTTTCCGATGCGCCTCCTGTTCTCTAGCAAGATTGTTTTGCCACGCCAGGCTGGCGCTTGTAGCTGTCAGTGTGGAAGGGCGTGAGATAGTTTTGTCGTGTACAAACATAAAGTAAGCCGCGCTGGTTAGGATTTTACAGCTCCACGTGTTTCAGGGCCTTGAGGTCAGTGCTCAGCTGATGAGCAGAGGGGTGCAACGTCTCTTCTGCTCCATTTGTGACACAGGAAACCTGGTGTGCCTTGTCAGCAGCAAGATTCAGGTCTGGGTGTGTGGGTGATAGGGAGGCCTGTGAACGCCTGATGTGCTAGACGGGATGCGTCTAGATAACAGGCTTGCGTGCTTAAGTGAGGTGTTTATAGCAGCACAGATCTCTGCTAAAGCATATTCAACAGGGGCAGCAAAGGGCCAGTGAATCTTCCAATCCTGGGGAAGGATTTAGGATTTATAAAAATGGAGAAAAGATTTTGGGGCCGCAGGTTTTTGTGCCGTGGGAGCCCCGTGCGGGCAAGTGTGACACAGGAAGGTTCTGACGTTAGACCAGAAGGCGGTTCTCCACCACTCCTTTGCAGATGGTCTCCGAGCCATCGCAGCCTGTCACTGCTTTGCCACCTGCCATGGCTGTAACCATTCCTGCAGCTGGCCCCACGTTCTAGTGGGGTACCCCAGTTCCCAGCTGTGCCACAAGCATCTCAACAACTGGTTGTTTCCCAGTTCCCAGTGGTGCAGCAAGGAGCGCCAGCGCAGCAGCAGCTGATGCAGAACTATTACCAGCAGCAGCAACAGCAGCAGCAGCAGCAGATGATGGCCCAGCAGGCAGCAATGCAGCAGAAGACGGCGGCAGCAGCAGCAGCGGTTCAGCAAAAACAAGCCCCAGCGCCGCCGCCGCAGCCCCTGGCCCAGCAAAGCGCGGCCCAGGCAGCACCGCCGCAGGAGCAAGTGGTAAGAGCCCTGCGGGAAGGAGTGGGGCAGCGGGATTGGGGTACTGGGAGTGCTCTCCTACCAGGCCCTGTGTACTGGGAGCACCCCAGCAGGGTTGGCTGGATTTCTGGGACCCACAGAGATCAGGTAATAGGTGCTGTAAGGCCTGCTGGCACCTAGGGGGTTATTAACTGAGTTGCGGGTATCAGCCCTAACCTTGCTGCCTCAGAGACGCGCACAGTTGTTTGAACTGCTCTTTCCAGTGAGTTGCTGGACTCTGGAGTTGTGTTCTGGGTCCGCAGAAAAAAGATGAGTAGATGGGGAGGGACTCTTGATCAGGGCGTGTGGCGATAGGACGAGGGGTAACGGTTTTAAGCTGCAAGAGGGAAGACTGAGATGAGATATTGGGAATAATTTTTTTCCTGTGCGGGGGGTGAAGCAGTGGCCCAGGGTGCCCAGAGAAGCTGTGGGTGCCCCATCCCTGGAGGGGTTCCAGGCCAGGCTGGATGAGGCTTTGGGCAACCTGGGCTGGTGGGAGGTGTCCCTGCCCATGGCAGGGGGTGGGACTGGATGGTTTTTAAGGTTTCTTCCAACCCAAACCAGTCTGTGATTCTATGACGACTAGAAAGCAGATGAGAAGATGTAAGTAGCTGCTTCATGCAGCTTCTCTCTATCCCTCCCCGTCACGTTGCCTTAGAGACATGTGGTAAACTCTTTTAAAAAATTATTTGTACTTAAGACATCAGGATGGGCACCAGGCAACAGAGCTA
>WKFP01015002.1:213659-243787 GCA_011057875.1 Pterocles orientalis | reverse complement strand
AAAGCATATTCAACAGGGGCAGCAAAGGGCCAGTGAATCTTCCAATCCTGGGGAAGGATTTAGGATTTATAAAAATGGAGAAAAGATTTTGGGGCCGCAGGTTTTTGTGCCGTGGGAGCCCCGTGCAGGCAAGTGTGACACAGGAAGGTTCTGACGTTAGACCACAAGGCGGTTCTCCACCACTCCTTTGCAGATGGTCTCCGAGCCATCGCAGCCTGTCACTGCTTTGCCACCTGTCATGGCTGTAACCATTCCTGCGGCTGGCCCCGCGTTCTAGTGGTGGTACCCCAGTTCCCAGCTGTGCCACAAGCATCTCAACAACTGGTTGTTTCCCAGTTCCCAGTGGTGCAGCAAGGAGCGCCAGCGCAGCAGCAGCTGATGCAGAACTATTACCAGCAGCAGCAACAGCAGCAGCAGATGATGGCCCAGCAGGCAGCAATGCAGCAGAAGACGGCGGCAGCAGCAGCAGCGGTTCAGCAAAAACAAGCCCCAGCGCCACCGCCGCAGCCCCTGGCCCAGCAAAGCGCGGCCCAGGCAGCACCGCCGCAGGAGCAAGTGGTAAGAGCCCTGCGGGAAGGAGTGGGGCAGCGGGATTGGGGTACTGGGAGTGCTCTCCTGCCAGGTCCTGTGTACTGGGAGCACCCCAGCAGGGTTGGCTGGATTTCTGGGACCCACAGAGACCAGGTAGTAGGTGCTCTAGGGCCTGCTGGCACCCAGGGGGTTATTAACTGAGTTGTGCGTTATCAGCCCTAACCTTGCTGCCTCAGAGACGCGCACAGTTGTTTGAACTGCTCTTTCCAGTGAGTTGCTGGACTCTGGAGTTGTGTTCTGGGTCCGCAGAAAAAAGATGAGTAGGTGAGGAGGGACTCTTGATCAGGGAGTGTGGCGATAGGACGAGGGGTAACGGTTTTAAGCTGCAAGAGGGAAGACTGAGATGAGATATTGGGAATAATTTTTTTCCTGTGTGGGGGGTGAGGCAGTGGCCCAGGGTGCCCAGAGAAGCTGTGATGCCCCATCCCTGGAGGGGTTCAAGGCCAGGCTGGATGAGGCTTTGGGCAACCTGGGCTGGTGGGAGGTGTCCCTGCCCACGGCAGGGGGTGGAACTGGATGATTTTTAAGGTTTCTTCCAACCCAAACCAGTCTGTGATTCTATGACGACTAGAAAGCAGATGAGAAGATACAAGTAGCTGCTTCATGCAGCTTCTCTCTATCCCTCCCCGTCACGTTGCCTTAGAGACATGTGGTAAACTCTTTTAAAAAATTATTTGTACTTAAGACATCAGGATGGGCACCAGGCAACAGAGCTACTTTACGTTGCTGCTTGTTTGGAAAACTTTGGTCTCGAATTCAGGGCTGTGGTGCAGAGGAAGGTGCAAGCAGCCTTCCTGGCTGTTTCTGGCATTGGGGTAACTTTTTTCTTTAATGAATGCTACAGAAAGGAGATTTTTTTCAAAGCACTGTATCTAAAAATAAATAAATAAATCACCCACTTCACTGATCATCTGAATGTGCATCTGAAAGAAATGCTCTTTACTTGATGGAAAATACAGCTCTCTGCAGCAGGGAAGCAGCCAGCTGTCCGCAGCGTTCGAGGCCGGGGAGCTGTGCCAGAGGGCAGGCTCCCCGCTGCCAAAACGTCTCTGCAGTACGTATGGGAGGAAGCTGCGCCTTCTGCTTTCACTCCTGCGCAATCCCATCCGCTCTCCCTTGGTTTTGGGAGCGTGAAGAGTTGTCCCTGACTCTGGTTGCATGTTGGAAAGAAAGCTCGTGCAGGCACGAGGAAGCTGCCGGGTATTTTTCTGTACCAGGTTGCACGTGTGCAAAGCAAACAGCATCTGATAAAAAACCATTTCGCATACACAATGGTTGAGTCCAAGCTAAGGGTCAGTTTGTGCTTGCTTGTTCCTGAGTCGCCAGTTTTTTCAGGTCCTCATCAATCTCTTGGGCATGCTTCCTTTGAAGTAGCATCAGGAATTGATTTACTAATGAACTCCGTAAGCCAGAGACCTGAGCAGTGCCGGGGAAGCGCTGTTTGCGTTCCTCTCTGGTCTGTCTCAAGGCTCTGTCACCCCTTTGCTCTCATATTGATTTTTCAGCTCTAAGCTGGTTGTTAGGGTCGGTGACAAGCTCGGAGCTGGCGTGTTCCTGGTCTTGTTATTGTTTTGCTGAATGGCCTGGGGCAAGCCGGTTTACTGGGATTGGTGGGAGATTGTCAGTACGTGCAGACAGGTTTTGGATGAGCTCTGTTATTACCCTGTTCCTTTTAGAGGAGAAATGCCAGAAATGTATTGAAGTGCATCTCCAAAGAGCTCTGCTGTGATTCCCTAGCACGAACCAGTCTTAATTGTATTAAATCAGCTGGATTGAAAATTAGCCTTGTCCCCGGAGAAGGCTGATCAGAATGGACGCGTCTGGACACTTTTCCACCCCTGCAGCGGTCAGGAAGGGAAAAGCAGTGGTCGGCTCATTTAAAAAAAATGGTAGTGAGCCATGGTCTCTGCAGAGCAGAGTCTCTGAGCAGAAGATACCAAGCCAGGACCCATCAAAACCTTTTCACGTTGTGAAACTTCAGTTTAATCAGCTCTGCGTTCATTTCAGTGGAGATTTCAGCACTGCCCTTTTAGTTCTCGGCACCAAATGTACTGTTCTGCAGTGACCTATATAGCGAGATGGAAGGTGGGTGCATCAGAAGCAGTCAGGTCAGCTTGCTTCTCAGCTGCAGTGAATTATTCTGCCTGAAAATGCCAGATGAAAAGCAAGACAGCTAACCGCTTGTTGGCCTTGCCCCGCTGTAGTTAAGCACCACTCTGGGCCTTTGTCTTTTCTCATTGCCCTTGAAGGTCTTTCCAAGGCTCTCACCTGTCTGCCGTGGTTGCAAATGGCCCGGGATGGTACGGAGCAGGGAACGGGGAGCTGGTGCCCGGGCAGCAGAGGTGGCATGCGCAGCTTGCTTCGCTTTGCATCCTAGTTTTCCTGCTTTAAATCCGACCAGGATATCTCACTGACAGTTTTGAAAAAAGCACATAACTGGAAGCGATGCTGCCGTTTATCACTACAAAACAGTATTTCGGGTATTTATGGGTTTGTGAGTTTAACACAAGACTAAGGTAATGGAAAAATAAGATCAGTTTGAGGAAACCCCTTGAAGTTTACAAAGGGTTTGTGGCTGGGCTGTCTTGGCTCACACCTCAACCAGATGTGCCTCTTTCTTCTCCAGATTTTAATATCAAATGTTGCTCCTGTGGTCCTTTTTTTGCCGAAGAGAAAGCCAAGAAAGCTTCTTCCACTTCTTTCTGCAGAAGACCAGCTAGCCTTTAATGACATGTGCTAATAGATGCTTTGCTTCCAGAGGTGCACTGTAGAAAGGGCAGAAAGTCTCTGCTTGTACAATTGTAGTAATTCTCAAACGGTCAGGAAATTACCCTGATTCTTTTTGTTTGTTTGTTTTTCCCTTCCAGACTATTCCCAATCCATGACTTGAAGGTCAGATCCTCCAGAATATAGCTGTTTTGTTATCGTGGCTGTTGGTCATGATCAAGGACATACCGTTTTACTTTCTTTCCTACATGCAGGCACAAATGAGGCAACAGCAAAAACCTCAAACCACCCCCCCGGCAGCAGTGCAAGGCCAGAAGCTGGGCTCTCTCACCCCTCCGTCCTCCCCCAAGACGCAGCGTGCGGGACACAGGAGGATTCTGAGCGACGTGACCCACAGTGCGGTTTTTGGGGTTCCAGCCAGCAAGTCCACCCAGCTCCTGCAGGCAGCGGCTGCTGAAGCCAGTCTCAACAAGTCCAAGTAGGTGGCTGCTCGCTCAGTGTCACGGGGGTGTAGGAGGGGGTAGATGATGCTCTTCAGAGGTTTCCTGGGCGAAGCTCGGAGACTAAGGTAGGCAGCAGACTCTGAGGTCTAAATGAGTCTTTGCCTTCCCAAGGTAGCAGTTTAGGGCTTGGCAGAAAGTTGCCAGAAAACCTCCCCAAGGGCCAGAATTCCTCCTGAGTGCTCCCGTGCTCCCCAAAAGCTGAGCAAACAGGGCCTTCCTCTGGATTGCAAAAGCCAGTGTCATTTCAGCCGTTCCACCAGCAGCCCTGGTGTGTGCTTGGAGCTTGCTGCTTACCGTCAGCATTTCTCCAGGAACACTTGCTAGGTCACTACTGGGGTGTGTACAGGCAGGAAGGCTCCATGTGAGCGTTGCAGAAAGTTGTTTCAAATGGGATGCTTGCGATCCCTGACACCAGGGTGCTCAACCAGATCAGGCCAACTGGTCCCAGGTTTCTGGGCATGCACGTACCAAAACTTGTGCTGGGTGTTCTAAGAGGGAAGCGATTGTTTGGACTGGCTTAGTGCAGGGCAGAGGGTTTCAGCTGGGTTATTAATGGCTGTTTGGTTGGGTTGACCACCTCCAGATCTGCGTCCACCACGCCCTCGGGTTCCCCAAGGACCTCCCAGCAGAACGTCTACAACCCGCCCGATGTCTCCACATGGAATCCGTTTGATGATGATAACTTCTCCAAGCTCACAGCTGAGGAGCTGCTCAACAAGGACTTTGCAAAGCTGGGTGACGGTAGGTTGATGGAGGTGGTTTAACACCAGCCTGCTCTCAGAACGCAAGGTGGCATGGAGTGACGGTGCTTTTGGTCAGATGCTGCTGGGGCGCTCCCGTGTTAGCCTGGTTCTCTGTGCCTCTGAGAGCTAAACCCTTCCAGTTTTCCTTCTCACTCCCTGTCCTCTTTGAGTGATTGCAATTAAAGGAGCATGATCCTCGAAGGCAGAGGTATGAACTGATTTTAGAGTGGCTGTGATCAGCTGCAGTTTAAACTCTGCTTCATCTGCGTTATGATTTGCAGGAAGGGGCTTAAGTCACATATTTGAAATAATAGTGTCCTAAGAATCTAGGTAAGTAAGGGACCTTTGGAATGGAAGTTTTCCCCCTAAATCTGTGTCTGGCATTTCAGGGAAAGCTCCGGAAAAGATGGGCAGTTCCACGGAGAACTTGATTCCAGGTTTCCAATCTGCTTCATCTGCAGCCCAGGCGGATGCGTTTGGTGGCTCCTCCTTCACTGCTGGGTCAGGTGAGTTTGTGAATCCATCCCCCAGGGCAGTGCCCTGGAGAGCGCTGCGGAAAAATGGCAACTCTTTGTCACAGCCTCTTTAGAAGGAAGGGTGTGGAGCTGGGCCTTGCACTGAGCGCTGTGGGGTAGGGTTGGCCCTTCAGGAAAGAAGGGAGCGTAGGAACGGCACAAGGATGGTCACAGCTGGGTAGCAGAGAGGGGAGTCGCTGTCTGCAGGCGGAGGTGAGGGTTTTGGGGAGGGAAGAAACAAAGCGAGCCCCTTAACTTCACACGAAGGCTTCTTAACACGTTCAGTTCCATGCAGCTCGTCATTAGAAGTGAAATATGCCGCGTGCAATCAGCGAGCTGATGCCAAAGGGTGTTCCTGGCCTGCAGCTGGGCTGTATAACGGGGGAGAGGAGCAGAATGTTCTGCTGCAGTGACCAAGAGAGCAGGGGAAATCCTCCGAGGAGAGCCCAGTTGGTCTCAAAACTGACGTGTTAAATGGGGAAGGCAAGAGGTTATGCACTGGCTGTGCTGTCTGGGTCCAGAGGGCGGGAGTCCTTGGGTGGTGTAAGGAGCTTCTTTGCAGAGGCCCCTGCATGTGTGACCTTGTCTGGTGTCTGCTTCAGTACGTGGGTACCAGCATTTTGCCATGAGCAGCCCCTTCTACACCAGAAAAACCTCAGTGAGTGCTGCTGCTTGTTTCTAGTCCTTCAGTGTCTGTTCTCACAGAATGCAGCAAAGAGCTGCCGAGGACATTACTGGAAAACTGCTTCCAGGAGCCTGAGATGCAGTAATCCCCCCCCGGTCTTACACAGCCCTTTGTCACCAGTGACAAACACACCTGTGTGACGCTTCCTCGCTGAAGCACAACCCTTGGTGACAGGCGTCCTGGGAAGAGATTGAAAAATCCTTTGTGGGGCAAGAAGTGACAAATCCATTTACGCTTATTTCTATTTATAAAAAGAGATTTAGAGAAGCTTATAACCGAGCCTGGTGTTGTTGGCTCTCCCTGGGGAGTTAGGGAGTTGAAGTCCACGATGCAGCAGTGCTCGAGGGGGTTGCTTTCTGAGTTTGTCCAGCTTCAGGGCCCTGGGAACAGTTTGTAATGTTCCATCAGCCTTTGGGGAGTGATGTTGAGTAGCAGCAGCTCCAGATTCAGTGTCGTGTGCCTTCTGCAAAGCCTGAGAAGCACCTGCGTGTTCTGGGCTCTCTGGACGGTGTAGCATGTTCAGTTCTTTTAGTAGTTGCCGCTAAAATGTGCCCCTTGGCTCTCCTGTCCTGCGGTTTGGCACAGGAAGGTGTCTTGGAGGTTTTCTGGGTGCTGGCACTGAGCTGGGCACTCTAGCCCTTTTCTTTTCCTCGTAGATCCCAGGCTGTCTAAGCCTGGCTGGTGCAAGATGCTGCATCTTTCATTTCAGACAGAGGCCCAACGTGGGGGCTGGCCTGCTCTGTGGCCTTTAAGGCATTTCACCTTTTGTGCCGCTGCAAGGAGAGATGATTGTACTTCCCTTTCAAGGGATGTTTTGAGATCTGTGGGTTAAATTGTGTTGGAGAGCTACTTGGTTATAGTTGTGTGGGGTTTGCTTTTCTTTTTTGTTTTCACTAGCACATGAACTTGCTCTGAGCGTGCATGGGTGTGGTGTTCTTGTCGGGCTGTAGCTCGGACTCGGTAGTATTGAGCTGTGCCTGTGCTGAGATTTTGCTCCGTGCTTTCTGCTTTTCTCTCTTCTCTGTTTCACTCTGCCTTTTCTCTTCCCCATTACCAGCTGAAAAAACGAAAGATATTCTGAGTTTGGACACTAGCCCTCCTCTTCTGACTGTGCCTGATCCTTTCATTCCTCTCCCGTTGTCCGACACGCCAGGTAACTGGAACTGAGTTTATGGGGGGGAGCGATGTGTTGTTTGTTTTGTACCCTTAATCTTCCAGTTCTATTTCTAGACTCACCTGAAATCCTGGGCCTTAGTCAATGGCGCTGGGTGCTGACAAGCTCTGCTGAACTCGGGGCAATAATGGTGTGTCGCGCTTTCTGCTGGTGAATATCTGTGTGGTTGCGGGAGCGGTGCTGGGTACAGGAGCTCTCAGTTTTTACAGCAGACCCTCGGGTCCTCGTATTGTTTGTAATGCCAACAATGCTGGTCTCTTTAAAGGTTCAGTATTCAAAGCCAAAAATAATCACGGGGTAATTACCTGGTGTGCCCAAAGCCATTTTCAAATTGACCTCCAGCTTGGAAATTGTAGTTTTTGTTATTGTTAATCTTTCCTCTCAAAGCCAGCTCTTCTTTGGCTTCCAAGGTCTGTTGTGAATGTGTGCTGCATGTGAAACCCGAGCTAACGTGTAACCTTTTCTGATTTGGCAAAATTTTCTAGTGCAGTTGGTAGCAATTTCCATCTCCTTTGCAGCACTACTGAAAAGTCTTTTCTGCGTGCGCGTTTCTGACGGCAGCAGCCAACACTTTTTAGCACAAGATTATGTAAGTGCTTAGGAGCTCAGCTGCAAAGCAGTGGGATTTGGAATATGGGAATGGTTTGATCTTGGAGTTCCTCTAAGCCCTCTGGTGAACATGTGTGACAGGTCCCTTCTGGTCCCTGAGCCCCAGAGGACGAGAGCTTGTTACAGCTCTCGCCTTGTCCTGAGCTCACGCTATGGATCGCTGGTGCTGTGACAGCAGAGGACCCAAGCTTCAAAACGATTTTCTTGTGCAGATGGCATCTCTCCATGGAAAGTTAAGCAATTCAGGAAAAAAAACCCCCTTTTTTTCCCCCCTCTACCTGTGCAGAACTCGCTTCCTTCTGGTTGATGCTCAAAGAGCATGAGCGATGTGTTTTGGTTCAAAAGGGATTTTGCTCATAAATGCTGCGGTTCAAGAAAAGAAGCAGAACTTAGAGGCCCCCTCCCCAGTGTGAGCGCTGGCTGGGAGCTGACCCTCCAGCGATAATTTGCGAAGAACCCACAGAAGGCAGATGACTGCACGTTTTTCTTCCCCACCCTCCACAAACACTGTCGCAAATGTTGGTTTTCCTGACGTGACGCCTGTCAGCCCAGGCTGCCATTTCGTTCTCTGCCAGCGTGCTCAACACACCCAGTGCACACCGAGGCGGCTGTGTTCCTTACCGCCTGTTGCATTTGGTGTAGCCCAACCACACGGAGCAGCAGCCGCAGCCTGAGCTGCAGGAGCTCTGAAATTCCTTATAGTACAGCAACCACCGCGGAGAAATTCCCCGTCAACCCTGCAACCCTGGGCGCAAATAATCGGGACAACAGCTGTCTGCAGTTTTGGTGATGCTTGTCCCACAGATCTGTCCCTGACGGCTGAGTCTCTCTGCAGGCAGGTGCTAAGCCTTCTGTCGCTGATCTCTCTGCCTGTGTGTGTCTGCTCCTGGGTTGTTCAGTGGATCTCCTTCATGGTGGTGAAGCTGGGGGGCAAGGATGCGCAGGATATCTGGCTGCTTTGGTCTCCTGCAGGTTCCTGCAAAGGCATCTCTAATTTATATATATATTTTCTAACGGAAAATTTGAGGCCAGGAGCTCCTGAATGTTTTCAAGGACCAGGGCTACAGAGTTATTCTTAGCTTGGAAAACCGAGAGGGGTTGTGTGTGCTGGTAAATTCCACAGAGAAGATAAAAATCCTGGATTTGGTCTCAGGTTTTCAGAACAGAGCCATCTTTGTTCTGTGTCTGAGTTACCTGTGCGGAGACATCCCTGGAGCATAGAGGGCTGGGATGTGAGGGATGCGCTGACTTGGTGTGAAAGGTGTTCTTTTGGGTGTGCCCCATGGGATTGACTTTGGGCTCCCAGGACATCAGCACCTCCAGTTGCACGTCTACAAGCTGCCTTAGCTTTGGGCAGAAGCAACTGAATTTCTCGCTAAATATTTGCTCTCTGTTTGGAATGTTTTTATTGCTGATAAAACTTTGCTAGTGAATCCCATTGCTCGGAAAACATTTTAGGTCTGTCTTTTTATAGGCTGGGAGCATGCACGGCCTTTTTGGAAGGAAAAGCGTCAGTCCTTAGCCCTTGGTGACAAGAGTGAGGAAGGCTTTCAGCACAGCCATGCGCGAGGCTCTTCTTTGGTGTTTTCCCTGTTTGGCACATGGAGCCGGTTTTGTCAGCTCTCTGCTCTCTAAACCTGCAACAGCTCACGGTCTGGCTCAGAGCTCAGATTATTTTTTTTTTTTTTTACTTAAGCCACAAACTTACTCCGTTTGGCACCTGAGGGTGCAGGTGACATCGCTTGAATGTTGGCCAGAGCCCTCCTTGGGCTCTCCCACCTTTCCTCTGCATGCTCAGGACAGATGAGCCTATCGCAGGTTCTCCAGAAGCAAATAAATGATCCTTAACCCATGACAGATATATTGTGTGCATCCCCGTTCAGCCTAAACACCTTCAAATGGAGGAGAACGCTGTCGTGGAGCTACAAACCAACAGATGTGGCTTTAAGCAGGACTGCTTGTGGGTTTGGCGAGATCACACTTCTGGTGTAGTCAGTTAAATGTCTCCAGAAAGACAAACGTTGGCCAGCAGCAGGTTGTAGAGCCTGGCGTGGATCACGGCGCTGGAGACGCCTGGTAGCTTACAGGAGGTCGGTTACCGTGTGTTGTGTGTAACAAGCTGCTCAGGAAGTGCTTCTAGAGAAGAGGTAACATCACACCCTGTAGAAGGCAGAAATATCAGCTCTGGACAGTAATCAAGTGGAAACAGAGCAGTTTTCAGTATATTCCTCCTTCTCTGATGCGTGATGGCTGCAATTCTTAATGGAATTGTAACCGGCAAGAGGGATGTAAAAATATGGCAAAACATCTGTTCAAAGAAGAGTGAATTAAATATTCATGCTGAAAACATTTTTTTTCCTTGTGCATGTGTAGGAAAGTGAGCCAAGTTCTTCTTCATAAGCCTGTTGCAGGCTTCAATGCTGGTCAATCACAACAGTGTGTTTGAGAGGAATGGTGATTTTTCGGCTCCGTGTGGCTACTTCATGTCTATGAATACAATTTTAGGGGTGTGGGAGGCTAAATTTTGCAGAGAGTATTCTGAAGACCTGAAATTAAACTGAGTTATGAAGCTTCAAGTCAGCTCTCTTCCTCTGTCATTGATGCTTCACCCCATGAACAGCCCCAGCTCCAGGGTTTTTACACCCGTTACCTGCTGCGGGGTTTGTTTCTTCCAAGTTCATTTCTGTTGGCAGAGTTTGGACTCGATTCTGAAAACCTGCTTTGCAGAAGTATTTAGTGAGAGGTTAGACCAGAGCATGTGAATACTTCACTGGAGCCCGTGTTCCTTGTTAACTGCTGAAGCAGAAATCCTTCGGTCCTGTCTTGATGTAGTTACTCGCACTCTTCACTCGGGAAGAGGCATCTTGGTGTCAGGAAAGGTTTTCGATGGATCCCCTTGACTCTAGAAACGGGCTCAGGTAAAGAGATTTCTCAATGAGTGATGAGTGGACCCAGTGAAATGCCCTCTGCCAAAAATATTCTCTTCCAGTTTGAGGACTGGTTCGTTTGGGGTGGGAGCAGGGTCTCCTTGCTCTGGCTCCAGATGAACCTTCCCGCGGGTGCCCTGTGCTGTCGGCAGTCCTGGTGTGTTCTCTGCTGTCGGCCGAAGAGGAGAGAGATGAGCTGGTGGGTGTGGGTCCTTGGCAGCAGAGCGAGCGAGGAGAAGTCACCAAGCAGCACGGAGGTGTGGGAGCTGAGAAGGAGAAGCTCTAATCTTTCCTCTCACTGCACAGAGGACAAATCTTCCCTGTGCCACAGGTCACACCGCACTGATGTGTGTGCAGGCTGTGTCCCTGTGTGGCGGTGCTGGGGGCCTCTCTGCATCCCTGTCTTTGCACAGTGAGTCCATCTTTATGTTTTTTTTACTCCTCTTCAAAAAAGAACGGCTCATTCTTTGCAGGTTTACACCAGCATTTACTCCCTGCAGTGATTCAGTGTCTTGGCTGCAGCTGAGAGACAAACGAGTCTTTAGTGTCGTTAATTATTTGTTTGACAAACAGCAACACCAAGCGGCCTCTGCGCCATTGTCTTGCTCGTAACAGAACGTGAAATAAGAGAAATTCCACGTCCAGCGCAGCTAAGTAAGGGTGCAGCCGTAGCTGGGGGAGGAAACGGGCCAAGAAAGTGTGGCTGTGCCAGCCGGGCACGCTGCGTTCTCCTTTTGGATGAAAAGGCAAACGGTGTTGCTTACTGAAGAGTCATTGTCATGTTGGAACTCTCCAAAGCTTTTAAATTGCACTTTAAGGGTGACTTTTTGCCTTATTTCCTTCAGATACTCAGACATGTGTGTTTTCCCGTTAGCCTGGGAGGATGTGTATCAGGGCAGAGGCAGCAGATGCCTCGCGGTGCGGTTTCAGAATGCGTCCACACCCTTGGCCTGTTTCTAGAGCCAGAAACGCGCGGCCCTGACAGCCGTTCCTGCTCAAAACATCGTTGCCTTCAAAACCAGGAGTTTTAAGCAAAACTGGATTTTTCTCATTGTGTTGTGACGTGGCTCCAGGAGCCGGGTTTCCGAGCTTTCCCTGCAGTGTGCTAGAGCAGCGAGTGTCAGGCTATCGCAACGTTTGAGGAACGGGAAATGGGAAAGAATCGGGAGGTGCGAGATCAGATCGCTGAAGCTGGTCGTTGAGCTCAAGCCATTGACATCCCTGTCGAGACACACGGGTTCGGCTGCTTTGACGCTATCACTGATGTAGGAGGGCTCTTCTATTTTTTTGGCACAAAATACCTGATGAAATGTTTTTAATCAGCGTAACTCTCTCTACCCCAGGCCCGTAAATGTTAAGAAAATACCTGTATGCCCGCTTATGTCTGGGTGTTTGTAACAACTGTAAAATAAAAGCTGTATTTCTAGTTAGAACTTACATTTGTGCCGAGATGATACGTTGGGAAAACGTAATTGCAGACATGCACAGACCCATGGGTGTGTACTGGTGGCTTGAGTTGGGAAAATGCAGAAAGGGAACTGCTCCTCTGGCACCCTGATGAAATAATTTGTGTTACCAACCACGAGAACACACGGTGTTCTGGTGACGGGGGGCAGCCAAGCCAGCGGACCACAGGAATCCCAGCTACATGAGGGTGAAGAGTATCTTTGAGTTGATCCAAAGGGATATGATTGGACAAATATTTGAGATCTTGAAAATCAAACTACGGCTGTTTGCTGTTGATCTCTTAAGGAGCCACTGCTGAATGTTTTCCTGCTGTTCTGGGTGGTGGCCACAAGGTCATGTACGTGTGGATTTGAAGCACGCTGAGTGCTGTACTATTTTTTCTTCTCTTTGTGCTGTATAAGAAACAATTCCACTGGACAGAAACTCTGCTAGGAAGATGAAAGTCCAATGCCTTCCCTTGATTAGTGGAAGTCCTCTGTTGGTGGATAGTGTGCGGGGCTTCCTTTAGCCTTTCATACTCGATAGTCGGTAGCGGAAATCCTCCCTCGGGAATTTGCCCTCCCACTCACAGCGCAGTTGACGTGGCTGGATTTTTACACCCTTGTCTTTCTTTCTCAGTTGACATCCGAAGAAAAGAACTCTGCTGCGTGCTCTGTTGAATTCTCTTTCTTTTTGCTATTCCTCCGCGGTACACGAGTGAGTAACGTCCTTGCTGTGTGCGGTGCCTGGCTGGTGGACTTCTTTGGCTTTGAGATGTTGCATCTTGATCGTTCAGTGTGTTCCCAACCCATGGCAGATTTTTTGCCCTCCGTTCCCTTTTTAACTTGCAAGTTTCTCAGGAACCTTTATTCTTTCTAATAGCCTGCTCTAATTAAAAACCCCTTTGCCCTCTCCCATCTCTTGATTTATATTTTTTTTCATAACTGGTCCTTCTTAAAACGCTTTCTGCATATACTTAACAGGTGTATCGCCAAGTTGAATTGCAGCATGCCCACTTACAGTCCCTGGCCGTGGTGGTGTTGCAGATGCAAAGTCTGTGCAAATTGACTAATTGTAAATCTCAAAAATCAGATTGGTGCATGTGTTGGAAAAGAAGGTCAAAGACCAAAAGAAAAAGGTCAGATTTTTCTCTCTGAATTGTCCAAAGCTGTGCTCCTCAGCCCGCACATGGGGTTTGATCGTGCGTTCTTGTCCCACGATGTAACTCCATTAGTTCTGCTGATGCTGGGGGGCATTGCTTCCTCCTTGTGTTGATGTAAATCAGAGGAAAGGCTCTTGCTTTCGTTCCCGGAGGAAGTGATTTGGGTTCCCAGTCTCTGAAGCTACCAACATCTGCCGTTGGGGATGCGTCTGAGAGCTGGAGGCTCTTGCTTTGCTTTCTCTGCATCGCGGTTTGCTTACTCGGACTAGGAGAGGAAACAGTCCGTGATTTCTTACTGTGAGGAACTGGGAACTTGGGAAGAAAGTGAAATGTCCATCTGAAGGCTGCAGTGTGTGGCTGGGCTTTAGCTCTGGGAAGGGTCGACAGGGTGCTTTTCAGTCCCCTGCGCGTGCTTTTGAGCTTAGACACCTTCTCAAGGCTTGCTCATGGCTCTTGCTTACTTAGCCGGCATCCATCTAGTCAGGGCTGAACATGGGCAGAGTGGAACCCCAGCAGAAAATGAAACGCCGAAGGTCAGGTCAGTCCTGAACCGGAGCCGTGCTTGCTGTCCCTGGGACGGGGAGAGCCCCTGGGGGATTTTCCGTGGGCTGTCTGGGGAGGAGGGTGCTTCCGAGAGGTGGCCCCAGGTGGGAGCACGGTCATGGATGAAAGCACATGGTGTTCCAGCTGGAGTTTGATAAAGCCCTTCAGGAGCTGTTTGCTATAAAATATCTTTGTGTTGGGTTACCTTCACCTGGTTTATCCTTGGGCTTGCTCGTGTCTCTGTATGAATAACCTGGACACATCTTTTGGATTTGGTGCAGAAGGACCTCTGACACTCTTAAAATCCTGAAGTTACCTTTATGGCGAGATGCAGGATGTGTTTTATCCTGTCGTGCTCCAGTCTTGAGCTCTATACGTGCACAGAATTAGTTGCAATGGGCCCTGAAACTGCCGCACAGAGGTTTTCATTTGTTTATTTCTTGTTACGTTGCTGTTTGCTGCACAGCTCATCATCTTCGCCATCGTGACCACCTCTAAAGCACAGCTTGGGATTGTGTGCCCACACGCCCAGAGTCACAAGAGACTGGTCCTGTAGTAGCAAAACGTCTCTCTTGGTTTTCTCCAGTAGATCTTTGCTGGGAGGGTGGCAGATGGGCGAGGAGGGTGTTCCAGAGAAGTCCGTACGCAGGGGTGTAGCCTTCATCTCTTTCTGCAGACGGCAGATCCGTGCTGTGTGCCATTTGCTCTGTTGGTGGAGTTTGGTCCCCAGTTGATGGTCACTGCGTGACTCGAACGGTTGTGTTTGTACAGATAACGTGAGCAAGGCTAGTTATCCCCGTTCCTCCTCGGTGTCCCCGTTCCTCCTCTTCTTGCACTGCTGGATTTCGGATCGCTCGGCGTTGCTGGCTGCTCGCCATCTCAGCCGTGACTCCACTGGCAGGTGAAGCAGTGTTTCTCTTGGAAATTAAACTTCTGCTAGAGAATCCCGTGGGGAGCAGGACCCAAAATGCAGTTCAGCATCACGAGAGAGCCTGTTCGTTCTATTCTCGGTCTGCGTCTAGTTCAGCTGTAGCTGCCTAGCGCTGGCGCAGAGGTGGTCGGGTGTGCGGGAGACGCCTCCTCGAGTCACCGCGCTGGTCCGTGGAGCTGTGGTGGAGCAGTGGCTGAAGAGGGGATTTCTTTGCCCCCACAAAGGCAGGTAGTGTGCTTGGGCTTGGATGTCTGAGGTGGTGTCATGGGCTTGCCCTTGGCTGGGGGCCGACCCACGCACACCCGCTGTACTCGTTCAGGGCTGCTGCTTTGGGTTTTTCCTCGCAGCTGACCGCCCTCAGGCCTTTAATGGTGTAACAGCTGCCCCGTGGGTCGCTTTTTAGGTTTCCTTCCCCTCCTGGCTGCTTTGCTGTGTTGGCTTGTGAAGTTTTTCACGGGGAGCAGAATTTGCTCTGCTTGAATAGGTAGTTCCAAAGCCTCTAGGCTATTTCATTATTTACACAGGGCAATAAAAAGGATCGAGAGTATTACCGTCGATGTAGCGGTGCAACTTAAGCTTTTCTTTGGCTTTTTCAGGCTGTGCTAGGTCTCTCATACAGCAGTGTTCGTTTTCTTTGGATAATAAATAATAACGCCAGCCTTTGAACTCAAAACATAAAATACAGATGTACAAATCCTGTGGCGGGGCCACGGCTCATTCTGGTGTTAGATGATGAATGCAGTCGTTCAGCGAGCAGCCGGGTTTGTCCGTGTGGAGCAGGCTTTATCCGTGCTGGTTGACTGAAGGTGATGACTCCTAGCAAATCCTGAAAACGAGCTTTATCTTCTGGTTCTGTGAAGAAACCCTCGTGAAAGCTAAATAATTAAGCTCATTATTGACAACCTGGTTAGTATGATTGCAAAATCACTCCTCCACCAGATTAATAACGGAGGTGAACTTTTTGCCCAGGCTATCTTTTTGTGAAGGGTAATGGGGACCCCAGGAGTTGTACTGCTGAGAACGACGCCTCTGATTGGAAACCTGATAGTTGAAATAATTAACGGGTAACTAGGCAGCTGCTTAACCCAAGGGCAAGTTCCGATGGCTGATGCTGGTGTCTCAATGTTTTCTGGTTTTGCTTAAGCTCTTAAGGGCTAGAAGTATGCTGTTCGTGAGCAAATTAATAGGCGCTGTATACCTAGCTCTGGCATCTCGGGCTTCTGATCGTCTCCTCCGTTTCTTCTTGTTATGCAAAGACTAACAAAGACCTCACCAGCGTAGGAAGGTGAGAGGGGGGAAAAATTGCAGGTCTTTTTTTCTTTTTTTTTTTAATTTTATTTTCGATGCGTCGCGTTAAACTTTTGTGCTTTGGGTAGCAGTGACAGAACTGCATGCTGGTTTGGAGCGGCTCCTTAGGGAGAGGGTGTCCCCAGGGGTCTTGGGTGACCACGGCTAGCTGCTGAATAGCTGCCCTCTGATATCTCTAAGTGGTAGTTTCATTTGCACACAGAATTGTGCAGATGTTCTGAGGCTGGCACACTGACTATGAGCCACTGAATGGAGCACCTGATTAATGTTGTCTTTTCTTGTATTTTTTTTCTGCTTTTTTCTCTGTTGCCTGCCTTCCTCCTTTTCCCGCTTAACCCAGAAAAACTGATTGAGGGACTCAAATCTCCTGAGACTGCGCTTCTGCTCCCTGATATCCTGCCTCTCGCTGACCCCTTCGGTAGCACGCCAGATGCTGTGAATGGTAAAAAATAAACCCAGGGCACCTCCTCCCCCCCCATCTCCCATGGCATGTCTTGTCCCGCATGATAACTCTGCGTGTTTGCCCCCCCGGGCTCTCAAAACAGCCGCTAGTGGTGATGAAAAACAATGAGATAGGAAGCTATGGATTATGCTGAGACAGATCTGCCTTTTCCCCACGAGTTTAACATCTGAACAGTTTGGTATTTGCATTTAGAATCTAGGCTTGCTTGTCTGGGACAAGAACATGGCATGGTTGCACCTTGGGAGTTCTTCTTGTCTTGGTAGAAGAAAGTTAATTGCGACTGAAGGAGAAGATGCAAAAAATCCTTCTAGTTCTGCTGGACTTTGTGCGTAACCATGGGCAGGCACTGCGCCTGTCTGTCCCTCCATCGACCCTCGGCGGGATGGGGACGGCATCGCCTTCGGCCTGGGCTGTATGCTGGGCATACACGGGCCAGGCTGCCCTGAGCCCAGGCTCCAGGCAGGAGAAGGATTTTGGAGCGTTGCAGAATCGTATTTTGGTGTACGTCCCAAATGTACTAAAGACTAATAACTGCAGGCTGCCGTTAGCTGCAATCAGCTGCTTTGGTGGTTTTGGGTCCCAGCCAGGGTCCCCGGGCTTAGCTGGCTGCGACCTTGTGGCTTTGAGTAGAAAGGTAGGAAACGAGTCGCCTTGAGAGCAAGACTTTTTCTCACTTTTGCAATTTCTGGCAGTTGTCTGAATCCTCTTAGATAATGATCCTGCAAATCCGAGACACACACTGCTATGCAAACAAAAATATTCATTAACCTCTCTTAGGCTGACCAAGCAGACCAATGATCCTAGCCTTTGAGTGCCTCCTGGTTCTTTGACTTAAAAAAAAAAAAATCCAACATCTTGGCTTTGTACACGCTTAACTGGGAATAAGCTAGGGGCTCCGCAGTAGGTACCTGAATGATCTGTGACTTTAGTGGAGGGGGGCTCCGTAAAGGTCAGGGTTTTCCTTTTGCTGGAGAAGAATCTTGCAAAACCTTGTAGTTACTTGCCCAGCCCCAGGCCTTCTGCGTCGCTGCAGGGCAGGAGCTATTGACCTCCAATTCCACCCTCTGGGTATTTCAGATTGGGCTAGCACAAATTAAAATAAGTCAATTTTAAAAGCACAGGAGAAGCTCAAACCCACCAAACCCTTGGGATTAAATTAACATTGGTCTCTTGCTGGAGGGTCACTAAAGGATTCAGACAGCTGCCAGTTCCTCCTTGTGCTGTGTCTCGCAAACTAACCTCTGGCTTCTTCTCTGCTCCGCTGGTCTGCGCATTTGGAAAGGAAAACCTGACGTAGCTGTTGAGAGTCTCATCCCGGGCCTGGAGGCTCCGCTGCCCCAACGCCTCGTGTCGCAGGCCGAGTCGGTTGCCTCCAACAGAACAGGTTGGTGAGGCAGGAGTGTGTGGGGGGCCAGAGCTGGATCGTACCGGTGTGGGCTGTGTAAATCGAAAGCATCCTCCGCTTCAACATAAGCGTCCCTCCTCTCCATGCTTTCTGCACTGGTGTAAACTGGGCTTGTGTGTGTGTTGTGGTCACTTGTGAAGAGCGGGACAGTGTTCCCTCAGCCCACCGCTAAACATCTGTAGGTGCCAGAGTATCGCTCTGCTGAAGTGCTTTTGGAGGCTGGAGCGGTCACTGGTTCTTGTCTGTCCCACGGGGCACAGCAGGACGGAGTTCCTGCCCCTTTCTTCCCGTGAACGCCTTGGTCTGGCCACTGGACTCAGCATCTCTTCAGAGTCTCTCATGAAATCCCCACTGCACTTAGTTTTGCCAGAGTCCTTGCAACTCTTTCCCTCCCCACCCTCCCCTTCCCTACTTTAACCTGTCGATCGTGTGGGATTTCATTTTGACTACTCGGATTTAGGGCCCGTTAGCCCTGGAGAACCTGTTCTGTACTGCAGAGCAGTAAGAAATGTTTCCCATCATAAAAAATTGTACCGTTTGCGCTGGCTTTGCATCAAAGCTCTGTTTGGGGGCTAAGCGGACGGGAGCAGGAATGTGAGAAAGTGAGTTAACGGTGTTTGTGTCCTGTTTAACGCTGCCCCGCGGCCTTCGGACGTTAACCTGGATTCAGACTCTCTCACTGGCGAAGACTCTCTGCTTGACTGTTCTCTGCTCTCTAACCCTGCTGCTGACCTCTTGGATGAGTTTGCTCCCGTAGCTTTTGCAGCTCAGCCTCACAAAGGTAAACTCTCGCTCTGTCTCTCACATCTAATCCGTCTGGGGACGTGGTCCGTAGCTATCGCGAAGTGAACCTGATGCTGGTTTACACAAGAGATGCTCTGACCCATGTTCTGGTGACTTTTTTTTTTTCCCCGTCCAAGTGGTTCGTTTTCTTCCCAAGCTGGTGAAACTTGGAATGCACATTGAAGTGCTGAGGGAAAAACATAGATAGAAGTGTTCAGCTTGACCAGGTGACATCTTCCATGAAACAGGGACACAGCAGGGGTGGGCTTTGGTGTGCAGCCCTGCCTCAGGTTTGTGGGTGCGCTCTGGTTTTACTTTCTGCCCGTGGGATTTAAGATGCTTTTATGCTGCATCACTGTTCTGGAAGGGAGCCGGTAATCACCTGGACTGGTGTCCCCGGCTGTTAAAAGGAAAGGAGGTTGTGTTTTTGGTTTGTCAGAGCTAGCATCCCTACAATGTGACTGAGCTCTTTAAGGTCTGGAGAGTGTTTTTCTTTCCAGACATTGTCAGGGTTAGGTTCTTGAGTCAAACCGCAGTGTCACAGCAAATCCGGACGGAAGGCTGAGAGCACTATCCAGCTGGAAAATGGAGGAGTTTCAGTGTCACACAACAAAGCAGAGTGAAGAAGAGCAGCAGACTGTGGGTGGTAGCTCCTGAGTGCTGCAGCCCCGCAGGACGTTGGTATCTGAGCTGGAGGGGAACTGTGGCAGTACTGTGCAGGGAGCAGAGTTCTGGTCTCTTTCCACAAGCAAGTGAGCTGGGGTCCTAACTCAGTTTTGTTTTGTTTTTTTTCCCCAATAATAATGGGCTAAAGCAGTTGTGAGCGGGGCACGTGTCCCTTGGGGAGGATTCCAGATGTCAGCAGGTGACGCTCACATAAGCCAAGCTTGTAGTAAATACTGGGTAGTAGCCCCACACTGGGTGGGAGGGAAGACCAGGATTTCTGTGCTGTCTATTGCCTTGAGAAGAGAGGCCCAGAGCACAAATGCTGACTGCTGGACGCCCCTTGACGCTGGGCTTTGCTGAGCTGGGTTGGTGAGTATCCCTATAGCAACAGCAAATGACCTGTCCTCGGAGGAATCGCTGCAAAAACAGTCTGTAATCAATTTTTACACTTGATGGCACTTCAAAATGAGTTTGTATTTTCCAGACAGCTTTTGGGTTTAAACGAGCAGTTGTTGTAGTTGCTCATTGCTATGATACACTTCCGTGCTACTTTATTTGGAGGAAATAGCGTGAAATGTATGCGGAGCAGTTATTGCTCCGTGGCTGGCCGATAGCAAAGCCAAAACATTGTTGGTGTGACTTAATGAGAAAAGAAATTAACAGACTCTGGCTCGACTTCTCCCAGGCTGCCCTGCTGGTCCCTCTGGTCACATCTGACAAGGAAAATGGGACTTCTGCTAGCGGAGGGGGCAAAATATGAAAATCTTCAGGAGCTCGTTTGTGGCTTCTTTCCAAGCTCTGCTTTTATAGCTCTGGGTGTGCTCGTTAACTGTACCTCGAGCTCAAGCATTTCTTTCTGTTTGCTTTGTTGATCCACTCCTGGCTTTGGGGATGTGAAGCAGCTATGGGGCAGACGCTGCTGTCCGTGGGTGCGATCCGCCCATGGAACTGCAGCGCTGCGGGTTACCAGTGGGACCAGGAGGACCCGAGAAAAAGCTGTGGTCTGAGCAGGGGCTGGTGCTCCAGCCATGCCATACCATCCTTTCCTTTGGGCTTTACAGGGCTGTTTTCTGGCCCCTGAATTTTTGCTCAGCCTTCACGATTCCCTGATTCGCAGTTGCTGGATGTGGCGCTAAGCTGTGTGTATGTGAGAGGGGAGAAGTCTTCTGCTTAGGGCGATGTGCAGTCACTGAAATTGAGCTCAAACGCTTCCGAAGGAGTTTTGCCCAAGCAGGGACACCCGCCAGCCTTTCCCTCTCCTTAGGAAAGACAGTCCACAGTCGCCCAGTGCTCCTTCAGGAGCTTCTCCTGCAGCAAACTCCAGAGCCACGAGCAGTTGTGTGTGTAATGAAGCGAAATGTGGCTGCAAAGGCTCCCAGGTAGGTTGAGAAGAGCCACAAACAACTGACTCCAGAGACAGAGTGATGACAAGATGAGACTTGGCGTTAAGATGAAATGTTTTTGTGCTTTTGACACTTTCCAGGCTAGTCCCCTGTAAAATCAGTGGGTTTTGCTGGGTCTTACCCTCCAGAGGCCAGTGTATTTCCACAAGGGGTTCTTACATCACCTCACCCACAACCTTCAGCGCCTTTGTCAGCTTTAGGTAAAGAGTTTGTATTCATGGCAGGAGTCAAGCAGGAATGTTCCTGTTCCTTGGAAACCATCGGCCTGCAAATGTCCTTGCTAGGCTGCCAGGAATATTTCATGTAGGAATCAAGGACCGGATTTTGGAAGGTATTCTGGATGTCTAAAGTACCAAGCAGGGATGCAGATGAGAGGGTGAGGTCCCTAAAGGTGTGTAATTGCCTGACAAGGCAGAGAAACGTCGCCTCTGCTGTAGACGGTTGAAAGTGCCTCCCACCCGCTGTCTCCCTGCCCTTGTCGTGGTTTGAAATCGATGGAATTAGGTGCCAGAACAGCTCCAGGGGCCTTAAAAAAAATCCCTCTGGGTATCTAGTTACATCTTCAGGGGTTTAAACTTCTTGGAACTCTGACTTCATGCTGCACTTGTTGTTTTCTGGCTGTAGGAGGAAGCTCAGCAGGTTTGTCTCATGTAGATGACTGGAGTTTCTTCTGTGTCTCTTTTTTGCCCAGCCCTTTTCTCCTCCCTGTGCGTGAGAGCGGGTAGCCAGGGAGCCAATCGCTCTCTCAAACTGTACTAACACCCAACAGCCTCTGGATGAGGATTCCTGCAGTCCTTGGGAACTTACGCCCCAGCCTTTGCCCCAGCTTTGAGCTATGCCAATGGTTAAACCTTCAGATCAACCACATTTGGTTTTGGTTCTCGCGCCTTGGCTTGCTTTTCGGTTTGTTTCCACCCCCCTGCCCCTCCACTTCTCTATTTAATTGCCTTTCCTCCTTCTTTACCAAACACTTACCAACTTTATTTCACCTTTTAAATGAAACTCCTGCTTCTCAACCCTGTCTCTGAAAACATAAAGATGTTCTAACACTTCTCAGCGATTCTAACCAGCCTTCTCTGCTGTCTTTGCTTCTTTTCCTTTTCGCTCTTTCTCCTTTGTGCTGCAGAAGATACTAACCTGATATCAGGCTTTGATGCTCCTGAGGGCTCTGAAAAAGTGACAGAAGATGAGTTTGACCCAATCCCAGTGTTGATATCCAAAAATTCACAAGGTAAGCCAGGATTTGGGGGTGAAAAAGGGATGGAAAAAAGGAAATCGATGAAGGTAAATTAGTTCTGGGGCAGTGGTGCTGCAGCACAGGAAGGCATACAAACCGTCAATTGTACGATACTGTCACTGTAGTAGTTAGTGAGCTTAGTCCTTCTCTGGTTTACATTGGCCTTGAAATGTCTCTAGATTCTCTGGTTTTGAGAAGATTGCATGGCCAAAAAGACAAGACACGCGAGCATCCTTAGGGCCCGTGAAGTCATTTCTAGCAGTCTGCCAGGCACACAAATACTCCTGTGGCTGGAGTGCGGTGGAGAGCTGTTCTCCCACGTTCCTAGGTACCCTTCAAGCCAACGGAGGGAGGTCCTCTGGCTTTTAAGACACAAGAAAGGGAGATGATGATAATCCTTTACAAATCTGAAACCCCTGCTGGAAGCGAGGATTTTTCACTTCCCTTGGTAGATGGTGCCCACCTCCTTCAAAGAGCTTGGAGCAGTCAGAGGACAGAGACCGGAAAGTTTCTCCTTTGACAGCATCCCTGTCACCTAGGTCACGTTAATGTGATCTGTGCAAGCGGTTTCAGCCTTATGTAGGGTTAAGTCCAAGCAGCAGCACTATTTCCTTAAATCACAGCGGGACAGAAGGAAGGCAGCGTTTCACAGTCTCGTCAGTCAGCTAGATCCTCTCTCTGCAATCAGCCGATGAAAGGTTTCGATTACAGTTTTTGATACATTAAAAACATACTCCAGGGCTCCCCCATTTTTTTTGGTGGGTGTTTTGTTTTGTTTTTTTGTTTTTTTTTTGATGGTAGAACTTTTTTGGCTTCCCCGACTCCCGCAGGAGTGTGCGGTACATCTGCATCGGATGCTAGCTTTCAAAGACCCACACTCGTTAGAAAAAGCTCTCAGACATTAAAACTCTGCTCCTGCTGAAGTTAGAGGAGATTTCTACCAAAGTTGGGCCAAGACAGGCTACCTTGACTAAGGAGGAGCATCTTTCCTTCAGTATCAGAGCACCAGGTGTAGAAAGGCTCATGATGGTTCAGCTCTCTGTGAGGCAGCTGGCAACTCAAAGATGCTCTTAGAAGAGCAACCAATTGTCAAGATTTAAAACTCTGGACAGTCCTGTCTATGGCTTGTGGGAGTTCTTGTAATTGCTTTGCAGATATTTTGTGATATCTGTCCATGCAGGGCAGGTTTGGGGGGTGGGCAGAGGGTGGAGGAGCAGGCAGGGGGATGTTGCTATCGTGATGCAAGTAATGAGAAGAGCTTGAGCAAATTTTCTGGTTTGCTTTGACTTTTTTTTTTCTTGCTTGCTTGCTGTTGAACATGTGCAACTGTCGTGCGTGTGTGTCCTGTTCAATACTGAATTCCTATCTCTCACACTTTCAGGTGGGCATTCTAGAAACAACAGTGGAAGCTCTGAGTCCAGTCTTCCCAACATAGCCAGGTCTTTACTGCTGGTGGATCAGCTCATAGACCTGTAGCAGTGACACAGTAGCAGACGCAGTTTCTGTAACGTACCTAATCCTCTGTTTTCATTTCCAGAAGAGTTACCTTCCATTGTGATTCTTTTGGGCTTTTTTTTTTTCCCCACCCCCTCCTTAATTAAAAGAAAAAACTAAATCTGCCAACAGGAGACAGTCACCCACCTCTCTCCCTGTCTTCCCATGCCTTGGGAAGGGTTTGGTCTGGGTTCTCCAAGGTAGTCCTCTCTAAAGGTGGTAAAAAAACCCCGTTGGGGTTCCTTCGGCAGCTGTCTGTGCTAGCCTGTGTCTAAAGGGAGCACTGCTGAGATGTTCGCATAGCACCGTGGAAAGCCCAATCTGTACGTGAATTAGGTAAAACCGTAGCTGACGTGTGATCCCTGCGTACAACAGACTCCTCTCTCCTTAGAGCAGCGTGTGAGCAGCTGTGTTTCAATCTTTGCATTTGCGTTTTGGGGTTTGGCTTTGGTTCTGCGAATGGGCAGGAGGGATGGGGACAGGTGGCATCGGTAGGGATGTCCTCCAGGTTAGGAGAGCTGACGTTTTGAAATGGCCAGGGTACGCTTCAGGGGAGGAGAAGGCACCGCGCCCCTCTGAAGGAGTAGTCTGGCCTAGTACCTGTGGTGATGGTGCGTCCGAAGAGAGTTGTCCGGACTGTCCCCACCTAACGGTTTGCTGCTTCCCAATCCTGCCTGGGAATGAACTGCGCTTCCTTTGGGGAGGGGAAAAAAAAAAAGAAAAAAACCCACAAAACCAATTGTTAAAGCTTCAAGAATGACCCTAAGCGAAATATAACAAGGTTTTGAACCAAATTCATGTGAGTATGGCTGTGACTAGCATTTTGTTGACCTTTTGGGGATGAAAAGGGCATTGTGGCAGCAGCAGATGTATTTTCTGTGACTTCTGTGTTTGACTGGAAAAAAAAAATAATAATCCTCCCATCCTACTGTAAATTGTTTATGAAACAATTTGTCCTACGGTTGTTTGTCTATTTTTAATCCTGGTTTTGGTCAAGCATCTGGTATCTGTTCTGGGTTCCTCGTTTTCTCTTGTACCTTTAGTGCCAACCGGTTCAGTATGGGAGCGTTTCTGTCAGTAGACAAAGATCCCGTGGACGCGACTCCACTCCTCAGTCCCTGTGGAACAAGCACGCACTTGGTTCAGACGGTTTGAAATAAGTGCTGCTCCAACGTGATGGGTTTTACCTTTTCTTTTTTTCCCTTCACATGCTTAGTTTGTCATCTAGCTGGCTCCGCTAATCTTGTTTTCCCCGGCTTACGGTCATGAAGCCCGGAATTTCTATCTTGTATCTGAAAGCTCTCTCTGAACAGAAGGACTCTTCCTCTGTAGTGGAATTAATTAATAGCTTCCCGCTAACCTCGTGTACGTGTGTGTAGCTGTATTAGTGACAGTGCAGTTTCCCATGTGCGAAAGTACGAACGACTGAACTGTGTGTGTACTGACCTCGCGCTGAGAAGGAAAGAAATCAAAGCTCATGACGACTCCTTTCCTCTCTCCGGTCTCTCCGCTGTTCCCCCACCCCGACACTTAGTTGAACAAATCCTGTAAATAGAACTGCCGTCGATTGTGTCTGCTCTACATTACTCTTCTTTTAAAACCTACACTTAATAATAAAAGTATTGCTTAAGTGTGTTGTATCATTACATGTCTATACTGCACTTTCCAAGAGAAGCTTTACATGAGAACTATGGAAATGACCTTAGTAAAATTGTGGATAGAAACTTTATTATTTTTTGTTTTATATTCCTAAAGCACAGGCAAGCTGGACTGGAAAACATGAAGACACTATAGATAGAAAGTTATTGTATAGTCAGATTCCTGAGATTATATGAAAAGAGAATGGATTTTAAAAAGTAACCATCTACTGTATATTAGAAACAAAGATTTCTGTGAATTAAAGTACTTTTAAAGAATGTTTAAGATTTTAAATCTAATGGCACTTGTTCAAGGGTTCTGGAAAAAAAAAATATAAATGCACTGGGTTGTTAATAATGCTATTAAATAAGCGGATGTGAATGGTTTTTTTTTTTATTGCTTTTTAAGTAGCTGCTCGTGGAGCTGGGGGAATGCGGTGCAGGGGAGAGGTGTCTGTTCTCTGACCTCGCCCCTTCTTTGTGAAATGAAGGGAAATGCAAGAGCCATGAAGCGAGGGGAAATGTGGGGTTAATCTTAAGCTCTCCCCAAACTGTAACTGTCCTCCGGGCGTTAGGTTACTGGTGCTATGCTGCTCAAACCTTGGGTTTGTGTCAAAGCTGCTGCTGCTGTGACGGAGCAAATTGAGCTTTCATCCCCGGGGCGAGGGTCGGTACCCGAGAGGGCAGGGGAATGACTCTGCTTTAGCTCTGCTTGGAGCCTTGCTTGAAGCTGTTCCTGTCCCCTTTTGAGGTTTGTGGGGTTGGGTGTTGTTAAATAACAGAATACAAACCTGGCTGGCTACATCCCAGCAGGGTGCTTCTCCTCTGCCTGGCGTTCGCTGTTTGTTCACGGCAGGAGAGGAGCCCCTTGTCCTCCCGGGCTGGAGCCTGCAGCAGTGTTTTTGGCATTAACTGTTTGCTGGATCCTCCTGGGAGGATACTACACCCGCAACCCTGGCACACGGAGCAGTTTCCTTTTGAGGTTGTGCTGTGGATGCAAGATAAACTGGTTTTGGGGCGGCAAGATGTCCAAAGGAGTAGTTGGAGATGAGATCTTGGTTCTCGCTTACTTGGTGGGGCTGGGGTGTTGAACTGGCGATCTCCCCCATTCATCTTTTACCTGGCTAACCCACAGTTCAGAGAGCAGCAGAGGGGGGCTGTTCCCGACACTATCCGCTGTGGTGGGAGCGTCTGTCCCAAAAGCAGCAGATGCTGCAGCCCTGCAATCCTGCCTGTCCTGCTCTCTGGGGTCCCCTGGGGCTCGGGGCTGCAGGCGCTGTGCAACCGGCTGGAGAAGTCTGAGATGGGTGGAAGAGTCTGAGCACTGGGGGCTTTTTGGCAGACCACCTGCATCCTCTTACAGCCCATTGACCACAAGCAAACGGCGGCTTGAGTGAATCTCTGCAGAGCAAAATTATTTTTAGAGGAGTTTCTTGTGACAGAGGGATGATGGCGTTCTCCAGCCTGAGAGCTCGCAGGACACGGCCTCCAGTGACGTACCAAAACTGCCCTATTTAAAAAATGATTTTAAAAATTTGTTGTTAAAAGGAAAGTTCAGATGAGACAGTTCAAGTTTTGGGGTGTCCAAACAGCCACAAAAAATGGAGCATGGGGGCCTCTGAGTACGGAAAATGTCATCGAGCGTGCGGTGTGCTGCAGTGGCATCTGCCGCCTGCGCGTGTCTGGATGGAGTAAGTTATTTTCTTTTTAGCCAAGACATTTTCCAGTTTGGGAAGTCTCCTGGGAACCAGTCGGAGTTGGGGAGGGGCTGGCATGGGTGTGGGGGAGTGCTCTGATGAATGAGGGTGATCTGGCACCAGGAACCGCCTGGGATGCGTTCCCGTGACGTCTCTCTGCCGAGGTGTGTGGGCACTGCACGTTAAAACTGCATCACTCCAGCACGAAACAGGTTTTTTTGGGGAAAAAAAAAGAGAAGCTTTTCATTGTATTTATTTTTTGTTCCTCTGTATTCTATTTCCGTAACGGAAAGAAGCTGCCCCCAGGGGAGAGCCGTGCCTCCGCGCAGCATCAGCTCTCGCTGTTCCGTGGGAGGACGGGTGGGCTGTTGCCTGGGGTTGCTTTAAGGACATTCTTGGTGTGTGGGATTTGTGCTCCTGCCCTCCCCAGGAGGGAGTTTAATCCCTAGAAACTCGCCTTATGTTTTTTCAGACGGCAACAGACCGCATCTTAAAAACGCCTGGCGCACGGAGCGCGTGGCTGTGCCCGGTGCCTGTGTGCGCGGCACACACCGAGGGACGCTGGCGGTCTCGAGTTGTTCTTGTTCTTAAACTGCTGGGCTGTGGGGTGGGGTTGGTGGGTTTAACACCTTCCCTGGCTCACTTTGCACCGTGCAAATGACTGTACCCCTGTGCCAAAACTAGAATCTTAAATTCCTCTTTTTTTCCGGAACCAAAGAACCCCGGATCTGCTCCTGGATCTGCCCCTGCCCAGCGCCTTTGGGCAGAAACGCTGAATTCTCCTGGCCGAGCCGTTGTCCGGTGACGTGGCGACGGTGATGCTGACCTTGGTGCTCTGCTCTGGTACCTCCTGGCTGGGAGCACTGTCGGGGGGTGGTTCTGTGTTGTTGTTTGATGCTATTGCTCCGAGGAATCTGAATACGAGACAAAATTCCCCCCTTTCAAGAACGAAGAAATGAATCTTTTGACCCTTTTAAAATGCCAAGCTAGTAATCATCTTGCGTACCAGTGCTGATTTTTTAGTGCCTGTTCCCAGATGCTGAGACCTTCCTGGCTTTGGCTTGATGAAATCAGGAGAGTTACTGGGTGGAAGAGGAGCTTTGGACTCCAGGAATGCCTCCAGCGCCCCGAAGTTCTTCCTTTGGGCTCTGCCCCAGAAACGCGATCATCACCTCGGGGGCTGCTCTGCCTCCTTGCAGGCCCCTCTCATGGACAGAGGAAATCTTTTCTGCCTTTCCCGTCAGTTATTCCACCTTTTCCCCTAAAAGAGTCTTGCCTTCAGGCTGCAGGGGGTATTCCTCGGGTACCGAGTGACAAGGGGATTTATTGCGAAGGCTCTCCCTGCAGCATATGATGTAGGAATTATTTCTTTTGGATTTATTTCGTTAGTATGGAACTTGGTGATCATTAAGGTCCCTTCCAACCCCAACCATTCTGTGATTCTATGTATAGCTGACCCCAAAATAATTAAAAAAAAATTGAACAGATGCTGCGCAGGGGTAGGGAGAAACCTTATCTATGAATTCAAACTTCTGTAAAGATTTTATTTGCAGCTGTTGGGAGCGTGCATGTGTTAAGCCCTGAGCATGAATTAAAAACGTAAAGGCTGCGTCCCCGTGAACGCAGATCTTGGGAGCGCGGAGGAGGAGGGGACAAAAGCGGCGGCTGCCCCTTGCCCGTGTCCGTCCTGGCGTAAGCAGACGTTAGGAAACGCTGCCGGTGCAGGAGAGGATCTCTCCTTGCAGGAGGGGTTGCGGGCGCTTTGTGCGGGGATTCCAGCAAACCCCCTGCCCGGATCTTTTCAGGCCCCTTGCAGAGGGGTGTGGGTGGGAGCGAGTCAGCGCCGGGGCAGGGCTTCGGACAAAAAAGCTCTGGCTGTGTTTCGGGAGATTTCTCCTTTGCCCTGCTGCTGTTTCCAGCTCCTGAAGCGCCCCTTTCTCTCCGTTGCTGTAACCCAGAACAGACCTGCCGTACCTTTCCGTGGGAAGCGGTCCCTCGAGCGCTTTGGTCTCCCCGCTCTCTGATCTCAGACCTGCCGAAGCGTCCCTCGGTGCTGGCTAACTGATTGTAGGACAGCAGAGAATTTATGGAGCGTGTGCCTCTGCAAAGCCTGTGGCTGCGGCTGCTCCCAGGATGCCCTGACCTCGGCGTGGAGGCTCTACACAAAGGGGTTTGGGGTTTTTTTGGTTTGATCACATATTTCATAGTTCAGACCTTTTTGAACACAGGAGGTTAAGAGTTGTGAAAGGAGACGTCTAAGCCGCTGTCTGGTTAGACACGGACCCAGATATTAAAGTGAAGCGTTGGTATGATGATGATGTCCTTGTAGCAGTGCTGCCGTAGCTCCTTCTGGGACTGTCCCTTTGGTTCCTGCAGATGGGAACAGAGGGAACCCAAGAACAAAGGGAAGAAGAGGTGCCTGCGATCGTTTGCTGGGGGGTGGTGGCTGGAAACCAGGTCTTCCTCCTTCAACAGCAGAAAAAGAGAATGTGGGAGCATAGACGGCGCTCCTCTCTCGTCGGTGCATCCCCAGAGGTCTCAGGTGACCCGCTGTGTTTTAATGTCACCTTAACCAGTTTTGTTCTTTTCATACGATCCCTTCTCGCTGCTGTTTCCTGGCAGCTTGGAGCGAAAGCAGCTCCCAGAACAAGTTCCAACCGAAGCATCGCTTCCTTTTTTCCTCCCAGAGCGATTCCCGACTCCTGCACTGGCCTCGGCAAAGGAGAGAACCGCTTCCGAGCATTCGGTGCCCTTCTCGCTTACAAGGGGCAGAGAGAGCAAGTGTTGGAAAAAGCCCTTTTTTTTTTTCTTTTTCCCCAAAAAATAGAGTGTTCTGCCTGTCACGCGGTGTCCCCAAGCTCAGAGGAACACGCTGCTCCTGTCCGAAGCAGCCGGGCTTGTATCCCGTCCCCTGTCCTAAACACTGCTCACACCTATGTAGCCACCCACCAACGCAAATAATTGTAGAAGGAAAATTCTCATCAAATGCCTCGTTTGCGCTGTGCCGGTGATAAGTGGCACGGCGTTCCCGGTGATAAATGCCTTTTTCCTTTCCGTCTTTTCCCGCACGCCGCGTTTCGGTGAGCACGGGGTCATCCAGAGGCGGTTGCGTGACGTGGCAGCCGGCCTCGCTCCGCTCCAGCCTGTGTTCCCGAATCCCCCGAGAACACCGGGTAAATGTGGTGCCAGCCCCCCGGGAGGAAACACCCCCGTCCCCTTCCCCTCAGCTGAGATGGGCGTCTGAGGTTGAACCACTGCTGCCGACACCGGCTTGGGGACAGACAGACAGACAGACGGCATTTCTGTAGAGTAACTGACAAAGCGTTCACGTATCTCCCCTGGCTTGCTTCAGTGGCGTGCCGCAGCGAGGTGAAGGGTTCCCCAGTAAATACCAGTTTCCGTGCCCAGTGACCGACTGCCGCGTCTTTAATGGCGAGAAGCGATGGAGAACGGGTCGAGTGCGTCTGTCTCCGGAGCTG
>WKFP01015002.1:175532-192539 GCA_011057875.1 Pterocles orientalis | reverse complement strand
CTGAGGGGTAATTCCCCCCCACATGTACTCAGGAGCAAGGACTGAGGGGTAATTCCCCCCACATATGCTCAGGAGCAGGGACTGAGGGGTAATTCCCCCCACATATGCTCAGGAGCGGGGACTGAGGGGTAATTCCCCCCACATGTGCTCAGGAGCAAGAACTGAGGGGTAATTCCCCCCACATGTGCTCAGGAGCAGGGACTGAGGGGTAATTCCCCCCCACATGAGCTCAGGAGCAGGGACTGAGGGGTAATTCCCCCCCACATGTGCTCAGGAGCAGGGACTGAGGGGTAATTCCCCCCCACATGAGCTCAGGAGCGGGGACTGAGGGGTAATTCCCCCCCCACATGTGCTCAGGAGTGTGCAGTGAGGGGTAATTCCCCCCCACATGAGCTCAGGCGTGTGCAGTGAGGGGTGATTGCCCCCCACATGTGCTCTGAATGGTGCAACAAGGAGTAACTGCCCCCCACATGTGCCCAGGATCATGCAATGAGTTGCCCCCCACATGTGTGCTCAGGACCCAGCAATCAGGGGAAATTGTCAGGCCACCCCCAGCTGCTAAAGACTGCAATAAGGGGAAGCTCAAAGGACTGTGTGGTGGTGGGCAAACCCCCACGCTGTGGACTATAACATGGGCAATACTCTTTTTTTGCCAAAGCTAAAGGAAGAAAGGGGAACTTTGCTGTTGGGGACGTTCCTCACACATCCCGTTGTGGTCTCTTTGCCTGTTAGCAAGACCACAGAAGTATGAAAATAACATCAGTTAGACCTTTTCTGTGTTTGTGTCTCCCTAGCTTGCAGCGGGGAGGTCCATTTCATGAGAGAGAGCTTTTCTGTTCCCATGTTCGAGGAATCTTCACCTAGGTGTAGTGCTCCTGTTCTGATTTTTGACCCCCAGTAGAAGTAGTTTATTGAGTTTACCTGCTTCGACCCCCTCTGTATCTGATAAGGAGGAGAGAAAACAGATACTAACCTTCTAATATTTATCTGTGCTGTCTGTGACAGCAGGTGGGTTTTGGTTCCATTTTCTGATGTTCACTTTGCTCTGAAACACCTGGATGCTGTTGGCCATGCATACTTCTACAGAAATAAATGTGCAAGCAAGTTTTTACACTTGTGAGTCAGGCCTGTTACTCCATCACCCTGGCTTCTCTTAATGTTTTTTTTCTTTTTTTCCTTCTCCCCTGTGTTCACTTCATCAGAGCAGGTTACACGAGCCCTGTTTTCACTGCCAGTGTGAATTTTGTGGCCAGTGTGGAGCAGGGCCTCTTTTTAACTGCTCTGGTTTCGTTCTGTACTGGGATATGCTGAATTTCTTTATTCCCCAAAGGGAAGAAACACATAGAGGTAGACAGGGGTGAGGCATGGCTTGGTATGTGTAGCTAAATGAGAGTTTTTATCCTTTATCCAAATGTCCTGGTATTTTTTTGTGTAAGAGCAGCCATCGCATTGCCTTTTTAGCCTGTTCTTGTATCTTCCAGGAGTCATACAGGAGAGCCTTATGTTTGACCAGCCAAACCCACAGAGCACAGGAGTAAATTCTGACCTTGATTTAGCCCAGGTGTTTGGGATTGGATTAATCTCAGCTGTCTGTAATCTTTTGAAAATTAGGTATTTAGTCCAAGATAGGTTTCCAGGTGCTCACTGCTGGCCAAAGGAGGACAAAAGGCTCCCTGGGTGTGTTTTATCCTCTTTTGTTACAGGTAAGTGAGGTGATTGTCCTGTCTTTAGTGACTGTGGAGGAGTCCAGGTTGATTTTTTTAGGTGGCTAAAACTGGAGAGTTTTGTCTGTTTTGTTAGGGAATGAGAGGGAGCACTGAAGATGGGAAAAAGGGATGTTCTGTGGTTTAGCCTGTGAGTTTGGTACCTTACCTGAGAGGTTTAAGGTAGATGAGCATCTCGCTGAGTTCTGGGTTTGTTAGAAGTGTGGGGAATGCTGTTTCTGTGGGGTAGTGGAGTACAAAATTCTTTGGAAACAGTGAATAAGGTTATTTTTCTCTAGGTTCTGCTGTACCGTGTTAAAAGATCACACTGTGACAGCTCGACAGTCTTTCCACCAACTTGTGCAAAAGAAACCATTTCTTCCCTCTGCAGCATGGCACACCGCAGGTAAGTACAAGCCAGAAATGAACAGATGAGTGTGTTGGGAGTTTGTGTGTCTTGTAGCAATAACAAAAGCCTGCTGTTCTTCCCAGAATCTGAGTGTGATAATAGTTCCTAGGCGGTTTTAATGAAGTGTGAGTGCATGTGGACGTTTGGAGTTTGGGGAGAGCACGTGGATGGCTCACAGAGTGCTCGGTTATATGTGTTTTTCCTGTCATTCAACTGCCAAGCCTTACAAGGGGCTTTGTTGGTGCAAAATATTATTGGGGCTTTGCTACACTTCTTAATTTAATTTCTGTCTTAGTGTACATGTATGCCTTGTGAAAGAGGCTGTGTTGCCTCTGTCCTGCTTCAGGAGCTGAGCTCTGCCAGATGGAATTTCTGGCCATCCAGACAGAACCCAGCAAGGACGAAAGTGGAGCCTTTCATTCTCAGAGCTGCAATGTTTGCTCTTTTTAATTTTCCCCCTCTTGATCATGCATCCATGTATGGTGCATTAATGGCCTTTTCCATTAATATTTTCTGCAATGTGGTATTACCCTGAAAAAGCAATGTTTAAAATTGAGTTTGTTGTACCTGCCTGTTTTTTTTTTGGTAGGCTGTAATGCTCAGAAAAGAAAAAAAAAAATCAGTGAAACTTGCACCACAGACGAACATTGTGCTTTTGCACCTGCCTTCAAGGCTGTGGCTGAAAGTCTTAAGACAAAACAATTCTGCAGGTGCTGTTGCATGGAATTAGTCACAAATGGAAATCTTATTTAAATAGGTCTGCTCAGGCAGAAGTTTCTTTTCAGTTTTGATTTCAGGGAAGTCCAATCTTACCTGGTCCAGCACCATTTTTTCTGTTTGAGTTCTAACCAACAGGCAGACTCTGATGAATAGACTTAGTATTTTTTTCCTGCTTCTGCAAGCGTCCTACTAAAGTCAGCCTCCTTTGGAATTTTCCTCTTCCCTTGGGCAGGTGGCAGAGCAGAGTAGTAAGCAGATATCCACAGCGTTCTGCAGAGGGTTGAAAGAAGCAGTGTAGGAGTTTGGTGTAAAAACAGCCAGTTACCGGCTATTGAATAATAAATTCCAAGCAGGTTGTTCGCAGCGGTGCACAGAGCTCTCCAGGTTGGTGAATGATTGACAAACCTGGTCTTAGGGAGGCAGATCTTCAGCTGCAGAAGTTGCTTTTCAAATACAGAGGCTGCTCATGGGGGCACCTGTCCTGAGAGCTGGTTCAGCCATTTGTGTTTTGGGTGTTTGAGACACTAGATGAACGATGTACAATTGTGACCCATCACTTCCAAAAAACTTGGCACAATGCACTCAGTTTACACCATCCAGATCCCCGTTGTTGGTTATTGTTAACTGCACTGTGACGCTGGACGTGGCAGCTAGGTCTGGAGGGTGAGTAGTTCTTAAAGTTGACCAGTTGGTTGCTCTATCAGGATTATTCTTTTCATGTTAAAATGAAGTACTTTCGTGCTAAGTCTTTTTGCCTTTAAAAAAAAAAAAAAATTTTTTTGTGTGTATGTCCTTTGCCATTGTGTGTGTTCAAGTCAAACGGCTTGTTACCGTGACAGACACACGCGGTAACAGTTTGGCAGTTTTTAAATGGTGTGATTTGTCATCTAATGCTGGGGAGTCATGAGTGAAATGGCAGTACACGAAAATGAAAATGTCAGTTCCTTTTGCTGCTTTAAATCCCTCCATTGCCCATTTTTTAAAGTCATATGAGCTTGTTTCTCAAGTATAATCTATTTGTAAATATTAGTTCAGAGAGATTTTTTGTTTTAAAATGCATTTTTTCTTTCCTGAATGTTCATACGTTGTTGTGATATTTGGTGTGCAGGGGGAATTGGAAAGAAGGAGAACTAGAAAGACAGAAGCTGGGAGAGTGTCCCTGATATTCAGCTTTGGTGGGATGTCAGGCGTATGCTGCATGGACATGTCTGTAGGAAAATACGCTATTAAACATAGAGAATTAAATTTTAGTCAAGGTTGGTTTTTTTTTTACACTCTTCTAGTGAAAGACAGACCCATGCTGTGAAAGGAAAATCAGTAACAATTTATCTTTTAAACATCTTTACCAGTGAATGGTAAATAATTTTAATTTGAATTGTTTGGTCAGTTCAGTTGGAGGATAAGCAGTAGCTTACAGTAATTTTTAACTTTGTGGAAAATATTATGAGCAGGGTGTGGTTTACTGCAACTGTTACCGTGCTTGTTTATCTTTTTTTATAGTACTGAAAAATGAAATAAAACCCAAGCTCCTTAAATCCTGTGACTTCCAAGAGAGGGTTAGTAAAACTGGTTATGCTTTGAACAGGAAGTGATAATGCTGGAAGAGGGAGTTCACAGCATGCAAGGATCATAACATTAAAGCCTGAATGCAGCAGAGGAATGAAGGCTGTGCCTTCAGCAGAATGTGAGGATGGTCCTGGCCACCTGCAGTTTGATGCTGGTGCGTTAGGATGATGTTTAGTAAATAAAAGTCAGCAAAAGAAGCAAAGACAGGTTCCATTTCTCATCTTGTTTCCTGTGGGATACTGTGTCCATGTTTGTCACTCTAGATACTTTCACAGAACCCACTTGAATATGAGAAAAAACTTCTTTCCAGTGAGGGTGACAGAGCACTGGAACAGGCTGCCCAGAGAGGCTGTGGAGTCTCCTTCTCTGGAGACATTCAAAGCCCGCCTGGATGCGTTCCTGTGCGATCTGATCTAGGTGTTCCTGCTCCGGCAGGGGGATTGGACTAGATGATCTTTCAAGGTCCCTTCCAATTCCTAACATTCTGTGATTCTGTGTTTTTAAAGGATTGTTGCTGCACAGGCCGCTGTTTGTTGTAGTGCAGTGATCACCCTCAGCTTGGCTTGCTAAATGGTCAGGATCCTTGACTTTCGTTTAAGCTACTTAGGTTTGATTACATCATTTTTCTCCCTTTTTTTTTTTTGTTTTTAATTTCCAGTAAGAGGCATGTTTATTCAAACTCAGGACACACCAAATCCAAATAGCCTGAAGTTTATTCCAGGGAAGGAAGTGCTGGAGTCGAGGACTATGGAGTTTTCCACGCCAGCTGCAGCATTTTGCTCACCTTTAGCAAGGTAGTATTAAACACATCGTCATTTGTTTGGGGGACCAGTGTGGGCTGTTTGTCTACAACTGATATTTTTAAGCACAACTTCTGATCATTCTGTCCCTCTTTATACTCAGGAGGAGTTTGGTTGGATTTAATTTTTTTAATACCGCTTTACTTGTGCCTAAAATGAAAGCTGGGATGATTGCGGGTGCTAGTCTGTACTCCCCGTGGCTGTATGCTAGCAGAATGCGTCGTGGTCTGGTTCATGCAACTGGATGGAGTGGTATAAATAATAATATATAAATAATAAATAAATCAGTATTCTTGAACAGTTGTTGCATCACCAACGAGACCTCTGGCTCTGATTTTGCAAAATCATTCCTATCAGAACGCTCTTAATTAGAGTAGTTACTTGGAAATCAGGCAACTTTTCAGAGTGGGGAAATAGCGTGAGGAACTAAACAGTCCCCAAATACTGGGAGTTAGTGTAGTAGCGTGCTTGTTTGGGCAGATGTTAGTGCTCATCTGAACTCCAAAGCCAATTTTCTCCTTCACAAAAGGTTTACAATGTTTTGGTGAAAGGAAAGGTTTGGTTCACTCCTTCAGGCTGGATCTGTAACAGGTCTTGGGAGTTGCAGCTTTCAATACCAAAATGTGTAATCTGGAGTAAGAATTGCTGAGCAGATCGTTGATTTATATCATCTGGAAAGGGTTTGGAGCACCATTGCAAGCCTCTCTGGGAATATTTGGAGGCATCCTTTCTTGCCTATTTGTCGTTGCTTTTACATTAGCCTCAGGAGAAAGACTTTATGTGGGTGGAAGGGGCTTCAGTCTGAGGGTGAGACCCAGAAATGCAGCAGTGGGTTACCTCCAGAGATCCCCAGTTAAGTCATCTTGGTGCATGTTGGAAGAATTACAGAAGCTGTTTCACGTGACAGTCTCTCCAGGAACTGTAGGGTTATCAAACACGCAGCTCTGACGTTTCCAAAGGTCTCCTGCAGAGTTGTTTGAGAGCAAACAGGATCTGTACAAGCAGAGCTCTGCGACTTCAAGTCACAAATACAATGGAAAAGGTTTTGAGGACATCAAAATGTATTAGCAGAATGTTAAAGCTTTAGGATCTGATTATGCCAAAGGGCATTAGGTTGCAGAATGCAATTGACTGTCGGAAAGCAGCTTTTTGTTGTCATGTGTCTGCAAACAGATGCTTTATCAAAGAAGATGTGTGTGCTAGAATGTGTACCGTGGCAAAACAGCTCGTTGTGCGTGTCGTGCTGGTTAACAGAAAATGTCTGCTATAGGTTGTTAAACCCCAGATTATGGTTTTTGTAAATGGCATACTCATGTACTTTAGGAGGGAATATTCATTTTCCAAGGAAGTAATAAAAGCTTCCTGAAGGGGAGGGAGAGGGGACAATTATTTATTTGATCTGGGGTGGTTTGGTGCGCTTGCACGATTTCATTGTTTGAGCAAGTTTAAAATCCACGTGGCTTAATGATACCAAAGCCCAATACACGCACAACTGTTCCATGTGTGGAAATTCTTTCAGATGGGCATTGTGAAATCTCTTCTGTCATTCTTTCTGTAGGTGAAGTAACTCCGAGTTTCTCTTAACAGTTTTAGTGCTTATTTTTGTCTAGAAATGTATTTGAGAACTTTTTTTCTGTGACAGATTAAATCTTTAGGAGTTTGCCTGACATGTGTGTGCATTTTGGGGTTTGTTTATTTGTTTGTTTTCCGAACAGACAGTTATTCAGAATTGAAGGAGTTAAAAGTATTTTCTTTGGACCAGACTTCATCACAATCACCAAGGTAAGCGGAACAGAGATTCAAATGTGCTAAAAAATGAGGTGAGGTTCAGCTGTCTCGTAGATGGCTCTCGAGAAGATCTGGTCAGCCTCTGGGATGTGCACAGTGAGGATTCCAGAGGCAATGCTTACAAGTGGCATAAAGGGAATTGCCTTTAATAGAAAAGAAAATTTAAAAACCCCACTGTGTGGGTAAGCACTGGAATAGGTTGCCCAGAGAAGTTGTAGATTTTTTGATCTTAGAAATGGTCAGCGTTGGACTGGACGAGTCCCTGTGCAACGTGATCAGCTCGAAAGCTGGCTGGCTCTGTGCCCAACGGGAATCGGGGCTGGAAGACCTCCAGAGAGCGCGGCCAAGTGCGATAGTTTATGACCCGGGTAGGGCAGGTTGCAGGCAGCACTGTGTTTACCCAAGGTGTGGAGCTCATGGCAGCAGAGATAAGGCGTTGCGTGATAACCGTGCTGGACACCCTTGCTGGGTGAAGAGCCCAGGGCATTCAGTGAATGACGATATGGCTCAAAATTAAATGGAACCAAACGCTCTTGAGTATCTGGAACAGTTTGGGAAAAGTACGTCTTGGAGAATGCATTTAGGAGATGTTATTTTTCACTTTTTTTAGCTAATATTTTAATAGCACTTGGCTTGCAAACAAGGAAACTTCTGTTGACAGTTATAAATGGGAGTCCTGCTGAACTTTTTTGGCAAAGCTGGACTTGACAAAACTATGAAATCAAATCCATGCATCAAACAGAAGAGCCCATTATGATATTTTTAACATAATTTCTGTGTAACTTACTATTAGGAGGGAGATACTCTGTTTTTATTCTTTTTTTTTTCTTCATCTGATTCTCATAGGAGAGCGAAGACTTGGATTGGAACTTACTGAAACCAGATATTTATGCAACTATAATGGATTTCTTTGCCTCTGGCTTACCTGTAGTCACTGACGAGGCACCTAGGACGGATACAGGTAAATCAAACTCTTCAGGAAAAGACCAGTATCTGCCTTTGGGTTTAGTGTTTGTGCCATCCAGAGGAGCCTTTGCTTGTCCTTCAGCAAAGCGTGCAAGAGAATTTAAAGTGAAAACTGCTCAAATTAACACAGAGAATTTGGAGAACGTGTGTGTTGTAGCAGAAGCACTGCTGCCCTGTCTGAGGGAGTTGCTCACCCGTGAATACAAAGCCCGGTTCTCATCTGCTGTAGTACGAGCAGTAGATCTCCACAGGGGCTGTGCTGAACTGTGTGTTTTGGCAGCATGGACCGTGTTATGCTTACTGTGTGAAATATTTTTGCAAATTTTGAGGCTGTGTTTTGAAAGCTATGGGGTGTTGGTGCGTATTGGTTTTGTATGGGCACCTTCATCTTTGATTTCCCTCCTTAAATCAAAGAGAGTGCCCGGGTTTCATATCCATGTGTTAATGATAGGTTTATGGTCTTCAATGAAAAAGGAACAGTAAGAAGTCTTTCCCAAAATGTAACAGAAGTAACTGACACTAACTTAAATTTTAACCTTAGGGCAGTATTTTGCCTTTTATTTTCACATTTGCAGCTTACCAATTTAAACAATTTTTCCAGTGTTTTAAGGCAGACGATGACGATTGAGTTCCTCTCTGCTCTGTTATGCCTGGATTTAATTTCAATATTAACACAGACTTTATTTTGTTTGAAAAAGTTGTCTTTAAAAGTGCTTCAGTGGGACTAAAACTGGGCTAAAAATTGCATCCAAAGCTGCTAAATCCAGACACGTTAATAATTTCTCCTGCTGAATTTTTTAGGTTGCTAAAACTTTTCCTTCCGAGGACCCTGCGTTAACCCATGCATCCTTATTGAACGGTAGTAGTTGTTCCCTTTAAATGGTGGCACTGCTCTTGTCTGTTAAGGTCTTTGCCTGTTGGGAAGAACTCTGAACCGATGCTGGCTTTTGTCGGTGAAAGCCTGGGATGTAAATGAAGATAATGCAGACAAAGATGCTTCCTCTGAATTGAGACTTCTGCCTTTTGGGTTCAGTCGTCTCAGCAATGTTTTAATGGTGTTTCATTCTGCCATTATGAATACACAGTGTTAGTAATCCCATCAAAATTCTCTCTGAGTTCTGATTTGCACGTTTTTCTTTTCCCAAGCTGCATCAGAAGAAGATGATGAAGTTGTACTGATGATTAAAGAACTGCTGGATACGAGAATAAGGTAAACTGGGAACATCGCTGCTGGGTGGAGCGAGTTAGCCCTGGGGTTTGGATTTGTTTAGGTAATGGTGCATTTTTCTGGGTGATGACAAGGTTCAATATCTAGTTTGGGGGTTTGAAGTACTTCCAAGTATTCCAAAGTAGTTTATACTCTTGAATCATACTCTAAAGGAAAATTTACTGGTGGGTTTCCCCTGCTGTCTGGGCTTCAGTGGATTTTGCCCTTGCATTCTGTTGCAGTTTTATGGGTATTTTAACACAGCTGGAATTTAGAAACTGGTGGTAACTAATGAGGTCTCAAGAGTGGCTGTGGATCATGTTGTTTACCTGAAGCGTGTTTTTATGCTCATTAATTGCCTTCCAAGTTGAACTGAAAGGAATAAGCAACTTGACATTTTAGATGCAGAGGAAAATGTCTGATGTTTTCTGAAGCTGTGATATCCAATGGCGACATCTTCCCTAGCTCACAGGTTCCAGGAACTAAAAACCTGTATGTGGATCAAAATCATGGAACTCAATTTAATTTTTCCAGAAGTGGTGACGAACTTGGGCTTTTTTTAATTTCATTTTTTTTAGATGCTGCATTTTAAAAGTGATATTTTAAAATACCATTTTGGTTATCTCACAGCTGACACATGGCCCTGGTTAATTTTCCTGAAAGGAGAGAGGGAGAAAAGCAGAAATAAGCTGGAACATTTTTCCCAAGCATATGTACTAAGTGTTGAAATGCAACCCAAGTCTACTGTTGTACAAAGCTGTGATAGAAAGTAATTCAGGAGGCGCTGCTCTGGCTGGGTGGGTGGTCATTTAAGCTCCTTGTTAGTCCTTGAGTTCCCAGTGGCCTTTCGTAACAGTCACACAATTTCTGCCCAAATTTTTTTGTTTTCCCACCTTTTTCTTGATTTCATTTCCTTCCTCCTGTGCCCCTCAGCAGACCAAGAAGCTGTTGATGAGAATATTAGCTGTAGCATATCTTACTTCATTTTACAGCAGGATAGTCTACAGAAGCTATATATAAACCAGTGGTACGCACAGAGCATTTGCTGTTTAGTCGATCAAAATTACGTGCAAAGAAATTCAGGAAGTGCAGAATGGAGGGAATGTAGCTCTGAAAGGTCCTGTGGTGTGTTTAAAAAGTTAATTTTGACTGAGGAAAATGGAATTTTTAGTCATGTTCTTTGGCTTTCTGGAATGGAGATAATTTGCCATGGTGAGGAGTTACTAAATGTGTCAGATTCATAGATGATTCTCTTAGGAGTGTCGTTCTCAAAGGAGTTATTTTGGAAATTGGTATAAAGAGCTTCTGTTGAGTAGCTTGCTGGTTTTAGCTTGGGCTGGAAAAATGTTGCTATGGGGACAGAGTTACAATGCTGGGCATTTGTTGCTTGTGAAAGGCGACCAGGCTGCAGAAATGCTAATGGTGCTGGGATGTGATCTTACCAGGTGCTGGTGTCTTCGCCTGTTAGCAGGGTTAAGCTTTTATATAGTTGGAGCTTTTTTTCTGTCCTGTGTAAACTATGGTGAACTCTGAATATTTATGGAAGCACTTAAGGACTTCTTATTGCTGTCCCCTGTCAGGTAACGGATGCACGTGCATCGTGTGGTAGGACACACACCTATTAAATTTGGCAATTAACTGATTAACTGTAATCATCGTTACATGTGGAGAGGGTCTCAAGGCAAACCAGTGTGTCTTTGCAGGCTGAACCAAGCTCTGCTCTAAGGTGCTTCCCCTTGCCCCTGGAATGTTGATGATTCTGTCACATGCTGCTGCAGTCATTGCAAATATGTTTTGCTGAATGTTTACAGAAAAAAAAGTAGCTGTCAATGCGAGAGAGTCCAGCAAAGTACGAATTGTTGGAAATTTTAACCATTTGGTTGTAGAGAAAAAGGGTTTTAGTTACTGACAGTTCTTTGTGTGTATTAAATTGAACTTTTCTAAAGATTTCTGGAAGGAAACATTTCAACTATACTGAGTGTCTTATTCCATCAGGCCGACAGTGCAAGAAGATGGTGGCGATGTTATTTATAAAGGCTTTGAGGACGGAATTGTGCAGCTGAAGTTGCAGGGTTCGTGCACCAGCTGTCCCAGTTCCATTATCACCCTGAAGAGCGGGATACAGAACATGCTCCAGTTCTACATCCCTGAAGTCGAAGGCGTGGAACAGGTGGGTTGCTGAGAGATAATAGCTGTTTTCTTTCAAATGGAAAAGAAGCTCTTTGTCCCTTTCCAGCGTGGACAAGTTGGCAGTTTAAGCAAAAGTACAGGCTGCATAGATGCAGTTTTTCCAAGTCAGAAGCTGTATCTTAGGAAAAAGATAACAGAGCTATACAAATAACAAGCCCCTGCACCAAAATATGCAGGGGACGGCCTGGGGAAAGCAGCTTTGCTGAAAAGGCGCCGGGGTCCTGCTGGATGCCAGGCTGAGCTTGAGCCAGCTGTGTGCCTTTACGGCAGAGGTGGCTGATGAGGGGCTGTATTAAGGGCAGTGTTGCCGGCAGGTTGAGGGATATGATCCCTTGTTGGACTCTCTCCAGTATGCCCACGTCCCTGTTGTGCTGAGGAGCCCAGAACTGGACCAGTGTTTGCCAGTGATTTCTGCTTTGGTGACTTTGATAATAAGGGACAAGCTTTTTTTTCCCTGCATGCAGACTCTCTTACTTTCTCGTTAAAAAATCTAATATACTGTAGTGATTGTTCTAGTGGCCTTTGTAATACCTTGACCAGCTCCTATTATTTCAGCCATGTTTCCTCCTGGTATTTTTGACTGGAAGTTTTTTCTTGCCTTCTTCATGTGGCTGTTGTCATTGAGCGGTGTAGAATAACTGCTGTTCTCCTTGGGTCCAGCAAGGGTTTAGTGTCATAAATCCTCTACGCAATCCTGCGGGACTGAGAGTTTAAATTGTTTACCTAAGCTCCTTCTGGATTTAATTTCAGGTTGTTGACGACGATGATGACGTGGAAAAAGAAGCAAATTCTACTTGAGCTAGCATCATCTATGGCCAAATAAGTATTTACCTCGTTGTGTACGTAAATTCTCTTTGTGCTGAGGAACAACCAAATTTGCCTTTCTTTCCAGAAAAATAGTTGCACTTATATCTGTGAAAATGTATCATCAGTTTAAGCAGTTGGTCCACTAATTTATTAAATGGCCTGCATTCAAAAAATAATCCTTTGGCTCTGCTTTGTACTGTGTCGTTAGACAGACATGGTGGGCTTTGAAAATGGTGAGTTGACTCTCCATTTTTTTTCCATACAAAAAAATCAAGACTTCAGTTGTTTTTTTTTTTCAAAAGAGAAGGCAGAAGTAAAGTTTCTTGGCTGGTTTTTGTGCAATAGAAATATTAAATCTTAAACTTCCTTGTGGGGCTTTCAGGACTCTCCACCCTTGCTCTATAACTGGGAAGTTCAGGAATGTTAATTTTATCAAGTCTTGTTAGAAAGCTTTTGATTCATATCAGGTTTTTGTGTGAAAAATAACCCATGACTCCAGCTGTTCATTTTAGAGGACATAGTTTTGTCACCACCTGTGGAAAGTTACCTACTTGCTCCCTACCACTCTGTAAACAATAGCAACAGAAACAAGAAAATGGGAGTTGTTTGTTATAAAAAACTTATATTTAAAAATAAAGTTAGAAGAAGATGATCCTTATCAGCTTCAGTAGGTGGAGAGACTAATTGGCTTATTTAGGAGTAAAATTGTTCAGCCACCATTAGTGGTCTGTTTAAACTTGCAAAAGCTGATTTCTCAACATAATTCTCCCACCAGCAAGACGAATGTGCAGCGCTTAAGGGCACTAATTACATTTGTCGGATAGCAGAGGAAATTAATGTGTTTACCTATGCTGTATCCTGTTTGTTCCTCCTGCAGTGCCAGAGAGCAGCGGGTGTGTAACTTGGCTGCCCTGGCTGAGGGAGCAGGACACATCCCAGTTTTGGAGAAATATTTATTGTTCTGAAACTGAAATCCCTAAATCAGGCAGTTGCAAGTACTTCTGTTTACTTGTGCACGTAGGACTTGATTTCTTCCTGCTGCCTCGCTTTAGCAGATGGCTTTGCGAACGGAAATACTATTTCTTCTTTGTGCTGCCACATGGAGCTGAGTTTGCGGTGATTTGGGTTATAGTTATAGTCGTATTCCCTGTGCGCAACGATTTGACAGCCTGCGGTACATTCCTCTCTCACTCCTTCCCAGTGTAATTCCACCGAGTCTCCAAACGGGCTCAATGGAGTCGCTGGAGAATGTTTTCTATAGCATGCAGATCCGCCAAGTAGCCATAAACTTCTTATTACTTGTTAGAAATTTGAAAATATTTTAGCAAAATATTTCTTCAGCTTTCAAGGAGAGTAATAACCTACAGTCGTTGAAATTACCCACTCAGGACTGGGAAATTGGTTTGAAATTACCATGTTTTCTTTACCCTGTTGTGAAGTACGCAGTGCCTGATCTTACAAGTATATCAATGACAAAATTCCCCTCGAGGTAGGCTCCAAATGTCCAAAAGAGAGCTTGTGAAAACATTATCACCGTGTTCTTTTTTGTCAGCAAACCATAGAATGGCGAGTAATGTTTCTGGTTTCTTAAAAATAGAGCGTTTTAAGAGCCTGATTTATCAATTTAATGCACTATATAAGCCAAAACAAGCAGCAAAGTAGCTGCTTTGTGTGTTAAATAAAATGTCTCTCTTAAAGATGTGGTCTTTATTCTTCGGTTAAGCAGTGCTCATCTCTTCCAGGTACAGTAAGGATCCGGCTCTGCGGCTCAATTTGTGTTTCCAGTCTTGTTTTTAAAGGCGTTTTGATTTGTACAAATAGGACCAAGTGAAGCCTGCGGCACTGAGGCTGAAGATCAAGCGTCTTGTGATCTTGAGACTGAAGAGATTCCCCGTCCAGCGCGTATTGTGTGTGTCCAGACGCTCCAGGCTCTGTCGTGGAGAGAGAAGCGCGTGACGCTCACATCCCGTCCTCTCATCTGTAAGCTCCTGAGGGCAATGGTTCCGTCTCTCCGGCATAAAGCAGCGCGGGGGCTCTCCGACCCTGGGTAAAGGGGAGCCGAGGGAGGGGGTTAAGTGCCAATTCTCACTTGGGGAACAAAACAAAGCCCGCCTGTATTTGCAGCGTTAATATACCATCAGCTCTACCACTGTGGCAGCCCAGTGTGGTAAAATCGTCAGCCCGAATCATGAAATTCTCTGTGAACCTTCCAAGCCCTGCCTGGAACAGGCATGGAAAGAATCCCGGCTGGTGAGAGCTGTCCTGTCTGCTCCGCTCCCCCAGAAACCTTTCACGTTACAGACACTGAGGCAAACAGGGGAATAAAGTAATGACTGTTCGCCGTTTAGCCTAGGAGCTAACGAGGTGGCCAGCGTCCTCTGTGGCGGCGTGGTATGCAATGTGATGTTCTTGCAGTTCTTTTTTTAAAGAGGGCCCTTCAGCTGGGGGCTGGGAAGCTGTGCTGTACCCTAACGCTCAGGCCAGCGAGGTTTTTGTGACTGTGAAGTTTTTCTATAAATTGCAGTTAGTCATTACATTTAAAACAGCAATGACTGCTTGAAATTATCCTGGTATTTTTTAAAGACAAAAAGTACTTTTGTATTTTTGCTGAGCTGTAAATAAGTGCAAAATTACAGTCTGCCGTTCAGACATTTCTGGGTTTTTTACATTGCAGGTAGAGCAAACACACAAAATCCATTCACGTCTCCTAAGCACTCTTCTAGCACTCTTGTTCAGAGGAAAATTTGGATACAGCTGTCTAACTCTTGTCATTTTGGAACTGTTCACAGGTGGAGATGTGCTTTTTGTCAGGATGTGACTCATTCCGTGCTGCTAGGAGAAGTTAGCCTGTTTGTCCATAAGGCAGCCTTCTGATAACACGATAGTGAAGCAAGCGACAGCCCCAGCCTTTGCTGGCAGCGTTTTTGGAGCAGGTACAGGAGGAAATAGCTCACGTTACCTGATGTTAATATTTCAAAATGCCTTACGTCAGGGATCACAAAACATACCCTTTTCCAGGAGGTGATAGTTTGCACTCTACCTAAAATTTGGGACTTTAGCCAGCACCTCTGTTTCAAGTGAAGTATGTTGAGCTTAGAGGAGAAGGAAGTGGGTATTTTTCCCCCCTTGCTCATGTGCAATAGACAGTTTGGGAAACTGTTTTCCCATTTCCCTGTTGGTTAGTAACTTGCACCTCTGCATCCTCGTGAGCTGTGGCTGGTAGTAAAACCATGTACAAAACCTCAGAACAAAGGAACAAGTTACATTGGGGATAAATATTGGATTTTAAGGGGAAAAAATTAAACAGCCACTTTAAAGACGAGCTGAATTTCTGTATGTGTGAAATTCTGAGAGTTCTAGTACACGTGTGTGTATGAGTTAGCCTCAGCTTGAGGGATGTGCTTTTATCACATCGGGTATGGTTATAGGTTGTTGTAAGGTTTGGTATTTGCTGTGCTGCTGACGTATTTTGGGAGGGGTTGTAAGGGCTGTCCGTGCTCCTTCAGCTCTGGGGCATCCCTCGTTATGAGCAGGGTCGTATCCTTTCAATTTGTCTTCAGATAACCCTAGAGATGAATTTAGGTTTGTTGTGAAAACCTTAAGAAATTCCCCGAGTGATAAGAAGTCATGACCTGGGAGGTGCTGCAGGGCAGTAAAGAAACTCAGGATACAGAAATGAACCAACAGATGAATCGGGTGTGCCCAGGAGATCACTAACAAAGAGTTTGGGCAGTGGCCAGAGCCCAGGAGAGAATTATTTTGGTGCCAGTGCATATTGCGCATATTTCTGTTGATCACGTTTCTCATTCGCACTGTTGTGATGGGTAAGTGCTTCCCTTCTCATCTGGGAAATCATCTTCCACTTCCGTTAAAGATGCAGAAGTGGGGAAAAAAATCAGAACTAGAAGTCAGCCCTTCTCCACCGTCACAGCACTGAGCAGCCCGGGTCAGATTCCTGCTCTGCTCCAGCCGGTCCTAGGAGCCAGGACCGACCGCCTGCGGCTGTTCTGCGACATCTTCGCTGCTGAGCAGAAGCAGAGAGGTGCCGGGTGCGCTATGAACTCCTCATGGCTCTTTGCTCGGCCACCTCCCTGCTTCTGTTTGTGTTCAGCCAGGTTCTTCCGAGTTCAGAATCTACCCCCTCCTGGTGTTTTTTGTTTATATTGTTGGTTGCTTTCTGGGCTTTTTAGGGAAATCTTTTATTGATTTTTTTTTGTGTGAAGATAGTTGAACAGCATTTGTCTTCAGAAGGGATTGTTATCGTGTTACGGAGTTGGGCTTTTAGGAAGTGTTTCACACAGGATTTGATGGTGGTAGTTACACGCAGGGGTAAGCTGTAGGAGCAGGTATGTCACTTTGTCACTTGTACCCGTCCCACTGCAGCTCTGTCTTCACGGTTTCTTTATCCCCTCGAGCAGTTAAAGTAGGAAATGGGAAGAGCGGCCGTGCTGTAGGACTACAGCAGCCTGACCGTGCTGTTTATCCCCCCGAGCTGGGAGAAGGGGCCGAGGACCCCCACTTCCCTCTCTGGGCGCAGATTTGGGGCTAATCCCGTTCCCATGGCGATAAGGTGAATTATTAGTGGGGCTGTCTCCCTGCTGCAGCTGATGGAGCTGCGCGATGCCCCCAGAAGCTGCCTGGGGGCACCAGAACGCCCTCCCCCGTGTCCCTGCGGTGCCACCGTCCCCTGCCGCACTGGGGACCCTTTTGTCCGCCGCCGCTGTCCCCCGGCCGCCCCCTCCCCTGTGGGGCCATGGGCACCGCCCGTCCCCCCCGCAGGCAGACATGGATCCGGCTGCCACGTCCCGGAGGCGTGGCCATGGGGCGTGGCGAGCAGCGCGGACCAATGGC
>WKFP01015002.1:137231-151287 GCA_011057875.1 Pterocles orientalis | reverse complement strand
TTTTTTTTTTTTTTTTTTGCCAGCAGGGTGGGGACGAGGGTTTGGAGATTGAGAGCCTGCAGGCTTTTTGACACACAGCAGAGGTTGTTAACTGGTGCTCATGGTTTATGAGCTGTTGTGCTTTTAGCTGTGAACTGGGAGGTGTGGCGAGCAGCACCTCAGCCTGTCCCTGGAGTTCCTGGAAGCAACGTTCAGGTTGAAGAAGTGCCATCGGCAGCAGGTCCGTGTCCGGGATTGCTTTGGGATGTCAGGAGCAGCGGAACAGCAAATATTTACCAGCTTGGTCCCGATAGTCCTGGTTGGCCAAAAAGGCTTTGGGTTGTGGGGAAAGGAAGGCAGAAGCTACAGAAAACAAATTAAAAGCTCCTCTTTTATTTTTTTTTTTCCTTCGTCCGACTAGGTGGTTTAAGAAAGAGGAACAACAGAACGTGCATCTAAGGTTTTCCTGTTAATATGAAGAACATGAGCGTGATGTAAATAAGGGAGATGTGGCTCCTAATGCTGGTGCTTTGGGAACGGGAAGGTGGAGCTTATGACAAACGTATCCCAAGACCTGTAGCCAAAGTCCATGGAAAAGGGAGAAGAATGGGAGCGTGTGGGAGTGGTACACGGCTGCGTACAACCTTCTTGTCCCTGCTCAGGCTAAAAGGTCCCTTGTAAACGTTTCAGCACTTTGCTCTGTGGTATTCGGTGCATCCATTGACTCTGAGCAGCCCATGTTTCTACTTGTAAAATAAATGAAGACATCAAAAGGTTTTTAATTATTAATTCCAAACACAAATAGCTTGAGAATGCAGTTTTACAAATATTCTTTATAATCTGCATGTAAACATAAAGGTATAAGCTCCAAAAATCATCTTGGGGGTAAAATTTTTCACAATAATAGAAGTTTGGGAAGCGTGAGGCCGGCTGTATGGCAGTGCTGTCCGGAAAAAAATCAAAGATTTGGGATGCCTTTGAAAGGACTTTGTTTTCGTGTGAGTGCGCGATGGAGCTCCATTCTCCTCCAGAGGTTCTGATAAAGTCTCTCAAGTTAGAAGCCTTGAATTACCGGTCGCTCACATATGTGGTTCACATATAAACCTGCCTTGCTTTTGTTCCACACAGATGTTTTTCTCTTTAAAATGTTGGGGTGAAATGGTAGATTTCTAGCATTCAGTAAATGTCTTCTCACACCACTGCTTCCTGATGGCACCAGAGGAAATCTTTCCGCAGTAGAGCCGTAGCTGGCGTTAGAGATCTGGGGATTCCTGTGTCCCCATCACTGCTTACAAACAGACACAACAGCTTCTCTTCCTTTGCAACCTACAGGGAAAACGGCTCCGTTGGTGGGAGGGGGTGAGTTTGCGTCGGTTAAATGATCGTGTTTCTTAGTGATGCTGTGGGAGGAACTTAAAGCTGTTCAAGGAGGAGTTCCCCTCAGCGTGCAAAGCCCAGCGTTGGTGAACCCTGAATTTCTGATGGGCTGTGACTAGTTCCTGTCCCTGCACTGTCCCCTGCCGCACAGCTCCAGCTCACGGGGAAATCCCTTCTCCCGTCACGCCCAGCCTGTCCTGTGCTGTTGTTTTCGGTGTCAGGAGGATGGTGGCATTTTGTGGTTAGTTTGGATCTCTTAAATGTTAGTGACATCTCCCGGGGACCTCAGACGGGGTAAGGAGAAGCTGCAGGGGCCGTGGCACCTTCTGCAGGGGGTTCTCGGTACAAAACCCTGTTTGAGTTTGAACGTGGTGCACGTACAGAGTTTCCTTAACTGTGATTTTTTAAATAAAATTATTCTCTTTTCCCCCGCACAGGCATCTTTGCTTACCTGAACTACCATGTTCCCCGGACGAGACGGGAGATCCTGGAGACCCTCATCAAAGGGCTCCAGCGGCTGGAGTACAGAGGCTATGATTCTGCAGGTAGCTCTCCCTGAGCCACAGTCGTTCTTTTCTGAATTTTGGCTTGTAAATGATGTTTTTTTGTGGCGTGTTTGTGAATGGTTTCTGCTGTCTTCTCCTTTTGAAGCAAGCTGAAGCACAAACTGGATGTGCCTGTGATGAATGTGGTCAGGCGTTGGGGTTAACTTTCAATCTACGAATTTCTGTGATGTTCCTGGTGCCTCTTACCTAAGGCTCTAAAAATACCCGCAAGATGACAAAGGGACAGCTCACTTCTAATCTAGGGGCTTTCTGGCCTTTTTCTGGAGGGTGAGCTGGGGAGAGAAAGGGCACTATATAAAAAAAAAAAAAAGCAGTCAGGCAGCAGCATTTGTTTGCATGAAGTGCTGTGATACACTGTCTGCTCTTCACGCTCTTTCTTCATATTCCGTGGTGGTGCTTAGGTGTGGGATTCGATGGCGGAAACGACAAAGACTGGGAAGCGAATGCTTGCAAAATCCAGCTCATCAAACAGAAGGGGAAGGTGAAGGCTCTGGACGAAGAGGTTCACAGTACGTATTGCCCTGCTCTGTCCTTGAAGTGTCCTCTGCTCTGAGTGTCGCCTGAAACAGGCAGTTTCCCAGTAACTGTCTGTAGAGTGCTGGAGATGTAAACGCTCACGTGTGTGCTGTGAAGAACCCAGGGATCCTGTGGATGTTGTGAAGTTACAGAGAAGTCCTGATTTCTCAAGACAAATGAGTCACATCCTATTAAAATAAAAGAGACCTGGAATACGTTCTAGAAAACAGGCCAGAAAAAACCCAAACAAAAAACCCAAACAAAAACCCCTTAAACGGGGAAAAGGGGAATTACTGGGAGATGATTATCGGAGACTTAGAGCTTGGGCAACGTAGGGAAATGCCCTAATAATTTCCCCAGCTGAATTTTAAATTTTCATCTGTAATGCCTGTCCCGGCTATAGCTGTCTGTCTGAGTGGCGATGGGCTTCAGGAGAGCGCTGCCGTGTGTGTGTGACTGTCACATCGATGAGAACAGAGAGAGCCAGGTTTTCTGCATCCGTTTCCTCCTCTTTATGTTCTCTTGATTTAAACGTTAAGTTCATTTAATCCGTGAGAACGCAAAGAAACACAAAGTTGCTGGGTGTGGAGTACAGGTGAGCTGTGTGAGAACGGGAAGATGCTGTGCAGAGGAGCCCTGATCTGCTGTGTTGTTGTAACTTCCCTTTTTTTAACCCCTGCTAGTGTTAACCTCCCAAGGCAGAGTGCTGGTTATCCCCAAGGAAGGTGGGTAGATCCAGGCTTAGTCTAGAGAAAGCCAGGAAAGGGCGGGTGAGGTGGTATGTGCATTGCAGAAATAGAAGTTATACAAAATATTCAGAAAAAATGTTTGCCGGCTCAAGAAAATTGCAGGATAAGCAGTTTTGATTGTGGAGACACTTGCAGAACCAAAGGAATCTTTTTTCCCAAATAAATGTTAATGGTGTGCTTTCTAGAGACGGGTTATTGATGAATTGTCCAACTGCAGCCGTCCGTCACCCTGCAATGGGCTGGTTCAGTCACAGCTGACAGCGTACCGCGGTGACAGGAGGGCAAGGGGCACCCCAGAGAGACAAACTGGGCTTGGATTCTTTCTTAAAACTTCTTTATTTTGGCAGGGTGAGGAATGCAGGGAGGTTGCTTGTGTGCATCTGCATTCTGAATCCCCTGAAAGCACGCTGGGTGTTTTTTCGGGTTTGCTGGTTCTGTGTCCCTGTCGGTGTTGCTGTCGTGCGGACCCCGGAGGCTTGAGGTAGGGACAACCCCTGAGAACTAAAAACTTCTCCTCCTTCTGCTGCAGAGCAACAGGACATGGACCTCGACATCGAGTTTGACGTACACCTCGGAATTGCCCACACCCGCTGGGCTACCCACGGTGAGCCCAGTCCTATCAACAGCCACCCGCAGCGCTCCGATAAAAACAACGGTGAGTGCGTTTGGCCGAGGAACCGCGCGCTCCTGGGCAGGTCCTGGAGCGTCCCGAAAGCTTGCTGCCATCTCCGGTGCCCCGTGTGCCACAGGGAGGGGTGGCTGGAGCCAGGGCAGTGAGTTTGTTGCGGGCTGTGGTGCTGAACCCGGTTTTGGCAAAGCCGGAGGGGTCTGGCCGTCATTTCTGGCCGTGGGGTATGTCCTGATGAGTTGCTCGTAGCAGTGAATGATCTCAGGAAGGATTGGGCTTAGTGCCCCAGAGGTTCCGAGGGTGCATGGCCGCAGTGCAAGGAGGAGGCAAACACAGAGTGAAATCAGATGGTGAGAATTTTCCTGGCTATTCTTTGGAATGGAACTTCATATCCTTCCCCCCCCCCCACTTATTTATGTTTTTTTCGTAATCACCACTGTATGGAAGGGGGTAGGTCTGCTCTGTGCTGCAGCGTGCAGGTCGGTTAGTGTTGGGTGTAGCTGCCCAAGGAGCAGCACGGAGGAGCTGGCAGGAGCAGCGCGGTGTTTAACGGCTCCTAGCAGGCTGGAAACTGCGTTTCCGTGCCTCCAGAAATTTGCAGGATCTTGGTAGCCTGAGTCCCACCCGGGTCATTATTATCTTCTGCCATTACCCACCACGCCAAACAGGGCAGAGCAAGGAAATCACACCAGGAGGGGAAACTCTTCTCTTTATTCTGCTTTTCACACAATAAAGTTCAGTGGTCTCTGCTGTCTGTGACGCGGCCACGGGCAGGGTGGGTGCCTGCTGCCAGCATGGGGCTGGTGCCGGGGCTGAGCGGGGGCTTTCCTCTGTCTGCAGAGTTCATCGTCATCCACAACGGCATCATCACCAACTACAAAGACCTGCGGAAATTCCTGGTGAGTGATTTGTGTGTGCGACACTCCCTCACTCTCCCACTGACTCTAACTCTCACACACTCCCCACTCACTCCCTCCCTTGTGTTCTCACACTCGTGTCCCCACTCACACTCCCCAACTTGTCCCACTCCTCCCTCCACTCACTCCCCACCTCCTCCACTCGTTCCCCGCTCACATCTCGCACTCTATTCACACTCCCCCACCACTCCTTCTCCATTCACACTCATCCTCCCCCCACTACTCTCTCCCCGTTCCCCCACTCATACTCACACTCACTCCCCCACTCACATTTGTTCTCTCCTTCACTCACGGTTTCCCCGTTGCCCACTCTCACTCCCCACTCCTGCTCACACCTTCACTCACACCCTCCCGCTCCGCTCGCGCCGCTCCTGCTCCTTCCCCGCTCCCACTCCTCCTCACGCCCCCACTCACTTGCCCCGCTCCCCATCGGTCTCACAGTCCTGCTCATACTCTTGCACTTCCCCGCTCTAACTCCTCCTCCTCTGCTCTCTGCCCCGTTTTTCTGATCGTGTCCTCGCACTCGATTCACTGCTCTCACACCCCAACTCGTGGCCCTCCCTGTTCCCCTACTTAGAGGAGGAAAAAAGTCAGAGATGCAACGTGGAAGGATAAAAGCAAGGAAAGGCGAGAAGGAAAAAGGGAGAGAAGGCAAAGGAAAGGTGGGGAGGAAGGCAGGAGAAAAGGGAAGGCGTGAGAAAAAGTGGGAAGGAGAAAAATGCAGGAAAAAGGAAAGGGAGGAAAAGGAAAGAAGAAAAGGCAGGAAAAAAGGGAAAGGAAATGCAGCAACAAAGGGAGGAGGGAAAGGAAAGGAAAAGCAAAAGAGAAAAGGAAACAAGGCAGGAAAAAGAAGGGAAGGAAGGAAAGGAGGGCTGGAGAGGGAAGAGAAGGCAGCAGAGGGGCGGTTACCCAACGTGCTGTCACTGCAGGAGAGCAAGGGCTACGACTTTGAGTCGGAGACAGACACGGAGAGCATCGCCAAGCTGGTCAAGTACATGTACGACAACCGTGACAGCGACGACATCAGCTTCACCACCCTGGTGGAGAGGGTCATCCAGCAGCTGGTAATGCTGGGAGCAGGGTGGCCGTGGGGGGGAGCTGGGGACAGGGAGGGGGACACGCACCCACGAAATAACCACCGTGCTCCAGGATTGCCCAGGGTGACCTGGCTGGTGCCGGACTGTGCCACAGGAGGCTCTGCAGCATGCGCCAAGGACTGGTTTGGTCTTTCCTACCTCTGACAGTTCATCTCAGGCATACATCAGTTTAACGTTAGTCAATACTTATGAAAAAAGTCTGTGCAGCAGTATCTCGCAGCACCCAGTTCTTCACGTGTTGCGTGGCAAGCCCGCGGGGCGTTGGACAGAGGGAAAATAAGTCTGTGCTTAGATCTCCAAAACCTCCATCTGGAAGAGCTGCTGACCCCTCGTGGGAGCGTTGCCGCATAGCGGGTGCTCCACGTCTGGGTTGGTGCCGTGCTGTGCACGGGAAAGGATCCGTCCGCGGTTCACCTCCTGTCCAGAGATATTTTTTCAGTGATTTCCCTGGCAGGAGCTGTAGCAGCAATAGACCAAGAACACATTTTGCTGGCAGATGGCGGTGGCTCATCTGAACGTTCAGTGGCCCCACACTTGTGCAAACACCCCACGGTTTTGTCACTTTTATTGTGCTTTTGAAAGTCCCCTCCCTGCACTCTGGGCTCTCACACAGCACGGTGATGGATGTCCGGGTGCGGTGTCTGGGAGGTCAGAAGTCCCATTAAGTGGTTGCAGATGAAATGGTGGCCCGTGCCTCAGATGAAAGGACAAACAGTTGGTATTTCTCTTGTTCCAGGAAGGTGCTTTCGCCCTTGTGTTCAAAAGTGTTCATTATCCTGGTCAAGCGGTCGGCACCAGGTGAGCATTGCCGTGGGAAAGAACGTTCTTGTTGCGCCCTGTATGTCGTGCTTTGCCCCCCTGAGATAAAGGCGATGGAGGAGAGGCTGTATCTGCTGGGGTGAGGGTGGCTGCTGTTCTTCATTTCCTACCTCTTGTTTTCCATTTATCGTAACTGAAAATTCCCCAAAATGTTTTAGAAATTTCTCAGTGACCGCTTGAGAATGGTCTGGAACGGGGTTTTTTTGCAGACTCTGGTTGTGAGAGCTGGGAACGGAGATGGTTTTATCTTTTCCTTTGTGTTTGCCGTTGTGGCAGCATTCCGACAAGCCCTCCGTTTGACCTGAGCCTGGGCCAGCCTGGTGCTGAGGTCTCCTACTCCGCTTTCAAACGTTGGCATCAGTCGGGGTGGTTGAGGTTTTGAATTCTGGTGCCAGTGGCTGTAGGCACGTACAGTGAGCAGCAGCCGGTGTGCTCCTGGCTCAGGTGTCCGTGGGATTCCAGTTACTCTTGCAGAGCTTCTGCTGAACTTGAGACAGATTCCTCGCATCCTCGCGTTGTGTTTATTCAGAGATTCTTTTGCTCTGTCTCGTCCTTGCAGCGCTAACAACTGATCCGGGCGGAGCTCGCTCGTTTTTAGCTCGGTTCAGTTGCCGTGCTGGGGAACAGCAGTCCCTTCAGGTTGGGTGTCAGGGTGATGAACCTTTGGGCGCTGACGGTTGTAATTCCATGTTTTCTCGCAGGCGAGGCAGCCCCCTGCTCATCGGAGTGCGCAGCGAGCACAAGCTCTCCACCGACCACATCCCGATTCTCTACCGGACGGGTAAGCGTGGGCATCCCCTCCCCGCAGGAACCATGTTCTGGTCACGCTCAGAGAGTTCCACACGCAGTGCCGTGCTCTGGAATACATATTGTCAATTAAACCATTATGAAAAAATAAACAATTTTTTAAAGTTTTTAACCACATGCTATGCCATCGTATACCTCAAGTTAGTCTCTACTTTTATTATCAAAGCTTCAGTGCCCCGTGGTTGCAAGGAAAACACATCTTAGGAACTAGAATCCAGTAGCTCTGCATAGGACAGTTAACTGTATAGTGAAACTGGGGTACTGTAGTTTTTATTGTGTACAGCACAATTAATTACCTGTGATGACCATCATCAGAGGAGTCTGAGCCCGGTCAGGTCCTGGGCACGGGCTGGTTCTCTGAGCGCTGTGGTGACCTAAAGGACTTGCTGTCAGCGTGTCTTACCGCTTCCCTGCGGGTTGCTAACGGTAGTTTGCTGCAAGGTAACCTGGAGAACCAGCCCCAGGAAGCTTTGTCTGTGTTTACTCCTGGGTGATACTGGATAATTAGCAGTAATCCTTAACGTATGTATGTAACACCTTTTCCCCCACCCCACTGATTATCTGAAGTTTGTTTGTTTTTTGTTTTTTTTCCCAATTACAATTCCAGCTGTACAGTCTATGGATCATTCTGTTGATGGAATATCCATAAAAATGGAGGAAGGTGCCTACCAGAGAAAAATCTAATACTTGAAATTTCAGACAAATCCTCCAGTTCCTTAGGAAAGGAATCATAAATGAGACAGATAGCATTGTCTCTTTAATATGTGGTCATTGCTTTCCATGTAGTGAAACATCGGAATTCCTTGATCGGAAGCACCGCGAGTGGCACCCAGGAAAACCCACCCCTTCCGTTTCAGCAATTCTGACATAGTGCTCAGCGTACACAGAGAACTGATGAATTCATGCAGGTTGTGCTGCGTGTTCCCTGCAGCTCTGACTGCAGAAGGAAATAGTAAATTACCTTAAAAACCCCCCAGAACAATAGCCTGAAACCCTGTCAGGAGGCTGCTGATAATCCCAATGCAAGCGTTCCCCAAAATTCCTCCTAGAGTTCAGGCTGTCAGAGCTCCATCCAGTAAACACGTTGATTTACGGTTCTTACCTGAATCAGGAGAGTGTTTTCTCTAAGAGGAAAGGATCTGATTCTCACCTACTGTAAATAAACGTGATCCCAGCCTCAGACATGGCAGCTCGGCAGGTGACATCTGTCCGGTTTTGCTGGAGGAGAAAAAAAAAGTTTTGCAGAAATCACAACTTCAACGCTGCTCGAGTAAGCACAGAGGAGTTACTGAGCAGCAGCTCTGTTAGCCTGTGCTGTAGGACCTTTGCAAAACTGCCACGTGCTTAGGGTTGTCGTAACGGAGACTCAGGTGGTGTCAAAATAGACTCAAAACACACCACCACCCCCAGTTTTTACTGTACCTGTGTTAATTCTCCATGTTGTCTCCATTCCTTGATTTAGAAAGGAAAGGATGAAAAGATCGCTGCTGTGTTGGTTCTGAGTTCTGGTAACGGGGAGGTAGGTGCTGTAGGGGAGCCATCCCGGTTATGCCTAGACAAACAATCTATGGACAAATCTGTCGATAAATAACGACCACAACTGGCTGACAATACTCACTGGGACTTTCAGTCTGTCCTGGGTAAGTCGTACATCCAGCCCGTGTGTACGTGCACAATAAGAACACGTTCCAGTTGTGGCTGAGCGAAGAATCCGTAACACAGGAAAGCAATGCGACATAATAAAGGCAATGCAGGGAAATGTACCTTGAGAAACGAAATTTGCATGTTCCAATCAAGTCTGGGTGATTCTGTTGGGGAACTGCCGCTGGCACCTGCGCTCTGTCCTTTCTCCGCGGTTTGTCTGTCTGTCTCAAGGGAGTTGTTCTCCTCCTCTACTAACCACAGCGGGGGCTCTAACTTGTTGGCTGGGCAGAACCTTCTTCCTGAGTACCAACATGAAAGCAGTATTTTCCACTTTACGTTTCCATTCACAGAAGTATCAATCTAAACATCATGAGCTCTGCTTACATCACTAACCAGGTTGGGAAGAAACACAACATTTCAGCTTGTGGAGTAAACATAAAAATAGAGTAAGTTCAGTGTGGTTGTTCTTCAGTCACATTTGGCCGGACAAGCTGACCCCATGCACGGTGACTGGCCCATCGTGTTGTCCAAGGTCAGTGCTGAGCAGCAGGAATTGTCAGAGCACTTCAGAAAGGATCCCTGCTGAAACACTGAACTTGTAGAAAGTCTTACTACAAGTTTTTCAGAAGTTGACTCTTAGTCCTCCGTTCTTCAGCGCACCTAGAGACTTCCCTGGCAGCAGCGTGAGGCTCGCAGCAGTTGACCAGCTGGACAGTGGTTGGATCAGAAGGAGGCGGTTGTGTTTGATGGCTCAGGAACAATGCCCAGCAGTTCGTCGCGTGTGTCCTGACCTGTGTCTGAACACAGCCGCTCAGCCAGGCAGAAATAGGGTTGGGTCACATCTGCTGGTGCTCAGGGCTGAGAATAATTGACGAAGGAAGAGCGGTCCTGCTTGATTTCTCAACGCTGCAGTACTAGTGAAATGGGAAAAACATAAAATGATAAACCAGGCAGATTCGGCTGGGAAAACTGCTCAGAGAGCAGCTTGAATTCTCTCCTAGTGGAGCCACACATAAATGCAAGTTTCCTCTGAATTTTTCAATCCACATTTCATTTGAATTTTTGCTGATATTTTCCTCTAAACTTAAAACTCTGCGCTGATGTTAAATGTGCAGACTTAATTCGAAAGCACATAAAAACCTTGTGAGCAAACCGAGAAAGGTGCCGGTGCGCTGCCCTCTGCCATTCTCGCTGTTAAATTCCCTGTGGGCGCTGCCGGTGATGAAAATAGTGCTTCATGTTGGTGCCGTGCCGTGGGATCTCTGGCTGAGACGGGCGCTGCTGCTGCGCTCCGGATTTGTGCGGCGCCTAACCCTCGTGTCTTGCAGGCAAGGACAAGAAGGGAAGCTGCAACCTGTCTCGTGTGGACAGCACCACCTGCCTCTTCCCTGTCGAGGAGAAAGCTGTGGAGTACTACTTCGCGTCCGACGCTAGGTGAGGTTTTTCGGTATCTTTCGGTGGATGTAAAACCACGCTGCTCAAAGCTGCGGAGCAGATGGGGAGGCTGTGGCTTCCTTATGAACACCAGTGGCCATGGCATTGCTCCGTGAACGTTAGTTGCTGTACGTGGCCCTGAAGGAGCGGGAGTTGCTGCTACAGAAATGGAAACTCGCTTTGGGGTAGTGGTGCTACCCTTCGCCAAGCGCATCTGTCGATGGGATTCCCAAGGGGAGTGAGAGGAAACCTGAGAGAGTGCTGACCTGGGTTAACGGGAGAGATGCTGATGATTGAGAGACCTGTGCTGGTTCTCCAGGGCTCTCTCCACACCTGGTAATTCCTTTAGCACCGAAGGTGGCTCTTTTTAACCCCAGTGGAGGGAGGAAAGGCTGACGTGAGAGCAGCCCTACCAGAGCCTGTGGTTTTCTCTGTACTGGGGAAATGAATGCTTGTTCCAGAAATGCAGAAACACTGCTGCAGCCCTTCCCAGCAGAGCGTTCTGGGGACACCCTGGTGCGATCTGGTTTTAGGCTCCTTTTCAGTGGCTCAGAACAGGCGCTGCTGAAGTAGGGAGCTGACGTGTTTCCGTAGGGCTTGCCTTGCTCGACTAAGAGCGCGTACGGACTGACCCTGGCCAGAGATTTTAAACCCCTGACATTCCCCAGGTAGGCTGTAGGCAGGGAAGGCGTTCGATAGCGGCTGATTCTTGGAGGGCTTCTAAGCAGATCTCAGAGTGCTTTCACAGGCGGCCAAGCTGTCCCCAGGCTTACCGATGGGGAAAATGGGATGAGGGGAGGGACAGTGGGTTATGGCTGGAAAAAGCAAGAGAGGAGTCTGCACCTGTAGCTAAGCACCCCGTGCGCGGGGGCAGATTGCTGTCCTGACTGCCCCTCTGGCTCCTCGCGGTTGGATCACGTTGCTGCACTGCTGCTTTGTCTCGGGAACTCATGGTTTCTGCTTAAAGCAGGCACTGAAATTAATAATGAGGTGGGTGGAAAAAATCCAGTTATATTGGCAGTGTGGAAATGTACTTTACAGTGCTCCTCTTATTTTAAAAGGAATTCCAATGAAATGAGTAACTTTCTTGAATCAAAAGCTGTATGTTGGGTTATAAATAGGGTTGCAGCCCTCGTCTTTCTCTGAAGAATAATGTCTTATGGCAAACGGTGTGTGCTTTTACAGCGCCGTCATTGAGCATACCAACAGAGTGATTTTCCTTGAAGATGATGATGTAGCAGCTGTGGTCGATGGCCGGCTTTCCATCCACCGCATTAAACGCACGGCGGGCGATCACCCCGGGCGCGCCGTCCAAACCCTGCAGATGGAGCTTCAGCAGATCATGAAGGGTAAAATCTTCTGGATGTCACCTGTGTAGACAGATGTAGACCTCTGGAGGTCGTCTGGGCCAGTCACTGTGCTGGAGCGGGGATCAGGGTGGTAACGAGCCTTGCTGAGTCCAGTCTGGAGTGTCTCCAGGGACAGGAACCCCCCAGCCTGGCTGAGCACCTGTTCCAGGGCTTTGTTACGGTGAAAAACGTTCTCCTTGCATCTAAGGGGACTTTCCCTCTTGCTGCTGAGACCGTAACGAGAGCTGCCGGGCTGAGGATTTCCCCTCCTGCCTGGAGGCATCCGTTTTGCCCAAGCCCAACAGACCCTAGCAGACTCGCCCTTCCGGATCTGACCCTTCGCTGGCTCTCACGATGAGCTGGTGCTTCGGCAGAGGAGGAACTGTCAGTTTAATAATCTCTGAGCGATAACTGGGCTGCTGGTGACTCTGCTCCAGGCGTTTCCAGACATATGTAAGAAAAATGTAAACTACCAGGAGGTAATTTAAAGCCTTCTCATTTGTTTCTTCCTTTCTTTTGTAGGTAACTTCAGCTCGTTTATGCAGAAGGAAATTTTTGAGCAGCCAGAATCTGTCGTTAATACGATGAGAGGAAGGGTCAACTTTGATGACTACACTGGTAATTGGGATTACGCCTCCTTTGTTTTTGCCGGCTCAGGAGCTAGTCGTTGCTCGCAGGAGTTGTAGAGGAGGGAGTAGGTGATGACGTGGGAGATTAAAGCACGCTGGCGTAAGACGATGTGCGTGTCTGACGGGGAGCGCTTCCAGAACTACATGCCGTGGTGGCAAGGCTTTTGTGGTGGTTTATTTGCAGAGTGGTTGATGGAGAGTGTAAACCCTGTGTGTTAGTATCAGTAATCCTGAGAATTTCTGCTACCTGGCCAACCTGATTTTGTCTCTCTCTGAATCTTGCTGCAGTAAATCTCGGTGGGTTGAAGGATCACATTAAGGAGATTCAGAGGTGTCGGCGTTTAATCCTTATTGCCTGTGGGACAAGTTATCACGCTGGCGTCGCGGTAAGTGGTCCGTCTCCATCTGTTTGCGAACCGCAGCCTGCGTTGGGCACAGCACTGTGTGTGTCGAGCGGGTTACAGGCTGTGCACGTGCACGCTGATGAGCGAAGACCCTTGTGAACGTTGCAAACACCAGGCTCGCAACTCACCAGCAGTAGGAAATAGAAGCTGAAGATCTCAAATACTTATGAAAATGTTGCCTGTGACTTTTGTTCCTATGGAGGGCTTCAAAAAAACACAACCTGCTCCGACACAAAGGGCAGCTGGCAGGAGAAGAGCCAACGCAGGATGCTGCAGCAAGGTGCAGGGACTGCCACGAGCCAGATTTCCTCCTTTGCTGCTTAGAGACACCCCTGCGCTTGCCCTGCACAGGGAAGAGGTTTGGCTTTGCACCGGGCAGCACTCCTGGCTGTGCCCGCAGCCAGCCTGTGGCGTCGTCGAGGCCTGACCTCATCGCGGGTAAAGCGCAGTGGCCGTAGGCGAAGCCTTTTTAATTGCAGCTTGGCAGCCCGTGATGTTGCAATTAAAATACTCCGCAGCTTCGCAGAGGAATCCTTCAGTTTCTCTCTAGAACGTAACTGTGTTCTCTGGTTTACAAGGACCAGAAAAGGAAATTTTGTTCCTCTTGGCTAGCTCTGTCAGATAACGTTAGCAGTGGTCCCCAGAGCAGCCAAAACAAGTTTCTGGCTTGGCCCAGGTACAGGTGGTGGCTTCGGAGCTCTTCAGTGACACAGGTTGCAGTCTGACAGGACACCCTGTGTTATACAATATATACGTGATATCCTGTAGGTCAGACTGTTAGCGTGGGTCGTAGAACAATCTCCGCGGGAGGACGGGGTTGGCCCCACCGGCTCTTTGTGGTGCCAGGCGCAGGGTCGCTTTTCCCAGGGTGGCCGTGTGACTCCAGCGTGGGTATACTGACTGATTAAAATATCATCCAGCACTAATTTGCCCAGGGTATTTTGATAGTAATATTTTCCAGTGTGTCGCAAGTAGGCGGCTTTTTTGTACTCCAAACACTTGGGGTTTTTGGTTCTTTCTTTTTTTTTTTTTTTTAAACACGATGTAATATGCAACTTTCCGACATCTCCTTTTCCCAGACCCGTCAGGTTCTGGAAGAACTGACCGAATTACCTGTGATGGTTGAACTAGCCAGTGACTT
>WKFP01015002.1:48928-68181 GCA_011057875.1 Pterocles orientalis | reverse complement strand
CTCCACCAGGTCAGTACCCAACTTATACTGGAACCTGGTGTTGTTCTTGCCCAGATGCAAGACTCTACACTTGCTCTTGTTAAACTGCATTAAATTTTTCCCCGCCCAAATCTCCAGCCTGTCTAGGTCTCGCTGGATGGAAGCACAGCCTTCTGGCGTGTCAGCCACCCCTCCCAGTTTCGTATCATCAGCAAACTTGCTGAGGGTTTCCCTCGCATCTACGCCCCTCCCTGTGTCAGACGAGGAGTTGGCCAGTTTCTGAAGAAGTTTTCAGGCTTGGCATTCTCCTTGGCTTATCTGCACTGACCTTTCAGACTGCTGAAACGATATTTTAAAAGCAGGATAATCCCGTTGGCATCGTGCTAAAGAAGGAGCAGCAGCAGATAATAATGACAGTAAGAATAACAATCGTTCAAGTGTCAGTAGCCACATTCGGTAGCAAATAAATCCCTGGAGCATTTCAAAAAGCAATCGATACACTCTCAGCTGCCTACCGACTTTATAGGAGTTACTCTGAGAAGAGTAACGAAAAGAGGGAAGAAAAACTCCATCAGGTAAACCGGCAAAAGGCAGAACCTGACGTAAAGGCACCCGTGCTGCATGGAGGGAAGGAGGCCTGGTGGCCAGCAAGATGACTGTTCCTAAAATGGGAATTCCCTGGCTCTCTGTCAGACTCAGTCTACCTTGGTTTGCTCTTCCTGAGATTTAATTCCTTGCCCTCCTCTTTTACTGATGATTTTAAATCCCAGCCCAGAGGAGCGGGCAGAATCCGATCGTCTGCTCGACCAAAGGGAGCGTGGGGACGAGGGGAAGGTTAAGCTGAGTGTCAGGAGACATTTCCTAGGGGTGAGGTCCGGTAAGCTGTGAAATATCCCCCCTGAGAAGTGGTGGAAGCCTCTGTGTTATTTTAAAACCAGACTGGAAAAAGGTGTGAAGGAGAGACTGAAGGCAGCAGTGCTGCTGGGGCTGAGAGCACAGACCCGACGGGCTCTCCCTCCTCGCCTCCCTCCGAGAGCCTCCCAGCACAACACAGCGTAAATTCACCTTCCTACGCTCACATCTCCGGGACAAGGGCTTCTGCCAAAAGCGCTGATTAATTTTGCCCGTTTTGCTAATTATTGCCCAGGGCGAGCGATGGCGGGACCCCTGCTTCACACCGACGACCCCTCTGCCCCCGAGGAGCGTTCACGGCCGTAGGCGTGGGAAGCGCTGGGTGCAGTTATCCCAGCTGCATACGCGGCCTTTCTGGGTGCAGCTCAAGAAGGGGTGTGGTGGTGATTAATAATTAGGTGAAGTCTTGTCCATAGACAGACTGGGGCTGCTCAACGCTATCCAGATGTGGGATGTTGGATTGGGACTGTCCTTGTACTGTGTGCAAGCTGAATGGCAGATGAGAGACGTTTCTAAAGGAATTAAGGATATACATCACACAACGAGACACTCCTGATATTTGTGGGCCCCCTCATAAGGGAATTCTTGCTGTTCCGAAACTAAAGCTGTTCCTAGTCGGGGTCAGGACTGAGCCTGAACCCATCACACACACTGAATCCTTTCTCCAAGCCTCTCTCGAGCTTCGGAGAATTTCCAGCTGGGACACAGATCTGCAAACTCGACTCCTCTGTTCAGAACTGATCTCCTATCGTACCAAATAAACGCTGAAAATTCACTGAAAGCCTCCCGAGGCTGGAATCCACCAGCACGAACTGTTGGACCCGCAGCAGCATCTTCTATGGGAAAGGACCCAGCTCTGCAGCCTGCAGAAAGCAACGGAGCCGCGTCCTTCGGCTGGATGAGCTGAGGAGTGAAACCCCCCAGATGGGACGAGTGCGTCTTACCAACGCTCTGCACCGATGCACAGTGACAACACAACGCGTTGAGGAACAAAGGAGCAGCTATAGGGGACGGTGCTCGCCGCATTTCCCACTCTGAACTGGGAACAGTTGACTCTCTGACCTGTCCCACTGTGGGACGCAAAACCTTTGCGAGCACATGCTGAAGCCATTAGAACGCAATTGCTAATGACTTGTTGGTAGGTTGTATTTATTAGATGATAATCTTTCAGGGGGAAAAGAAAGAGGGCATTGGACCAAGACTTTCCGAGAGGCTCCCATTTCCGTATCCTCCGGAAACCACTCCCACTCCCTTGTGCATCCTCGCCAGCCCCATCGCTGGATTTGCACCAGCTGCAAGATCAAGGGCTGGGGAAAGCCAGAACACGGGACTTGCCAAATTCCTCCGGGCACTGCTCGGGGCTGAGCAGGCAGGAGAGGCAGCGCAGGGAAACCTGGGGGTGCTGCAGCGTGATGCATCTGCATTGCAATCGCTTGGCTACTAGAACGTGTCTCAGTAGACTGACTGCTTCTAGGGAGGAAAATCCAGGAGGAAAAACCTCTCACAGCCGTGAGGCACTTCCTCCTTCCCCAGCACGAAGTTTCAAGCCGAGCTCTACACACCAAACAGTTGACTATGTGTTAAGCACACCCTCTTTGCAGACTACTTGCAGGTAAGCTACCTGTAGAGGGTTTCCAGGACCCTAACCAACATCTCCCCTCTTCAAAACAAGATCCAAGCTCCGGCAGTTCAAGCTTTGCACTTGAATTTTCAGTCTTTTCTGACACTGACACCTACAGTGCTGCTTCAAAAAGGCTCCAGATCGAAAAAAAGACAAGAAGGGTATCAGCATTTCCCAAAAGAGTTAAACCCGAGAAACAGGAGTATGGGATCATTATTTTTCCTTTTCATTAGAGCAGCTCTACGGTAGTTTCACCAGGCTCCTTTCCTGAGGACAGCTTAACTTGTCCCGAAAGCACGAGATCAGCTTTCTGACACCGGCGTGCCCTCCCGCCCACCAGCCAGCACCTGCCTTGTGTGCTTTGTTCCTCCCAATCCACGAGCAGCATTCACGTGGGCAATGAAGAGATTTGCTTCGGTGACGCATTCAGTCGCTTGTTTCCGTTGTGTACGCTGCCAACGGTTTGTATGAGTGAAGACAAACCCCAGAGCAGCCGCCGGCCCGTGGGACAGAGCAGGAATCCTTCCAGGTCCTGTGGGCGACCGTTGGGCAGCTTTGCATTGCCTGTGACCCGGTACCCGTGGGAATTTGACCTTCCACGTCCGAGGCACTCTTAATGCAGCCAAACGCTCCTTGCAGGGCATCCCCTCCTCGGGGGAACCCTGCAGCGAGCCTGGCCCTGCGACCCGCGTCTGCAGCCCTTCATCTGCCCAGGACGACTCTCCCTGGTGACACGTAGCAGCAAGTTTCTTTCTATTTTCTCCCAGTTCTACAGAAAGAGGATGTGATTTATTCCCTACATCCCAGGGAACATGCAGCGCGGACTAAAGGGTCTGTCTTTGGAAGCACCGTCAAGTCTGTAAGCCCATCCCAGAAGCTAGCTACCCCACCAGAAAAGACGGGGTTCCTGCTGGTCTGGGAAAGTCATGCAACCCCAAAACCTGACCAACTTGGCGGGGAATTCCCATTGCCCCAGGTGGCGCAGGAACCCCCTGCGCAGCTGTTCAGGGGGACTCCCTCGTGCACAGCTGCTCCGGCAGGATCTTGAGGTTTGCGGACAGGTCTACAGCTTATCCTGGGATGTGAGAACACTTCAGACAGATCTCCTGGAGACATCCCACACAGTACAGCGCTGGACTGGACTTACCTTGATCGGAGAGTACCACTTCCGAGGAGAAGAAGGCCTGCGCATGTTGTTGGCGAGGTTCCTGGGCTCTGGGAACTCGTATTCCTGTTCTGGCATCTTGACCCTGGCATTCTTGGCTTTCTCTAACTTAGCACCTTCTTCCGTGGAGCCCTTTTCTCCCCAGCGCACCTGAAAAGATGGCATCAGGGCACGTTACAACAGCTAATGCAGGTCCTGGTCCGTGTGTTCCCAGTGTCCAAATCCAAGGCGAAAAGTGAGCCACAGGCTGTGAGAGCTTCTTTCTAAACTAGAGCCCAAACTTCAAACATCTCCTTTGGCATTTACGAGAAATATGAGGAAGGTTTTCAGAAAAACTAAAAATATCTCCTTGGAATTTGTATGGCAGCACTGCCCCTGTATCCCAAGCATGGACCAGGATCTTACTGTACAAGAAGAAGACGGTCCCAAACTTCAGGATTTTATGTTGGGCTCTCAGATATTCCTAGATAAACACGATCTAGGCTCAGATGTACAAAAAAAAACCATAAAGAAGTTTGTGCCTATCTCCTGAATTTTTTTCTGGGTAAATTGCAGGGGGATCACAGCTCAGTTCACAAATAGGATTTTCTGCTACGTAGTGAATTACCTCCATTCGTTTGATGCCACCAACTCCTCGTCCCCCATAATACGAGGCATCTACTGTTGGCCATTTCTTCTTTGGAAGGCCATCATCATCTTCCTCCTACAAAAGAGAAGGAGTTGCGCTGTTAGGAAGCATGACCAGAGATGGAAAGGAATAAACAGCCACAGGCTGCGTGTTCCTCCGAGCCTGCTAAAGACAGCGCGGACAGCGTTCCGGTCCCTCACGGGTTATTTTCCAGAGGATGTACACTCATGAAAAGAAAATGTTTCATGGTCTAAACACCACCACCACTTGAAAGGTAAAGTCTGGCTCCAGCAACAACGTTATTTTTGCTTATTTTTTTTTTTCAAGGAGACTATCTTTCATCATCTTTAAATTCAAGGAAGGAAATTGTTTCCAAGTTGCAAAATCATGGAAGCAAACACCGAAATAGCACTCGGCACAGCTCAAGAGCCGGGTCTGCACGCCTGGTTGATGCGCACCACGAGTGGTGCCAGCGGGGATCCACCTCTTGCCACCCCTTCACTTACTCCTGGGATCAGGCAGAGAAGAGCTGCTGCTCCGAGGAGGGATCCCCGACTCCCGGCTCCCCAGGCTGGAGGAACCCTCCAGGACCCAGGGAAATCACCGTGTTGTGGTTCAGGTTTGGCAGAACAGCGGGGAAAGCAAGGAAGCAAGGGAGTCAGATCTGCTTCCGGGGGCAGGCAAACGAGGGGTGCACTTGGAAACAACCCCAGCGCCAATGCCCAGTGTGGAGACGAGGGTTTATCCGAGATGGGCTGGCCAAGGGTCACGGGACGGAAAAGCCCAGTGGAAAAGTTACAGCAATGGAAGGAGCTCCTCTAACGACCTCCTGACTCTGCTGGGGAGGCCGCCCATGGAAGTGCAAGTGCCTGCCGTGATTTTTATGGGCTGACCCCAGCAGAAAGTAAGGTTGGGTGTGAAAAACGAGAATTAAATTCTGTACAAATCTGAATGCATTTGACCCGTACATACCGCAGCCAGAAACCTTCGGTACAGCACTGTACAGAAAACGGAACGCGTCCAGGACCCTGCACCCTGACGACATCCAGACGCGGCCAAATAAACAGATCAAAAATCTCCCTGAGTTTATTTAAGATGGGCCCAGCTAAAGTTCTAGCGAGTGCACTGCCCACGGTCTCTGTTCTTTGCTGCACACACGCTCTGACCTACATCGTGCCTCTCCCTTTAACTTCTCCAGCCCAGGCTGTGAACCAGCAAAGCAGAAAAGCAGAGTTCATCAAAAATGTGAAGTATTTCCTGTGAAAAAATGTGGAGAGAAATGAAAAATGGTCCTACTCGCCTTTTTTTTTTTTCTTCTTCTTTAATTTTTCACAGGGATTTGGCAAAACTCCAAAACTTAGGAGCTTTCCAAAACTGGAAAAGCCAAAAATACTTTGAAATCAAACTCCCCAGTAGGAAAAGTGAAAAAACTGGAGGAAAAAATCCAAGACAAACTATGCTTTCCGTGTCAAACAAAAGCATTTCTGTTAAAAAAAAAAACAACACCATAAATTCAGCTGCAAAATTTGTCCTGATCTAAGGGAAGAGCGAACAATTGGGTCACAAACACAAGGGTTCTCTCCTTCGTCGCTGACCTCTTTCTCTCGCTCTGCTTCGAGCTGCTGAGGCTCTTTGCTGCAACCTAAGAACTTAATATCTCTGCATGAAGTTTTCCATGAGGACTTTTTGAAAAAAAAAAAAATAAAAAAAATTGGAATCAAAGCCATCTAAATATTTTCCTTCAGCAATTCTCTTTCTCTCTCCCTTCAGTTCAGCGCAGACTGGACTTCTCACAACAGGAAATACCAAGGTTTAGGAAATCTTCCCCGCAAGCCCTTAAAAGCCCCGCGAGTCACTTCGATCTCAGATAGGAGCGTTTCTGCCAGAACAACAACAACAGAAACAGCGCACGCGAAAAAATAAAAAATAAAAAGACAACAGTGGATGCTTGCGAAGCAGAGGAGTCACAAGCTTTCGGCAGGATGAGGCTGTTTACATGTTTGGAAGGGCATGGGAGGTTTTGCAATAGAAGCAAAAAAAAAAAACAAAACCCCAAAAAGCAAACTCCAGAACCCCTCAGTGATGTCCTGCACACTTGGTAGATGTGCCCACGGCAGCAGCTAAAGGAAAGCAGCTGGAAATTTGGGGGTCGGGGCGGGGGGAGAGCAGGAAAACGAGAAGGAAGAGGGATGCAATCCCCACGTCCAGCATCCTCCCCCTCTGCCCCAGTCGTAATGCCTGAGGCAAGAAAACAGGGCTGAGTTCTCCCATCCCGGCTGGGTTTTGTCCGATTTTGTCGGTTTAGCGACAGGGGGGGTTTTGCCTGAGGAAGAACTGCCCGAGGAACTTCAGCTCTGACCCAGCGGCAGCAGGAAAACCAGCCCCAGCAAACCCAAGTGCATTCAAGGCTGCTGGAAATTCACTGGACGGGACTTGGCATCCTTCCAGCCCCAAAATCTGCTTTAGATGGAGCTAGAGTTTCTTTTGAAAAAGAAGAAAGCAGCAAGGCAGAGCTACGCGTCCCAGTCAGCGATCCAGATTCACAACGGCTGGATTTCAGAAAACAAAGATCTCTGTTTGCCTCCCAGCGCCGGGCTCCCAGTGCTTTGACCCTGACCTGAGGGAACCTCATTTGTGGGTAACACGAGGATAATTCAGGCTCCGCTAGGGACATCTGAACCACTCAGGGTAAGAATTCAAACTAAATTTGGCCAGATATTAAAAAAAAAAATAAAAAAGTTTGGACAACTTACCCCTCTCCCCACCCTTATAATTATTTTCCCAGTTGTCTCTGCAGCGCCTGAATTTTGTCAGAATTTAGCATTGATAGAGAGCTCTGCCGGCACAAAGCGCCATAAACACAACGGGACACTCCTTCCTCTGAAGAAGAGACGTTGTCACGGAATTTCACAGCTGAGGAGACACGGAGGTGAGGGTGCTGCTGTCCTCAAGGCTTCGGGCCCCTCACTGCCTCCTTCTCCCAACGCCGGCCGCATTTCCAACCCCCCCCCCGGCCACCTCTCCGGGGCAGAGGCATTGTCACCCTGCGAGGACACCTTGCTGGGTTCTCAAGGAACATTTCCTCCCTGCTGTGGCAGGTTTTGCTGTTCTGTTTTATTCTGCTGAGCAATCGGAACTGCATTAACTCATTGCTTGGGTTGTTCTTGTGGCTTTGCCCCTCGCTGGCCCAAGCCTGCAGATTATTGTCAGGTCACAGGGCACAAGAGCATCCCAGAGATGCTCTACTGGATGTCTGCTGAGGAGCAGGGTGGAGAAAAACATCAGCTCTCATGAGGGACCAAAAAATTCTACGTACAAGCTTATCCTTGAGACACCAATGCTCAGAAAACCAGCTGATCCCAGAAACTCCCGGTTCACCTACGGCGCAGATTCTTAAAGATCCTGCCTGAAGTTCTGTCCTCGTCTGATGGAGATGGAGGTGTGTTGAGTTATTGCCACTCTAGAGCTCAGACACTGAGCTGCAGGAAGATGAAATAAGGTCAAGGGAATTAACGCTGGTGCTCCCACCGCAGCGTGACGTGGTCAAACCCAATTTCCCAGCCTCTGCGCCGACAGAGCTTGCTGTGCTGAGCCGGCGTCGGTATTGCACGTGAAACCGGGCTATGAAACTGCACCTCCGTGGAGTAACACCTGCACCTCCGTGGAGTAACACCTGCACCTCCATGGAGTAACACCTGCACCTCCATGGAGTAACACCTGCACCTCCACGGTGTAACACCTGCACCCACGTGGAGTAACACCTGCACCTCCCTGGAGTAACACCTGCACCTCCGTGGTGTAACACCTGCACCTCCATGGAGTACCTGCACCTCCGTGGAGTAACACCTGCACTTCCGTGGAGTAACACCTGCACTTCCGTGGAGTAACACCTGCACCTCCGTGGTGTAACACCTGCACCTCCGTGGTGTAACACCTGCACCCACGTGGAGTAACAACAGCACCTCTGTGGTGTGACACCTGCGCCTCCACTGTGTAACACCTGCACCTCCGTGGAGTAACACCTGCACCTCCGTGGAGTAACACCTGCACCTCCGTGGTGTAACACCTGCACCTCTGTGGAGTAACAACTGCACCTCCATGGTGTAACACCTGCACCTCCGTGGTGTAACACCTGCACCTCCGTGGAGTAACAACTGCACCTCCGTGGAGTAACAACTGCACCTCCGTGGCGTAACACCTGCACCTCATCTGTTGCCAATAGCATCCCAACTCTTTCTCTTTTAAACGCCTGTCTCTGGAAAGGTTCCTTTTCTCCTCCTCCCGCATTTCCGCAACTCACTGTAAAAAGGGGATGAACGGGGAAGGAAAAGAGCCGGCGTACCGCTGGGACCTGGCTTGATTTCAGGAATAACAGAGTACATTTCCTGCCTTGGTGTCCACAAAAAATTCCTAGCACATCCTTTCTCTAGAGCTTATTTTGCTTTTTTTTTATCTCCCCAGAAAGGCTTTCCAGGAAGAGAGAGGAAAACAACTTGGGAAACACTAATAAACACCAATTAGCGAGGGTGCAAGAAGCTCCCCGAGCAGATGAATCCCGTTTGGCCATTCTCTGGCCTCATGAATATTGTTCAGTTGTGGGACAAAGAGATTAATTCACAAAGATCAAAGTGCTTCCAGCTGGACAGGTGGTTTCATCGTTGGCTTAACAACAGCTGCCACGCAGGGAGTTAAACTCCTCCCTCCCGTGACAGGGACAATCACCTCCAGCATCTCATCACCGCGCTGCTGAACGGCTCTTTCTCTCCAGGACTTTCTTGTGTTCGCGCTGGTGGATGTGGGTAAGACGAGAACAGACACAGGAGTTGTCCCGTTACGGGCTGGGTGGTGGCTTGGCTCTGGTGCCACGCTGGGGGTGACTGTGGAGCTGGGGTGGCAGAGCAGCACGGAAAAAACGGGCCTGAGTGATGAGGAAGGGGCACGCTCTGGCCACCTGACAAACCTCCTGCCTGGTACCGCCAGACTTCAGGGAACTTTGTGTTCCTGAATCCCTTCTGTGGGAGAAAGCGCTGCCACGACAGAAAATGAAGATACAGCAGCGTATGTTCATAATATAATCAATATTTTCATTATTTTAAAGGTGTTTTAATTGCCAAAAAATGGAAAAAGCTTTAAACTCGGATTATGTTATGAAAAACAGCAAAAATAAAAGTTAAAAATATTGTGAATATTGACTTTTTATTATTGGCTTTCCTAAAAATCACCAAACCTACCTGTATCGAATCAGCCAGAGGTACATCCTAGACTTGAAGACAAAGAAGGCTTTGGTTCCCTTCTACTCGAATCTGAAGCTACTAGTTAGAGTCCAGACAGTCTGGACACATTGCTGTTGGGATGCTTCACGTATTAGGACTGGGTCGTAGAATCACAGAATCATGAAGGTTGGCCAAGACCTCAAGGATCATAAAGTCAACCCAACCCCACCCAACCCACTAACCCATGTCCCCAAGCACCACATCTACGTGTTTGGTTGTAGAATCATAAGGGTTGGAAAAGACGTCAAGGATCATCAAATCCAACCATCTCAGTATGAGAAACAGACATGGGTTAGTGGATTGGGTGGGGTGGGGTTGACGGTTGGACTTGATGATCCTTGAGGTCTTGTCCAACCTTCATGATTCTATTCTATTCTATTCTATTCTATTCTATTCTATTCTATTCTATTCTATTCTATTCTATTCTATTCTATTCTATTCTATTCTATTCACACTGCCTGGTCTCTGTTCACAGAGCAAGGAAGCAATGAGAGGAGAGCGTGCCTCTGGGGGATACTTCGGAGGGCTCCAGCTTACGCATCCCACTGTAGCCAGAGTCTGTCCTTCTGTGTGACTAACAGCAGACCTCTGGCATGGGTCAGGTAGTGAGGAGGAAATTGTTGGAAGCTGCAGAGCACTGTGGGTTGGGTTTTTTTGATGCAGAAGATGGGTTGTTATAGTGAGAACCAGCTTTAGCCTCGTGGTAAGCTTCTGGTACGAGTTGTTGCAATAAGCCCAGCCTGAAGGTGACGGGCCGCAGGAATAAGAGCAGCTGTGTCTTCCTCCAGCAGGGCTAGAAAAAGCCTTCCTATCCGCTGGAGGTAGAAGAATGTGGTTTTGATCCACCATTAACGACGAATCGCTGGCCAGGAAGGTGCTCGCTGGCTCCTCGAGGCGTTCACCTCTTCCGATTGGCATTAACTCAGTCTTTCCTGGATGTAAGTAAAACCATCTGTCCTTCAGCTGGGCCTAACCTCCTCCAGTATCCTGTGCTGTCTGAGGAGCGCAGCGGTAAGCTGACGACATTTGCAATTTCGGAATGAATTAATTGGAATTTCCAAGCCAATAATGATTTCCTTCACCAACAGCGAGCGTGGCTCCAGTATGTCTCAAAAGACCTTCCGAGCAGAGTTCAGTAAAACCTTCGGTGGGTTTGACAGCAGTGCTACTTTCCCCTCATTGTTTCAGCGTAATGCATTCTCCTTGCAGCGCAAAGACATATGGGCCCCAGCCTCCAATTCTGCTGATGCAAGAATTCCTCTTGCCTTTTTTTTTTTTTTTTGGCCAAGATTTTTGGGAGAAGAAAAAAAAAAATCTTACTGTGTAATGCTGCTGCTTAAGGGATCAGCACTCTTGTGCTGGAGACGATCTGTTGCAAAGTTTTTCTGCAAGGGAAAAAGCTATCTGCAAGAAAAACTGGATTGCAAAAAATCAACTCCATCTTTAATTTTTTTTTTTGAGCAAAGCAGAAAATCTGGAGGATCCAACCTTCTGTGAAAGCATCATACCTACTGTCAATCCCAGCCTCTGCAAGAGTAAAAGGGGACCAGTGAAAAGCACCTGGGGACAACCGAAGCCTGGACAAGGTTGGGTTTAAAGCTGTCACCTCCGGGGAGCAAGCCTGGGAGGAAGCAGAAGAACATTTTGCTTCTCTGCAAAGAGGATCTGCCCCACATTCTCCAGGTTGGTTAAAAATAAAAAGCCCGCGGCAAGTGCATTGCTAGAGGAAAGCTGTGAACAGACGGAGGAATTGAGGAGTGTTTGGTCCAAAGAGCTGCACAAGCTGTTCCCCTCTGGCAGAATCAGAGCTGAGAGAAAATATAACGTGTCCAGAAATATCTTTACGCAGCTTGACTACACTTTACCTGAGGCAAACGTAACTGGTCTGCGGCAACGGGTTTATTCTGCAGCAACTGGTCTGTTGTTGCGGCACTGGTTTGATAAAAGCCTTCCGCACACGCGAGGCATGCCTTCCCTCCTAGCACAGAGATGTAATTTCCCCTTCCAGTCCCTGGCCGCTGAGCCAGCATTCCAGAATGATGTATTTTAATTAATTTCAGCAATTGAATCCCTTAGCTTGGAGGCATGTGTGATGCAGAACAGAGCATGGGCAATTTTAGCTTCATATTTTCCTTTTTGTTCAGAGAAGAGAAGCTAACAAAGCGAGAGGATTTACACACAGCCCAAACAGGAACGTCTGCGCAGGAAAAGAGCCGGATACCCCCACACCGAGGCACGGGAAGCACCGGATCCAAACGCAAACCTCCCTCGGGTCCAGGAACGGTCGGATTGGGAGTTTGCTTCAGGTCTGTTTGGAAGGGGACGTGCCACCAAGACGGAGGTTCTAGCACTGGCCTTGGCTCCAGCTGCCCTCAACTCTTTCTCTGCTCAGGGCAGGCAGAAGCTGGGTTGGGTTCCACCTCCGTCGTCGTTGCAGAGGACTGGGCTCTACGGGTGGCTGTCTGCCTGGGCACCGAGCACACCCTCTGGGCTTTGTGGAGGGCACAGGAAGGATCATCTCAGCTCCTCCACTTGAAGCGGGCGACGAATTTGTCCCCAGACGCAATAAGCAAGGCGAACTAACCAAGCAGATCCCTCTGAGCACTGATCTAAGTCTTCTCTTGCTTGCACGGCTGGGAGGAACTGACCCAAACCCCAGTGAAGTCAACAGAAAAACTCTCATTGACATCAACGCGCCCTGAACGCAGCTCGGGGACTTTTCAAAGAAATCCCACGTGCAGAGCAGCGAAAGCAGAGAGCCTCACTGCGTGCTGAGAGCAGGACACACAAAGAGGCGGACGAAAGCTGGGCGTATTTCTGGGGAGAGTCTACTAATTAATTAATGGTGAAATAGCCTTAATTTGCTGCTAGATTCTTCTGAAAAGAGTAAGCAGAACTAAGATGAAGTTTTTAATGTTGCTTTATCGTTTCTCTCCACTAAAACTCCCCTGGCTGCTGCAGCTTTTCTGACATGAAGATGATTTTACTGGGGTTTTACAGCTGCTCCGAATCTGGTCGGACACATTGCGAAGGCTGGGGGCTGCCTTTGCTCCCAGCAACTGCAGCCCAAGGGATCGGCACTGTGAGGTCCGCTGCCAAGAGCAGCCAGATACGCTGAACCACCGAAATCATTACCGTGCCGTTCCAGAAAGGCAGCGAAGCGTACGTTTAGGTTCCATAAACTTCAAAGTTAAACATACGCTTAAGAGCTGTCCTTCTTGGGAATCACAGCCCAAATATTGCGGCGCTGTTGCGACCAAGTGGAAGCATTGTGTGCCTCTGTCCTCCTTCCCCACCTGCTCCGCAGAGGTGCTGCACACGCAGATCTACAGTCCCTCCTAAAGAAATAAAAAACTCCTCTCTACCTCTGCAGAAAGCAGAGCGAGCGCTGAAACGCACGTGGCAGCTATCAGCTAAGAAACCCCTCGTTCAGCCAAACCACCGCGGGCTTCAAGTGAGCACAGAGGCATAAATGGTCCGCGCTCTGCAGATTCACCACCTCTCGTGGGGACACCCAACAAAATCTTGTCCCAACATTGAAGAAATCAGCGGTACTCACCTCGCTGTCTTCTGCAGGAGGCGGAGGGGGCTCTTTGATGATCTAGAAGGATCAAAGAAAACAGAATAGTGAATCTACACTTTGCTCTTTAGCGCAATTCAAATCTCTCTTTAAAAAACCCCAAACAACAACACAACAGGATGTGCAACATCCCCGAACTCAGGTACAACACCGCGTGATTCCAGCGTGGCCGCGCATGCCGCTGGTGTCACAAGAGGGGAAGCAGGAGGTGTCCCAAAGCCCGGCCACGCAGACGTGTCCTAATTCCAGCTCCAGATGCATTTGGCTCATTAGATGGCCCCTGCCCTACGTGAGGTCACAGCAAATTCAGTCTCTCCTCGACCCTCCAGCCTCCCCATCGCAGTAGGAGCCACCGCAGTGCTGGCTCTTACCAACCCTGATAGCAAACACCGAGCAACCCTGCCAAAGCCAGCGTCTCCTGCTGCGAGCCACTGCGTGCACAGATCCTGCCTCGGGTCATTTACAGGGTGAACAACGAATGGAAACTGAAACCAAGGTGAAGCAAAATGCCCCGGAGACATCGCAAAGGAGGAAGGAACCCCCAGCCTCTGCCTCCCAGCCCTATGGGAGCCGTCATTCCCCAGCTGTGCCACCTCCGGCTCTCACGAAAAATCATCAGGCTAATATAGTTCACTCTCATAAGCTTTGAAAAATAAAAATTAAAAAAAAAATGTATATATATGTTTGAGGCTCTCCTAGGACTTCTAATAAAGCAAGCAGGGTGAGGTTTTATACCGGTCCAGGATATTCTCCATAGAAACAGCTGAAGTTTATGTGGGCGTGAGGCTATTATTTCATGCAAAAAGTTTGCATCTAGGGCTCGGCAGGCAGTTGGCTCTTAGCGCAGCCCTTCACTCCAAGAGCAACAGAGAGCCTTCCAAAGAGAAAGCAGTTGCGTCCCATCCAGGCACGTCAAATATCTCCGCCGTACATGAGACACACCCCGACGCACAGCCACCGCAGGCGACAGATTGGGTCCAGCCTCTCGCGGCACAGCAGTTGCCCCGGGGGTGGATTTTCTCCACCAGTTTTAAGCTCATCCGAACGAGGAAGCTCTTTCTGCACACACCAGGGCTCAGCCAGATGCTGTCAGGGTGCTGAGCGCCTGTGGGGACAGCGCTGAGTGTCCTCAGCTCCTCTCAGGACTGGGTGTTGGGTGTAGAGGCTGCCTAGGCGTGGGGTACGGATGCGTAGGAATAAAAATTACCCTTGGAAAAAAATAATAAATCACAGTCTCAAACAGTTCTGCCCATGGAAGTCACCATCCCTGGAGGGGGTCAAGAACCATGTGGATGTGGTGCTTGGGGACATGGGGTAGTGGGTTGGGTGGGGTTGGGTTGATGGTTGGACTTGGTGACCCTTGAGATCTTGTCCAACCTTCACGACTCTCTGATTCTACGCTAACACCAGCCTGGCTGTTTAAACGCAGAAAGGGAAAATGACAATCACACTCAAGGCCCTGAAGATATAAATATTTACAACAATTCCTCTCACTCCTGTTTTTCCTCCTCTGGTGAGCTCACTGTTTTTCTTTTCCTCTGCAAACCCCGAGTCATGCAATGTGGCCATTAATGAGGAGCATGTGCCTCTGGCCAGGGAGGAGATGGGGCTGGACGAGTCCTTCGCTGTGTCTCAGCCCGGAGCAGCGAGGGTTGCAGAGCTGTGCCACTAACTCTTCCTGGCCAGCAAGGATTTTTTTATTTTTTTTTGGTGGCTTACAGTGCCCTCGGGGAACCTCTGCTAAACACCGTCATGCTTTAGGAACCACCACGGGATGGCTGTTCATACGCACAGCGGCACAAAGCACGCGGGGCAGCATGAAATGACATTTGAGGGGTGGGGAAGGTGCAGCTGCCGCTCACAGCATCTCTCACTGACGCGGCAGAACCGGACTGTGGAGCCACTGACCACACCTGGGAGAAAGAGACGATGCCCCGGAGGAGCTCAGGCTGACGAGCAGCGTCTCTGCTCCAGCATCCTGCAATTCCCAGCTTGCGCTTGCGGCTCTGAGGGACACCAGCTCCTTCCCCGAGGGAAAGCAAACGATGAAAAGGCGTCTGTGCCAGAGCACTGCTCCCTGGAAAGGAAATCCCGGGCAGCAGGAGGGGTTGCTCCAAGTGCTGCTCCTTGGTTTCGGAAGATGGAGACAGCATCCTCCCCGTGTGTCTCCCCACACAGCCCACACTGACACAGTGCGTACAATGCACCAAAACAGGCAGGAGATGTTCCTAGCCGTGTTTTCAGCGACATTTTGACCAGGTGAGGGGTGATGCTCGCCAACAAACCTCCTTGTAAACCCAACTCCTTCATCCAAACCCATCGGCTGCTGAGAAACTCCAGATACCTGATCCAACACACGCCTCCTGGAAGTGGCCTTATTCCCCCTCTGACACGGTCCTGGAGGAACATCGCGGGTTTCAGGGGAGTTTCGCTCATTGGCATCGGCACGAATGCCGGGATCATCCACCCGACGGGCTTGGTCCAGCTCAGCCTTCAAGCACAACTCTCGGTATCACTAGAAACTCTTGAGATTTCCGACTTGAAGAGCCGGCTGCGCTTTTCATACATCTGCATTCCTTCTCGTAACATCTGCATACATGCAAACTAACTGACTGCTAGAAACAGATCAAGTTTTCTCTGTCACGAAAAAAAAAAGGGAAAAAATAATAAAAAAAAGAGATTCCTCCCATTTTTAAGTGCTATGTGCCTCCAGGAGCAACGGAACACTCCCCCAGCATGGATGGCAGTTTGGACAAGTCTGGAGATGGGGAGAGTTGCGCCTTCTCTGCCTTTGAGCCTGCACAACCTTTCAAAGTTCAAGCCTTACAAATAAATATATTTTCTGCCCAGGTCTGGAATGGCTTTTGGCTTCCAAACAGTACAAATCTTTTCCTTCTCCCTCTCGGGTTCCTACAGGTAGAGCTGGGTACGCGCAAGGCCCCCGTTCAGTGGGGCTGGAGGCAGGGGATCTTTGCGGCATCTCGCACGAGTGGGAATAACGGGGTCCCGGAGCCCAAGGGCAGTGCCATACACCTGCTCATTTGGCACAAAGAGAATTGCTCCAGCACAAGAAGGAAACCACCACTGCAGAGAACCCAGCGAGGACGCAGCCCCCACTGGCACGGAGGACCCGAGCCTGCCACGTTTTGCTCCGGGCTGCACCTCTCGCCTTCCCCGCGCCTCGCCAGATGACACACGGGGACCTGCTGAGCACCATCAGCTGGGCGCACGCTGGGCCAAGCAAAATGCTCCGGCTAGTTTAGCTTGGCAGGGCTGAAGTGTTTGTTCATGTGCGCTGCGATTGTTTGGATAACCCCAAGCCATTCCTGCAATTGCCGCTGCAACCGTGTCTCCTGTCCCTGTGTTTGAAAGGAGAAAATTCGGATCGGTCCGTCACCGAGGGCGAGGTGAGGAATACCGGAGGGTTTCGACGTCGTTGCCGGGCTATAAAACCCTTACAACGAGGGCTTTTGTTTCCAAGCAGCGAAGGCCTGAGGGATGGAGAGGTAGCCGTTGCCTTTTCTTGGCAGAGGAGGGAAGGTGGAGAGCAGCTGTCAGCACTCCTGCACACTTGGTTGGGAGAATTCAGGACAGTGAAGTCATCCTTTGCCTTTCTATCGCCTTTCAGCGCAGATCTCAGCACGCAGGTGACAGGGCCAGGTCTCTGCCAGCTGACCCACCCCGGTGTCAGAGCTGCACGGAGGAGCAGCTGTCTCTGAGGAACAACCCCGCGTGAAAGCAGAGGAACGCCACCAGCCACCTCCGAGGAGTTTAAAAGCATTGGGAGGACGGGTTTGCTGTTGCCTTAAAATTTCAGGCATAAGAGAGCACATGATGGATCCAAATTTTGCATATTCCAGGAATGTGTCTAGGATGTTTTCCATCTTGGGAGAGCAGAAAACTCCACCAGTTTGCAGCGTCCAGCAAGCACATGCTCGGTGCTGGTCCCTGGAGCTTTAGATGATGAATAGGGGCAATGTGGTTCTTGTCAGGGAAGCGTATCTGCTGTAAGACGGGACAGATCATCATTCAAAACGAGGGCTACACGAGCACACGGCACAAAAGAAGAAATAAGGGACTTTGCCTCTAATTCGGACTGAAATTTGGGAAGGAGGCATGCAGTTAACTGAGCAGATTGTTTTGTCCTTATTTACCTTCACTGTCCTGGAAAACATGGAATATATATTTTTGGGATCCTAATAAGAAGGGAGGTTTTTCTGTAGCACTAACTATGACCCATCTGATCCAGCTTTTTTTTTTTCCCTTTATATGTAGAATTTTGACCTCCTCCAAGTCCCGTGACAGTTTCATAGTTTAGTTATGAGCTGGATAAAGGAACAACGCCATTTGATTTGTTTCGTATCAACCATGTCTTCTAATTACCCGTTAAATCCTTGGGGTTTGGTCCACACGTCAAAGATGCTCATACAAGCAGGGGCCTGTCCCTATTCTGTAACGCACGTTCCTCCTCCTAGACATCCCAGGAGCCTGGAAGCAGACCCAGGAACCTCAATTTTAACTCATCAAAGCTGGAAGCCGAGGCTTCAGACTTCAAGCTGATGCGCACAAAGCAGATCATAGCAAACGTCAAAATCGTCCCCTTACGAGGGGCACAACACCACGGAGGGAATAAAGCTCTCCATCGGATTAGCTCTGGTACAGTTTGGAACGGAATGGGGCTGACGTGCCGTTCTCCAGGGAATGAAATGCAGCATCTGCAAAGGTCATTCCTTCTCCTGGGCTGTTCCGCTCCCAGGGATAAACAAGGCCAGGAGCAGGAGGGTTCGCTCCAAGTCGCTGACCCAGTTTCCTTGGAAGACAATATGAATGAAAGTCATTTGCTGGACTAAAGAAAAATATCATCGCGACGTTCAGCTATATGCAGGACCCCTTGCTCTCACCCATGGCTAGAGAATTTTCCGGTTAAGGAAGACTACGTCCTACAGACCTGCTCCTCCTCGGCTGGGCTGAGCCAGCACTCTCTGGAAGAGGTGAGGGGTGGCCAGGGAAAAAACAAAGCAAGAAATCATTTTTTCTTGAGTTAATTACCTCCCGTGCAGGACTGGGGCAAAGAACAAGAGTGCGTCCTCGGCATTAAGCATCTGCTGTGGTCTGGAACAAAGGCTGCTGAAGCTGGGCAAGGCGAACGTAACCGGCCTTGGGTCTGGCCTCAATGCAATGCATTGAAGAGGAAAATGGTTTGTGAATCTGAAGTCCTACCACCCACCTTCCAACCTCCAGAGGGCAACACTTAGCGCTTTCCAAAAAGAGAATTCCGTGAACATCTTTCAGTTTGGACACTCCAAAACTCTGGAGAATTCGGCTTTAACTTTGTGGTGATGACCCGTCAAAGCAGCCTAGTTCAGCGGCCGGCACGCACGCTGTTCTGCTAGCCCACTCCTCTGCCTGGGCTGCTGGAGAGCTGACGGTGTTAGCCCAGGCAAAGTGCCTCTGCTGTGCTGTCTTCAGGATCCAGCCAGTTAGAGAACATGATGTCCACACCTGAACCCTTCCGATCCGACTGACAGGAGGCTGAGAGCAACAGCGGACAGCTGGGGGTACTCCGGACGATTGACAAGACCGACCTTACCCTCCTCCTGCCCTCTGTGCGCGGCAGTTGCAAAGCCAGGTTGTGTCATTTACACCACTTCAAACCTCCAAACCGTTTGGATGGCCTGTACTATGAACGAAGACGCTCATTTGTGGCAGCACGTGTGGATCCAGAGGTTGGACGGTACACACCCCGTTAAGCTCCAATAAACCCGGTGAAGCCGTACAAACGTTATCCTGGGCGCGCGCTCGCCTCGATAGCTCCGATCCGAAGGCAGGGACCGCAGAGTCCACAAGCGTGTTTTTCTTTCTCTTGGTTTCTCTTAATGCTTCAGATGATTCACGATCCTGCGCTCCCTTCTCCCAAAATCATCAGAACTGCAGGAAAACTGCCTCGCGCACAGGGGAGCGGGTGGGAGCCGGAATACGTGGACCCTTGCAAGTACTCTGCACCAAGCCAACAGGCACCGTGTCATTTTATGGCTCTTCAGGGCTGCTCTAGAGCCTATGCATTTCCTCCCCTCCTCTCCCTCCAGTTTAGCCAT
>WKFP01015002.1:35457-48908 GCA_011057875.1 Pterocles orientalis | reverse complement strand
GCGGCTGAGGGAGCTGGGGGGGGTCAGGCTGGAGAAGAGGAGGCTGAGAGGAGACCTCATCACTCTCTACAGCTGCTGAAAGGAGGGGGCAGTGAGGGGGGCTGGGCTCTGCTCTACAGGGACAAGTGATGGGACAAGAGGAAACGGCCTCAAGTTGCACCAGGGGAGGTTTAGGCTGGAGATTAGAAAAAATTTCTTCCCTGCAAGAGTGCTCAGGGGTTGGAACAGGCTGCCCAGGGCAGTGGGGGAGTCACCATCCCTGGAGGGGGTCAAGAACCGTGTGGATGTGGTGCCTGGGGACATGGGTTAGTGGGCTGGGTGGGGTTGGGTTGACGGTTGGACTTGATGATCCTTGAGGTCTTGGCCAACCTTCATGATGATTCCCAACCTAGCAACCTGCCTGAAAAATCCTTAAGACTTTAAAAAAGACTCCAAAACCTAGGACAGCTTTGGAGGCTTGTTATCTATCTGGCTTACTTCTATCTTAAAATCTCTTTGGTTTACATCAATGTCAAACCTAAGCCTTGTGCTGGCCTCCTACCCAGAACAATGTCACCCTTGGGCCCCTAAAGAGCCTCTTGCACACACAGCTACTGCTGCGATGGCTCGGGTGCCTTCAGGTTACGCTGTGTTCTGGCCAGAGGAGGAACGGGAAGACAACGGGAAATGCCCACTGCCATCGACGGGGCCGGGATCTGCCGCTTTGCAGACGTGCTCTGCTCAGGAGAGTGGGGTCACTCTCCTATAGATATCTGCATCTCCCGTCATTCTCCCAACATGTGCCGTGTTGGAGATGTCAGAATGCTCTTTCTTTGTTTTCTGTGGTTGAATAAACATCCTCGAAACCTCTCTGGAAAGGTCAGCCCTTGGCTCCCGTGCTTTTGTAATATCCCCCCCCAATATCAAGGGACATTTTGCCTGTGCTGGTACCAGGCACAGCAAAGACTGAATTGTTGTTCTGATCCACTAAGCAACAATTGCATCTACTGTAAACCGCGTGGTAAATTCCAGACTTCATCCCAGAATACTTTGGAGACCAATAAACTTGGATACACTTGGAAACAGCATTTCTCTATGGGTGCATGCCAAGGAGATAGCGGGTTCCAGATAAACCTCCAGAGTAAACCTACTGACTTCAGTCCATCTGCTCCAGGGATGAAGCTGGCTTTGTGCCTTTCCTGAAGAACTGCTGGATGATAACGATTCCCATTTAATTAAAAAACATGCCAAGAGGAATTTCAGGGTTTAGAAAAGGGCTTGTCACTCAAACAAATTTATACTTGGTAAGGAAAAAGGTCATTGTGGGTTGTTTTTTGGTTTTTTTTTTTTTTTCCCCCAGACACACAGCTCTCTCTGAAGTGTCCCTGGGCTTGGATCCGCAGCAGTGCCTCTGGGTCTGCAGCTCGACTGTCGGGGTCCCTGCTTGCCCGCCTCTCCTCTGCTGTGCGAGCCAGATCCTCTGCCCTTAACTCTGCGCTTCGGACACCACTGCATTCCTTAACGCGCCGTTAGCAAAGGAGTAAATAAACCCTGCTCTGCTCTCCTCCCTGCCCTGAGCCACACCGGCTGGGCACCGGGGATTTCTCCCGACGCAAGCAGAGAGACGCGTCTGGCTTACACGCGGAAAATACCAGCGAGAGGGTCCCCGCTTGGAGATCTTGCTAAGAGGGAACGTGGGAGGTAGGGGAGGGGAGAGGGTGAGGAAATGCTTTTACCTACAGCAATTTTTTAAGTATGGAATTTCAATCTGGGAAATATGAAGCTTATGAAATTCCACGTGGACAAGCGACTCCCTACCTCTGCGGCACCGCTTACCTGCACCGTTTCTCACACTTCGAGTGCGCTGCTGTATGTTACGCGAACGCTGTCCTCGCACCATGCCGCTGCAGCAGACCTACACCAGCCTCACAATGGATGTTCCCTTTACTCCATAACCTGCTGCTTTTATTGATGCCTTTTTCCTACCTGCTTCATCCTTCTCCTGTAACAGAGCCTTCGGACACAGCATCACCTCGAGCCTTTCCTTGCGTCACCCCCATTCTCCACCGAGTCCCCGCGCAGACACCTGTACAGGGCACGTCTCTACACACATGCGCCAGCAAAGAAGCCACCCCAGCTGCTCGGGGAAGGTGCCATCTAGTTTAGACTGAGAACTCTGAGCAACCTACCACACTACTAACCCTTTGTCCATCTTTAGAACTGATTTTTTTTATTGTTCTGAAAAGTCCAAATAAATATTTTTTTTCCCTTCTGGTTTTCATCTCAGGACAGAGGTGCCAAACTACTGCCAAAAGAAGCGTTTTACCCCAGTATGTCCAGACAGAAAGAGACAACTAAGATTTTTCCTGCAAGATTTCCATCCTTGTTCTGGATAGAGAAACGTATCTCACCGCAAAGACCCGTTCTCAAACGCGACGGCGTCTGCAGCGTGTGGCTCCAAAGCTCTCAGCACCGGCCCGTGGGTTTGGTACGACACGGTGCAAACTTTCACCGGGAAGTGATTTAAAACCAGGAATAACGACAGCGACCCAGAAACTGGGGCCAGGTTGGGCAGTCTTAAAAGCAGCATCTGAAGCATCACACCCAGACCAGACTCCAGTTCTGCCGACATCCCTAATTCCTGCTCTGTGTCTGTGGCACAAACAAGAACCAAAGCGAGAGCAGAGCTTCCCCGATTTGTACGTTCCACAACAATCAGCCTTTGCCCTGATCTTCCTTGGAAAAGGCAGCAGAGATGTCCAGGGGCATGACAGGTCCTTGCAGCCCAACAGCAGGGTCACGCGTGGGAGAAAAGCTTCTCCCGAGCCCTGCGATTTCCTCCTTGCCTCCCTTGACCCCTTTCCTTCTCTCCTGTTTTCTCCCGATTCCTGCCTGTCTGAAATCATTCACTCTCTGCGCTTGTTGCCTCTGCAGAACATCCCGTGGCAGAGCGCGGAGGAAGGACAGCGAAACACAACCACGCTTGAACCGAAACTGCCATTGGGGTATTTCAAAGCGCTTTTCAGACATGGTGAGCCGGAAAAAAAAAAAAAGTTAATCCTGCAAAAATGTGCACATTTAGAAACGTCTTCTCCTTGTACCTGAGGCAGAACAAGGACTCCAGCCTGGGTTCAGCGTGCCCCAGCTCCCAGAGGAGCCCCCCAGCACCGGGATGCTGACACAGGGACTAGGAAATGCAGAAAAGCCGTTCCTTCCCAGAAAGACACGGCAACTAACACACCTCTGCAAACCACTCCTGCTTTGTGACCAGCAAAGACGATTACAAGGCTCCCGACAAGGTCCGTGTGTTAGCAGCGTTCCTGCTTCACGGGTACAATCCAAAGGCCAGGGAGACGAAACAGGAGCACAACACGATGCCAGCAGGGGAAGAAACGCTGCCGTGCTCAAGGACCAGTCCCGGGCTGGAAAACTTTGCCTCCTTCCCGCTCGTTGCTTACACCCAGGCACCACCGAACCGCGGTTTTGTTGTCACGGCTCCTCTCACTTACCACCGTGCAGCAAAGGGGCCAGAACCACCAGAGGAGAACCAGGGCCAGCAGGAGGAAGAGGATCAGCAAAGCGATCGCCAGGATGGTCCCGTCTGACTGGAAGAGAAACACAGAGCGTGTGAGCGCCGCCGGCACACAACTGCCCCCTCCTCGCTCCCTCTCGCTAGCCCACCGCCCGGGGAGCTGCAGGTCCTGTCCCAGCTCTCTGAACCCCGCAGTGATGTAAAACACCCATTCCACTTCAGATCAAAATGAACACCATATCCCCCAGAGCATCGCACAGGCTGCAAAAGGATATTTTAAGAGCTCCCAACACAAAGTTTCATTGCAGTTTAAGCATTCTCCTTTCTTTGCAGCTCTTTTCGCCTCTCGCAGCATGAACTTGAGAGCGACGCGAGAATTAAAATTTGTTCCAAACGGAAAACTTGAAGCAAGATCTCTGGGCTCACGACTCGGGTCATCCTGCTCTTGGGAGCAGGGCTGAGGCAGGGTGGTGCTGCCATCAGCTTTTCAGGGAGATTTACACACACACATCCCATCCCAACAGCAGACGGGGATTTTGCACATCAGCAGCCGTTAACTCCAGACAATCCGTCACCTCTGTCCCTGGGAGCTCCCCCCGTGTTTGCAACGCTCTGATATCCATCAACAGGGCGAACGGCGGCACCTGCCAGCTCAATACAGCACTCAGAACGTGTGCTGGTTCTTGTTGCTTATTTTTAAATTCTTTTTTACATTTTAGAATTATTTTTCAATGACGGATTTAACCCAAAGCAGATGCTCTCAGCTTCCTGGGACACGCCAGCTCCCCTGGATCACTCCTCCCCAGCATCATCCCACTCCGAGACAAGCCCGCAGGCAGTCCTGACCGAAGCCTGGGCAAGATGTTCCTGATGCAAGAGCCAGACGTTTAAAACCCCCACCCAAGCGTCAGGAGCCCAACGCCAGATTATCGACACGTTCCAGAGCAGACTGACCTGCAGGATGGGAAAAGTGGGTGCCTGTGGCTTACGTCCCTGCAACCCAGTGGCCAGATGATCTCCCATCACACCGTAATGGGAAGAGTAATGGAAAAAACAATCGGGTCGAGAGCGTTTTCCAACCTCCCTTCTGGTGCAGAAGGAATTTTTGGAGAACTTGGATCAAGACAACCTGCTCTTTGACACTTGGAAACGAAACAGAGATAGTTCACACAGGAGAAAAATTCACCCGAGACATCTTTGGAAATGGAACTTGGACCCCAACGCCAAATAAAAGTTCATCTGAGAGGACAGAGCCGTGTGTTTGGTGCTGTTCCTCTAGACAGGCAGCGTGGAGTCCCATCCATCGTCTGCAAAACGGAACACGCTGATCTTCCATGCTTTAGGAGCGTGATCCCGACTCTTTGCTGCCATTAAACTGTAGGAGAACCAAGGGGTTTGTCTGTTTGCTGTCTGCCCCTTTTGCCCCAATATAGAAAGAAATATTTTGTAGTTAAGAAAACTCTCAAGACGATTTTCAAAAACACAAAACTAAGAGGCCTTTTAACTGTTTTCTTCTGGGGATTTTTTTTTTTAAAGATTTTTACCTTTTTCCCCCCCCCCAAGCAATCTGTAGAGACCAGTTGCCGTTACCCCAACACATCTGTTTCTCTCCGAGGCAGCCGATGGGGCCAGCTGGTATCCCGCGTATCAGAGCAGCAAACCGCCCCGGAGGACGCAGAAGGGCTGGCTTGGCCAACTCTGACATTTCACACTCAGGTAAAGCCTCCTGCTACAGCCAGCGCTGCCTGGCAAGCCCGCAGGAATATCTTCTGATATCAAAACCAGAACACCGCCACCTCGCTTAAAAAAACAACAATTCTGGTCGGAAATTTCTTTTCTTATATTTGAACAAACACAGAAATATTCCAGACAAATCCAAAGGGAATTTTCGGAGCTCAGCCACGGTACGAAGTGCCAAAGCGAGACCCTTAACCAGGAGCCGCCCAACCCTGTCTGCATCTGCTCCCACCGCGCCGCCGCTGCCGCAAGCTGAGGAAATCCCGGCAAGGCAGACTAGGACAAAGCCTATATACACAATACATCCTCCCAGAATCGTCCAAAGTGGCCTGAACTCTGCTTTTGGTTTCTTTTATCTTTATTTCATCAGTTTCTGCTAGAATTCAGCTATCATTCCGCGCGACCCCTATGGAACCACGCTGAGATAGAAACCGTCACCTACCCGAGCTGAGTAACAAACACGAAGGAAAACGCGCCTGCTAAAGCCGTTTGTGAAAGTTCCACTGACGTTCTGAAATCTCTCACCCAGTCTCACAGCTGGTTAAAAAGGGCTGAAGCATTTGAAATGTCTGTTTTCATTCCATTATTATTTTTTTTAATCAACATTTGGAAGAACAATACAAATGCTCATGGAAACACTGAACCACGGAATAATCCAGCGGGCTGTGTTTAACACTTAGCGAATAACGGCTGTCCCTTCAGACTTTCATTTTAAAGACAAAAAAAGAGAATTTTTACACTAAACTAGTGACTTTTCCATAAAAAAAAAAAATACCTATGGAGACAAAGCCCGGCTAGCCCCTGAACGCCCGGCGCTCTCTGAAACCTGCTTTGCTGTCGGGACTCATCCTGACGACCTACAGCCAGAAAAAACGTGGAGCTTGTACCCATCGGGAGATCAACAGCCCCAAACCCCGATACACCTGGATGGTGAGAAAAGCCAGACAGCCAAGGTACCCGGCAGGAGCCAAGCGTAAAACATCGGCAGCTTGCTTCTGGACAACTGAACAGCGAGACGGTGCCTGGAGTCCCTGCTCGGACGTGCCTTGTATCGAGAACCAGAAATGGGAAAGAGAGCAGGCTCTCTAAGTGACCTTTCAACACGTTAAAACTCCACAGCATGGACTCCGAGACAATAAACTGGTGGAGAAGGCAAGGGAGCTGTGCCTTGAAGCCTCCTGCTCCCTGCCAGCGTCCAACAAGGCCAAGAAAACGCTGCGAGTATCGCTGGCAGCTGGAGCACAGCAGAAACCAGCCTCTGGAAGATGGTGTGGAATACAAAGATACCAAGAGATCTGCAGCAGGACACATCAGAAGCGTTTCCTCGTACAGTGGGGGGTGTAGAGATATATTCTTCACTTCAGACGTTGTTGTGGGATGGGTACGGACTGAGAACCGGGGGAATCCCTTGGTCACAAAACACTAAGCCGGCCCACCTCTTGCACTGCACGTGGTCCTCGAGAGAAGAGGGGAGGGATGGCAAAGTCAGATCCAGCAACCAGCGCGGTCCATTTCCTTCAGTCTACCCCCAACCCTCAGATCTGCGCTGTCCTGCAAAGGAACCGACTCCTCTACGGCGTGCAGGCGACCCCGGGGAGATCCCATCTCAGCAGCAGGTTGGCACAGCCGAGGTGCACACACGTTCCTTTCCCAGCCAGGGAACAGGGATGGCCACAGAGGAAACGATTCATCCTCCAGGGATCTCCTGTATCACCTACCGAGATTGCTGCCCAAGACCAAGCTCCTAAAATTTTGCCCCAGGAAGCATGGGCGCAATCCATGGACACACAGCTGAGCCAGAATCGCTGATTGTAAGCCCCCTACTTCATCTGAGACATCCTTGATGCTTCCGACATAGAAACAAACAGAAATCAGTTCATTGGCATCCCAACACAACTACGGCTTACTCCGGAGGCTTTTCCAAAAAATGCCGCTATGCACCAGCTGGGCATTTTTCGTTGTGTTTGGTTTTGGTTTGTTTTTTCCAATCTTCTTATTTTTTTTAAGATTTTTATTTCCTAGTTTCTCACTTTACCGCCCTGGCATACATCAGCTATTCCAGAGGTAACCTGGAATAACAGCCCCAAAGCGCGCAGCCCCTCAAAAGCTTTGCCCGCTGACGTTCAGGAGTGATGAATTAAGTATGAGGTGCATCTGATAAATGTGCTCGTGTACTGCGGCTGACAAACTAATGCGCTGTTGAGTTACAGGGAGAGGGAGGCGGGGAGCATGCACTCTTGTTACCGCAGCAGTAAATGGATTTAACCTGAAGCATGTGTTTGAACGTGCTGACTTCATGCTGTGCCCAAGAGGGATGGACTTCTGCTAAACACACGCAGCAAGCACACGGCTTTAGCAGACCCTGGAGCCTGGGTTCAGCGAAAGGACTCAGTCCTGACTCCTAGGCTTCACTGGAAAGTAAGAGCCCAAATATTCTGTTTAATCGGGTTCTGCACTCATGCAGCAGAAGCAATGTGCTGGCAGCTGGCTGCTCTCAGGACTGGCATTGTAAACCAGGGGTCGCGAGTTAGGACAAGAGGAAACGGCCTCAAGTTGCACCAGGGGAGGTTTAGGCTGGAGATTGGAAAAAATTTCTTCCCTGCAAGAGTGCTCAGGGGTTGGAACAGGCTGCCCAGGGCAGGGAGGGAGTCACCATCCCTGGAGGGGGTCAAGAACCGTGTGGATGTGGTGCTTGGGGACATGGGTTAGTGGGTTGGGTGGGGTCAGGTTGACGGTTGGACTTGGGGATCCTTGAGGTCTTGGCCAACCTTCACGATTCGACGATTCAGGCAGGTCCATCAGCCCTATGATACACAGAAGAGCTCGTGGGAGCTGTTCCAGCCATTAAGTCCAGCAGAGGACCCAAAGCGGTCACACAGCCCCCTGATGTCACCTCCAGGGCAGGCTGGAAAGCCTTCAGGGCTGGGGGTGCAGAACCAGCTGCACTGCCACCACGACCTGAGGACAGCAGCGTGAAGACAGCCATATAACCAAGGCTCACTTCAGGGTGACCCTACAGTAACAAACTTAAATAACACATCTCACTGCTGAACCTCAGGTGCTTTACAAAGAGGAGAAACACGGTTAATGTCATTCCAGAGGCAGGGAAGATGTGAGTATCCCCTGGATCCCAGTCCAGTGTCCTGTACATCCAAAAAAAAAAAAAATCTTTTTTACATTTTCCAAGCAGGAAGAGCAGTAGCATGCTGAAAGCCTTCAGAGGTGTTAGAAGGAAAAGAATGAAGTGCTTTTAAAAAGCTTTAGGAAAATCTTGACTACAGTTTTGAACGAGCATCCAAAACCTGGCAGAGGCTTTCTCACTGGAGATGAAGAAGGTTTCAAAGTCCTTCAGTCAACAGGGGAGGGGAAGACAAAGGCTGAGCTACCTTTCCACACCAGGGAGGCTCAGGCAGCTTCTACTGCGAAGGAAACACTCTCCACCTCTGCCCAACTCTCTCGGGGACTCTCCCATCACAGCAACAAAACCTGATGTCTATCATTTATCACATACTGGTTTTTTTTTAACATAACCAAACCAATTGGCTTAGTTTCTAAAAGGAAACGAAACCTCACTGGATGCACCGTTGGCGATGCCAGTTTCTTTGATCAGCATCTACGTGACGCTGCTTGAGTGGGAGCCAAGCTGAGCAGGGGATGAGCAAGAACCGCCCGCTCCCGGTCCCCCCGCGGAGCTGCTCTCAGCTCCTCTTTGCCCAGTGGACTTACAGAGGTGCCCCTCTGGCTAGGATCTGTTTCCCTCCTCTCCTAGAGCTGAAAGGAGACGAGAGCCCGCTTACAAAAGATTTTTCCAGCATCCTTTGGAGCCTGGTACAAACAGCAGTGCAGCCGCACCTCAGCGCACCCAGAGCAAGAGACAACCTCGTCCCGGAGAGCTCCCGCTCCCAACAGCGCGGGCAAACGCATGGTGGGAAGGAGAGTAAGCATTGCTCCCTCTGCTGCAAGGAAAGATCTTTGCTCAGGGAAAGCAATTCTCTAATCCCCATTGCTGTGTTTACGCTTACGAAAACGAGCTGAACTTTTCCTGCAGATGAAATATTTAAAAGTTTCCAGCTCAGCAGAGGTGTTGGAGAGACTCGTGAAGGGCAGATGTGGCAGAATCAATGGCACAGTCCAAGTTCGTCCGGTCCTGGGCTAGCGCCTCGCTCTCAAGGCACCGCGGCTGGGATCCTGCGTTCAATACAAGAGGGTCCGGTGGGATGGGTTATGAAAAAACACAACACGGCCAAACCCTGCAGACTGACCCCTCTTCAATTGTACACACTCGCCACCAGCGCCGGGATCCAGCGGACTGCAGATGACCGGCACGTCCCCCTCCAGAGGTGCAGAGGTCCGAGGGTCTCCGCCCTCTTTGGTTTTTGGACATCCCTTTTGGACATCCCATCTGGTTTGGTAAAACGCTCCAAATTCTGTTACTGTTCCTGGTACAAAGCTCCTGAGCCCTGAATTTCGCTGCCGAGAGACCTGTTCTGAACCAAGGGCTAAACAGCGGCGAGGCTTCACACCACCGACCACCCGCTCACGCCTCCCCCAGTCACACCGTGCCCCCTTCATCCTCAAAACCCAGGTGCCACGATCCCACCAGCCTCGCCGCAGGAACAAAGGGATCAGGGTCCCTCCCCTGCCCGCTTCAGCACCCCGACTACAGAGAAACATCTTGGTAATCGCACCCTGCAGCCGCGGGCAGAGCTCACAGCACCGGGTAGGACCCAGACTCTGTCCCAAAGGCTCGTGTGAGCCCCGGCTCTGCCACCGGGACATCGCGGGCGTGAATCAGCTTGTGCCAAGGCAGAGAGCTTTGCGAGGGCTGCTCTTAGGTTCAGTCTGAACACACGTTCGCACTGGAATAACGCAGCTATAATAAAATGGCATTACCGACATCACGTTGGTGTTTCTGTTCCACTGCTGGAGCACCGAGGAGGCTCCTGTTCCCACCTCCTGTCCCCCAGCTGGACAACAAAGCCTCGGAGGTGAAACCCAAGCAGTTATTTTGGTTCCCGTTTGCGCCTGAAGGCAGTCCTTAACAAGAACTATGTAAAACCCATTTCAGGAGGTGAATAGCAACTGGAATGACAGCAGGTAGAGTTTTGTGGAATCGGGCTTGGTGGCAACAGCAACCATTTATGGCTTGATTCGGGTTTGCTTCTCTGCAAGGCAGGAAACGAAGGAAAGCAGCACGCTGCAGTCTGGAATGTCTTGCCTCTGCGCTTGTCTATGAGACTCAAAGCATTTAAGCAGCACTTTTAAAAAAAAAAAACAACACCTCAGGAGCACCCTCCTGGAGCTAGCACTCACGTACCCCCCTGCGAGCTCCTCCCCGGCGGCTTGCCGCGAGCCCGACAAGGTGAGGAGCACGCCAGCATGACCCAAACCCACACAACGAGATGTGTTTGGGATCCCTTTCCTTCTGAAAATCAGATTAAATTGAAATCACATTTTCCACGGAAAAACATTTCAATAGAGCAAAACATTTTGTTTCAAACACGTGGTTTCAGAGCGCTCTGTTTCAGCTCAACTGTTAAATGGGATTTCACCGGGAGAGGCGACGGTGCGTGCAGGGATCACCTATCAACACAATGTTCATCTCCTGGAGGGTCGGGAGGTTTGCAGAGGGATCTGGACAGGCTGGAGCCATGGGTGAGGCCATTGTCTGAGGGTCAATGAAGCCAAGTGCCGGCTCCTGCCCTTGGGTCACAACAACCCCCTGCAACGCTCCCGGCTCGGGGCAGAGGGGCTGGAAAGCTGCCCAGCAGAGAGGGACCTGGGGGTGCTGGGCGCCAGCCGGCTGAACAGGAGCCAGCAGCGTGCCCAGGGGGACAAGAAGGCCAACGGCATCCTGGCCTGCATCAGCAAGAGTGTGGCCAGCAGGAGCAGGGCAGGATTGTGCCCCTGGACTGGGCACTGGTGAGGCCGCACCTTGGATCCTGGGGTCAGTGTTGGGCCCCTCCCCACAAGAAGGACATTGAGGGGCTGGAGCAGGGCCAGAGAAGGGCAACGGAGCTGGGGAAGGGTCTGGAGCACAGGGCTGACGAGGAGCGGCTGAGGGAGCTGGGGGGGGTCAGGCTGGAGAAGAGGAGGCTGAGAGGAGACCTCATCACTCTCTACAGCTGCTGAAAGGAGGGGGCAGTGAGGGGGGCTGGGCTCTGCTCTACAGGGACAAGGGATGGGACAAGAGGAAACGGCCTCAAGTTGCACCAGGGGAGGTTCAGGCTGGAGATTAGAAAAAATTTCTTCCCTGCAAGAGTGCTCAGGGGTTGGAACAGGCTGCCCAGGGCAGGGGGGGAGTCACCATCCCTGGAGGGGGTCAAGAACCGTGTGGATGTGGTGCTTGGGGACATGGGTTAGTGGGTTGGGTGGGGTTGGGTTGACGGTTGGACTTGATGATCCTTGAGGTCTTGGCCAACCTTCATGATTCTATATTTCCTAGTTAATTACAGTATCTCAGGACAAGTCTACATATCTACTAACTACTTGGACATTTCCAAATTAAATCTTTGCAAAACTTCCACCCTGCGATTCTGCCCCCACCTCCAATTGATTGATCTCCCTTTGGAATCCCCACTTCCCAAGGCACAGGAACATGCTGGACCCCCTCTGCTCTTTACGGTACCTTAGAGTGAAATCCTCTCTGCACATTTAACTCTTTGGGTGAGCTGTGTTAGCAAAAACATTCCCTGACTACTATACCTGCACCATAAAGCTTTTAAGAGCAAATTCTTCCAGAAACAAACCTGAAATCATACACCCTGGAGATCCCACAGAGCAATACCTCCACTAATAACACACGGGTCGAGGGCCCTGGCGAGCGCTCATTACATCTCCTCTGCAGCTTATAAAGCCTCTATTGATCCAGCGGCGAATGCGCTTTAATTGCCTGCAGACCTAGGGACATGGACAACCAGCAGAGCCGTGATTGTGCAGACCAGAACAAAGTCACAATTGAAAAAAAAACCAAACACAACCCCACTTGAGCACTGAATTACATTCCTTTGGAATTAACAAAAAAAAAAAATCAGTGAAGGGCACCATTAGTTTTTACTACAAGTGCTTGCTTGATTTTATAACTTTTTCCTTCTCCGTATTTAAAGATCAAATCACTATTGTTTGGCTCCAAGGTACAAATTCCTTCAGTTTTTCAAACAGCCACAGGAAGAAAACTGGGATCCCTACATGCAGCAAAGCTGAGCCAGAGGTTAAGAGACCGAGTTCTCCTTTTTACCCGACTTAGTGGCTCCTGCACCCTCGCAGCTGGAAATGTGGGACCAGGGCTATTTCCTTCCTGAACGGTGGGCATGTCCCCACTCGTCACCTCACCAATCACCCCAGGCCATTTATTAATGGTCGCCACCAGGACAACTGCTTCACTAGACAATAGCCAGCTCTCTGATCTGCCTCCGCAAGACTTCATCCTGCCCCACGTTGCTGTCAGGTGCAATAAGCCACCGTGCATCCATTCCCTTCCACTCACAGCGTTTCAAGCAGCCCCTTCTCCCCAGGCAAGGACCGGCTTGACCCAACTGCTGGCCATCAGCTCTCCTCTGCTTTCCAAAATCCAAAATCCTACCCAGGGCTGGGGAAGGGTTAATTGCCTGGCAGCGTGCTTAACCACCTCGAGCTCTTCCCCACCAGCACCTTGGGTGAAGAGGGGCTGCTATCTCCTGGCACTGGACAGGACCCCAGTTCACCAGGACAAGCCCAGTTTAGGCATTGCACATGCCTCCCAAAGGCAGCTGCTTCCCCAAACTGCTCTGACCCAACGCGTCTCTTCTCAGCTGAAGGGCGCTCCGTTTCACAAGCGTAATTGCCCCAGCGCTCCTCCTGAAGGATCAGGGGGTGACCTGGGCAGACATCCATTACAAACTGGATAATACAGCAAATAAAGCCGAGTTTTATGCAATGCTAGTCCAAGGCAAGGCTAATACCCTGCCACAGAAATGTTAGAATGAAAGAATCATCAAATCACGAAGGTTGGCAAAGACCTCAAGGATCATCAAGTCCAACCGTCAACCCAACCCCACCCAACCCACTACCCCATGTCCCCAAGCACCACATCCACACAGTTCTTGACCCCCTCCAGGGATGGTGACTCCCCCCCTGCCCTGGGCAGCCTGTTCCAACCCCTGAGCACTCTTGCAGGGAAGAAATTTTTTCTAATCTCCAGCCTGAACCTCCCCTGGTGCAACTT
>WKFP01015002.1:12538-25179 GCA_011057875.1 Pterocles orientalis | reverse complement strand
TGCTCCCCAAAAAAAAAAAAAAAAAAAAAACAAAAACCAAGAAACAAGTCAGGCCAGCTAGTCCACAATTTTCCAGTAGATAACAGCCTCTGGAAGCCGGGCTCCTGACGCACAGAGAAGCCTTTTGTACAAGTTAATTCATGCTGCTGGTGCTCTGTCCCCTGTGTGCCGATGCACAAGTGGCACCGCACCCGACAAGCGGAGGAGACAACGGCGGCATCAGATGCGTAGAACAGAACACCGTGAGACCCCGCAGACTCATCCTCCCACAGGCAAAGAAAATATTTGAGTACGTAGAAAAAAACGTACATGCCAACTTCTCGTAGCACAGGTGCTGGGCAGAGTAAGTAGGTATCTTCCACTACAAAAGGCTTCTCGTCTGGAAAAAAAAGAAATATTGGGATTTATTACCTCAATAACAGATTATATGGAAAATAGCTGGGTCAAGAAAATTGTGTATTATGGAAAATTTTGCACTTCAAGTCAGACCCATCTGAAGGTAAATTAAACCTTCCAACGTAAATTACACTATGGCTTTAAAAGCAGAGAGAAAAATTATCAACAAGCAATTGCCTGGGAAACAGGAACATTAGTTAATACTCTTCTTTCGTAGAATTAAATCAGAATCTTACACCAGGGCTGGTGCCCAGGGAGACGGGGATCCCAGGAAACCTCCCAGCCCGTTTGCCAGCTGACTCGAGGTTGGGCAGGGTGTCAGAAAGCCAGGCAGACAGGCTGGGTGTTTTTTTGGTTTTGGACTGGAAACCACGCATTCCCGCAGAAGGGATTGATTCTGATGAATCAGCGTTTTCCAGAAGCACGTCGCTGCGTCAGAACGCTTTCTTCCAGCTGTACTTACAACCAGCTCCAGGGCCTTCTATAGAGATGCTTACTGACCTGAAATGAGCTCTTGCCAAATATCACCAGATTTTACCCCGTAATTAAACCTGGTAATTTCAGATTACCTACAATTTTCCAGTTAAAATTTGCATTTTGGTTGAAAGCCCTCTGACAGCCTCCTTCCCTTTCTCCTCTCAAACCTGCAGGTTTCAATCCAAACCTTGGCTCTTATCTCTGTGTACTGCAGGGTGGAAGAGACCTTCATCCTCTGGGAGTGTGCTGGAAGAGGAGCACGATTCATCACCACCCTGCTCTGCTCTGCCGCCAGCAAAGCCGGGCTCTGACCGCCCCGCGCACGGCGCTTCCCAGGGGACTCAGCCCTGGCAGTGGGGACGCGAGGTCACAGTGTTCAGCGTATCACTGGGAGCGAGAGGGAACGGGAAGGAGCAAGGATAAAAGCTGAACCAGATCATTCAGCAACTGAACGAAGAGCTGAGCTGTTCTGTCTGGTCTTTTGTTTTTGAGGAGCCTTGTGCAAGTGACGATTCCATTCCAGGCGCCAGTGGAAAAGCCGTGGAGAGACCCAAGCCGAGGATTCTCTAAAGGAATTTCTGCACAAGCCTTGTTCGCTCTTCGCTCGGCCGCCGAGATAAATTTGTTCACAAGGATGGTGTCTAACAACGCTCGGGGCAGCGGCAGCAGAGCGCGACGGATGCCAGCCCCGTTCTCGGCGGGTGGCTGGGCAGGGCTCCCGCAGAAGCAGGGTGACGCTTCACTGCAGGGGATGAGGCGGAAAGAGATGCGGACGGCAAGAGTTTGTCCCCTCGGGCAGAAGCAGGACTCACCGAGTCAATCATTCTTTCCCAGACATTCCTAAAAGAGGTTTCCACTGAACACAAAAATCTAGAAAGCTCCAGTAATCCCTAGCACACATTCTAATCCCTCCTTTGTAGCAGCGCGTTTCTTTGCTTTGGCAGCAACATAACCTCAGGCAGGTTAGGAAATGTTTATTTTTTACACTCCATTAAAAAAAAATGAAATCATAATTAACAGTTGTAGCCTTCCCTGAAGTTTTCCTTACATTTCCAGCTTCCAGCAAATCCCACGCCTACATACACACACTTAAAATTTTGGGGTTACCCACAGCAGTTATTTTCTCAAGGGCTCTGACACAGGCAAGCAGCTGAAGGTGAAGCCCAGCCGTGCAGCTTTGCAGACAGGGCTTCGCTTCTGCACCACGGCTCACCCACCGAGAGCGGTCTCGAGCTCCTGCGATCCCTCTGGATCCCCGCTCTCAGCCTGGAACACTCCGGATCACCGCTCTTCTCCCACAGCCCCAGTGCAGGAACACCCGGGAGCATTTCCACCAGGAGCAGAGGTTTTCAGCCCAGTTATTCCTTGCTAGCCCCATGCTACCCAGAAGATCACCTCCTCACTAAAGGAGAGGCGGGCAGGCAGCAGGCATTTGAAGGATGCGATGTGCTGACAGGACACACGTCCCTCGCTTCCTCCCGCCTGCAGCGCGGGGTTTCCGAGGAGCTTGCATCAATACAGGCGCTGGGTTTTGCAGCGGCATCACCGACCCAAAGCAGCGGCAATTCCCACTCTGCACAAGCCCGGCAGACGCACGGCGGTGGTGACACCGGCCCTACAGCTCTGTTCTCGCCCTGGTTGCTGCAGATATCCTCACCTTCCGCAAATCTATGACGTTCTCCCAGTGCAGACGTGCCGGCAGAAGGAATACCAACGTCATCTTCTCTCCTTCGCTAACACTGGAAAAGGCCAAAGAACTCCCCGTGCCAGCAGTCGCTAAAACAAAAGCTGGCTTCACTTCACAAGGAGTTTTACTTCCACCTCATGAGCTTTCTGTTTCTCTTTCTCTCCCGTCCCAGCCCCAGCCTGTGCCCCTCTAGAAAGTTTATCAGACCCAGAGCCCCAAGGGGGAACTCCTGGCTGGCCAGGCTGGCTGCAGAGAGGGATTATTGTGTTTGGAGAACGTTGGTGTTTCACCACAAAAATGAGTGACTATTTTCCTTTGCTCTAAACAAAAGAAGATCCATTTGGTTTGCATAACTCTGGCCATCTGACTCCTTCCTGGAAAACTTACGTAGGGAAACCAAACCAAACCAGCACTTCTCATCTGCCTCTGCAGGATGCGTTTGGGAGAACACCGCTCCTCCTGCCCGCTGCAGAAAAATCCGCTGTGTTCCTGCGCCGTGAGAGATGGGCCCGGGTGCCCCCAAACTCCAGACCTCGTGCCAAAATCTGAATTTTGTGGCTTGGCCTCTTCTCAGCCGACAATTCTGGTGGAAGAGCTGGGGAAGGCAGGGGGCGGAGCGCTGCTCTCCGCGTCGCTGCCCGGGAAGCGATCTCCGTTCTCGGCTCCGCTGCTAGCTGGCCGCGCAACCTCGAAGAAATCACTTTGCCTCCTTCGCTGGTTTTACAGAAGGGATGTCCTGATCGCATCTCAGATGCCCATCAAGGGCAGAGCTTGGACTTCTTCAGGAAATATTGCAACACCTGACTTTTGAGAAAGCCTGCCCCCAGTAACGGGCACAATTTGCTCCTTACCTGTGCACCTCTAATCGCTCCATCGAGCAAAAAATAAGGTTCTTGCTGGATAAAAAACCCCCACGGCACACACAGGCAACTAAAACCCGTCGGTCCCGCGGCATAAGCCATTCCGAGCAGAGGGCAGAAACGGAGCAGGGTCAAACATCTGTTTTCTGCAGCTGCCCTTTCGACAAGGCACCTTCGACTGCTCGAATTCCTGTCATTCGCTACCCAGCATTCCTACACCTTTTAACAGCTATCTGCAGCCTGTAAAATCGATTATTCCCAGCATTAGTGAACAGTTTCTTTTGCCATGAGCAGGGTGTAACCTTTTGGCAAGCCAGGACTCGGAGCACTTCCCAACCATAGCAATAAAAGCCTCGGTACGTGCATGTTTTAACCAAAGGAGCAAACCTCACCAGAAGAGAGGTACAAAACCCAAAGGTGACCGAGACAGATAGCAGGACTTTCTTTTAACCATCTAACCAAGCTGAAATTATCAGCCTTTTCTTGGGTTAACAGTTCGGCCCAGAACCAGCTGGGAAACTACCTGTGAGGATCCCTACAGAAGGGTTCAAGAAACACAACGTTCTCAAATCGCCACCACGTCGCAAGTGCTGACTGTTGGACTCGCAATATTGCAGTATTTTAGTCCAGAAAATGCTGCAAAAGGTGTTTGTCGAACTTCCCATCCATCACAGTACAATTTCCTTCCGTTATCGCTGTATTTACGATTCGTATTCGACTGAAGCACATCTCGGGAAACGCTTTGACCTGGTCTGTGCAGGAGGGAAGACTCTGTCAGACTGGTACAGCCAAACCGGGGGTGGGAGCCTGGTGGCTCCCATCTAAAATTCCCCCAGGAACACCCGTGCTAAGGCGCCTGTTCTCTGTACCCCAGCCCTGAGCCTGAGCACTTCCATTGTCCCTTTGTCACCTCCGATGAGACCCAGCACCTCTGCAAGTCTCCGCACCGCCCACCGAAGCACAGTCTGTCCGCCCTGGCCGACTCCTCCTCTTACACCCCTCCTCGGGACAACTCTGCAAGCAAAGTTTTCATTTCAATCGCTTTTTGCGGGGAGATAGGAATCTAGCGAGACACTGGAACACTCTGAGCTAAACTGCCTACGAGAAAGACCCATAAATAAGAAATGTTTTGTTAATGCTGTAATGAAAACCACATTGCGACCACGCTGGAATCGCTCTGCTTTGTGCAGGGACACAGGAGCTGCGAATGCCAAAGCCGTTCGGAGCAGGGTTAGGGGATGGGGGAAGAGAGGGATGGGCACAGAACAACGTTATCACATTTATAACTACCTCTAGATGCAGAGAAGGGATCTGGAAGGGATCGCTTTTCTTCTGAGGGGTTCACTGCTGTGCACACAACTCTGTTCAACAAGCGCACGTAGCTTCAAGACTCCTCGCAGAACTTGGCAAAGCCCCACGCTATGGATTCTGGCTCACGCTCACAGCTGGCAGCTCAGGAGAGCAGCACACGCTGCACAACAACGGGGTCACTCCCAGGCAGGAGCCGCGGTCCAGCACCGCAACAGCTCGGCTCCAGCCTCGGCGCTGTTACCATAAGCTCCGTCACGCTTATTCGCAGCTTTATTAATGTCACAGCGAGAGCCCACCTTGGTCCCCCAACAGCAGGCAGCACAAACACGCTGTGCAGGGACTCTCCTCCTCCCTCAGCCCAAGCTGCAGGGCTGCTCTGGGCTTTTTCCTCCACCCTCTGCCTGCAAAGCTGCAGAGCAGTCTGCGGGAGGGAAGCGCACAGGAATCCTGCTCTAAACGTTCCTACGCTGAGGCTTGTTGGGGACCAGGAGAGCATCTGAGGGAACGGTGACGGTTTCTCCTGTTTTCACATTCCCTGTCGAGCAGTGACGTGGGTCAGCCCTCAAAATAGGATGCTGAGCTCACCTCGGTGTGTGCTTTCGTCTAAGAAAAATTAGAGGCGCAGTGTCCTGCATAAAGGTCACCCTCCCCAAAACTCCTGATGGAGTCTGCACGCAGGGATGGACATTCTCTAGAATCATCGTGGAAAGATGAGAGCAGAAGGGAAAGATCCAGTGGAGGGTTAAAGTGAGATGGTCAAACGGGGAAACGGGGGGTTAGAACTGCAAAGCAAAACATTCCTGTGCTAAGAGTGACCAGACACTGAGCAAGGAAAGAAGATATCACAAGAAAAGCATCCTGCTGTCAGGAAAAAGGAAAAATGGGGAAAATGGAGCAACCTGCTGGGCTTTAACAGCAGAAGACGATTTTTAGAAGGCATTTGTTGGGCAGGTTTGGGATACAACTCGCTCTCCACCGATACCTGACAAAGCCCAGCTCCCACTGTCTTTTCCTCACTTTCCCCCACTTCTGGGACTCGGTGCTGGAAAAGAAAGCCTGTGCAGAGGAGCAGTTCTGGCCAAGCATCCAGAGCATTCGCTAGAACGCAGATCGAGCCCCCCCTCTGCTGCGGTGCCTGCTGTTCCCTCAGCAGCCTTTCATCTCTCTATTCTGTTTTAAATTGCCTGGGACAGCGCTTGCCTCGATGCCCAGAACTATCTTTGCTGGACCCTGCACAGTCTGGGCAGACAGAGACATTTTAGCACCACAAAGCAGTCCCAAGTCACTGCCCTGGATAATTACTTTTAACTCTGTGCAGTCTGAAACCAATTCTCCTAGGTCCTGCTGCTGGCAGAAACACCCTGCTTGAACATGCATCTGATTACAGCTCTGCTCAGCCAAATATTCTTCATGGCTTCTACAGATGTTCCTTTTTTTTTATCCCATAGCTATGAACATTATGAGCCAACGCTCTCTTCACCTGCCACTTTTGTCTGCCAATAATCCCAATAAAAATCTATTAGCTCATGCCCTTAACCTCAGCAAGTCCTAGCTGTGCCGGTCTGTATCTCGTCTGGGATAATTGAAGGTTTCAGGAACTGCTGGCTTAGTGTTATCTTTAAAAATACCTCCCTCCCCGATACACTCAGAGGCTGCGAGGTTTCAAGAAAGAAAAAAAAAAAAAAAAAAGCAGAGCTATCCAACCTCGGTGAGGTTTCCATAAAATTTTCCTTTGGTGAAGGCTTACACGAAGCTGTTTGCAGCCAAGTGCCACAAAGACACTCTGAGAAGGCAGGCGGCAGCTGCAGGCGCCAGTGAAGACGCTTTCTCGCATGAAACAACTCAACAGAGCCGAGCCAGTTCCCACCAGGAGACCGGGTTTGAGAACACCGATGAGCAACGGTTGAGTTCCCTCGGCCAGGGAACGGTTTGGACTCGGAGTTTGAGGCCACTGGTGGCCAGGTCAGTGCCCCAGAGCAGCCCGGGCTGTGCAGAACGAACCCGGTCTCGGTGCAGTGCCGGGGGGAAGGAGCTCAGCTCTCACCTCTGCAGCCACTCAGGACACGACGAACGCACCGGGTCAGGAGGCAGGGCACACGCTTGGCCCTTCTCATTGTCTGCTGTCATTTTGTGGATACAGGAAGACCAATTCGAACAAAAACAAGCCCATGGATTGCACCAAGATGAGCTGATCTTTCCGGAAAGCTACTACAAAATGCCGTGACGGACAGGATGATAAATTAACTCGGCTAGACAAGCAGCACACAGACAGACGGAGGAGTCTTCCTCCTCACCCCCACCAGCACCGGGTCGCAGCGTTTGGGAGCGGGGGGACCCTCACCAACCATTCCACCGGCAACACCGAATGTCCGTGTGTCTCCACAGGCAGGACACACCGAACAGTGGGAGCTGAGGGGTGACATTCTCAGCTCTGTGGAGATTTCAGGATGTTTCCAGGAAGGACGCTTTGGTCCAGAGCTGGCCAGCTCGGAGGAGGCTGAGCTGCGAAGAGAAGGTTCCGGGGAGACCTTCTGGGGGATCTCCAGGAAAGACGGGGAGACCCTGGCCCAGGGTGCCCAGAGAAGCTGTGGGTGCCCCATCCCTGGAGGGGGTCAGGACCAGGCTGGATGGGGCCCTGGGCAGCAGCTCGAGCGGTTGGCAGCCCTGCCCACAGCAGGGGTTGGAGCTGGATGATCTTTAAGGTCCTTTTCAACCCCGGCCATTCTGTGATCCTATGAGGAGCCATCGGGATGCAGCGGCAGGTCCCAGCTCGCAGTGGCAGGTAAGAGGCAACCTTCAAGCTAACAAGAAGAAGGGAGCAAGTAGTCTCTGGAGGAAGGAGTGGAACAGCAAATCAAGTGGTGAAAAGACTGCACAGGAGAGAAAAGAAGGATGGCAAGGATTGCCTCACCAAGCTGGGAGGAACAGCAGCTCCCACCACCTTCCAGCCAGGCTCAGAGCCCTGCCTTGGCCCCACAACGCAAAGAGGCCGTAGGGAGGACGCTGGCTGGGCAGATGCGGGAGCAGAAATAGGTGAAGAACAGGCAGTCGAGAAAGGAGACCTGCACCACACCTCCCGCTTCAAGGAGGCACCATAAACCAGCGGGAGGAGCACGGGGCTGGCTGGCAGGACACACGCACGCTCGCCTGGGATCAGCTCACTGCGGAGCAGGATAGCAGCCTTCACTCGTTTCACGTGCAGCTTCCAACGTTGTCTCTCCACAATACAGATCTACTTTGAAGCTCCTAATAAAAAGTTCAAATTGACCCCAAGATCCAAGTTTTTCAGGCCTGCAGAACTTGCACTCAAAGACCTTCGTGCTGCAGCTCTTGAGTAGCAACATCCTTCCACTAAGAACGGACCAAACCTCGCTCTTACCCCGTCCCACATAGCCTGCAAGTTTGGTCCCAGAACTGAAATCCCAACCCGTCCGGCTTTAGAGATCAACAGCACCAGCCCCTCGGGGGCTGCCTGCCCTGGGGGACGTTCAGGACTCAAGTCAAGGCCAGGCCAAGCGGCAGCAGGGCGACGTGGGCACTCCTGAATCTTGCAGCTTTTGGGGTTTCTGTCTTGCTGGGTGGTGGTCTTGTAATTCCTACAGCTTCCGTTACACACATCCATACTGTTCTTCGCATGAAATACAACGGCCTGAAAAGTCCTCCACTGACATTTCTCTTGAACTGAGACTCTCTCCTCCACAAAGTGGAAGTTTTCACCCAAATTATACATTTGATACGGGATATTCACATTGTGATTGAAAAAAAGACAGCAGACATGCAAACTAAGAACACTACAAACTCTCGGCTTCCAGCAACCAAACCCAAAGGCTTTAGACTTTTGATGAAAGCTTCTCAATATCTGAATAGCAATTCCATTTCCATTGGAACTTCCCAGGTGGAGAGAGAAGGGAAGGTTTCCTGCCCAGCTCCAGAGAACTGCAGGAGACTTTACAACCCGTATGATCCAAACAAAACTTGGGGAGAAACCAAACAGTTCAACTCCTAAATGCAGCCGTGATCCAGATTGAAGGAGTTCTGGCCACGCATCAGCTTTGGGTCCAGTTTTATGAAGATTAAAAGGAAAAGGATGAACCTGTGGCTGCCTCTGCTCTTCTTTTTTGAAAGCCACCTCTCACTTGTTCACAGATCTCCAGCACTTCTTTCCAAGCTGCACGGAGATGCCTCCAAAGCAGTTAATTCATCACATCCTCCCACCCCAGTGCTTCTCCTCACATCCCTCTCCTTCCCTACTACCTCCTCCAACGCCACCTGCTCCTCCCTCAGCCCTCCAGCTTCTGCTTTTCAACTCCTCACCACCCACCATATCTGAACTGAGCAAACACGAACCACAGCCAGCCAAGCTTCCTGCTTAACGACACAAGAGTTGGCAATTTTAGAACCCGTAGTAACAGAGGAGGCCAGCGTAACCGTACAAAAGCCATTCAGGATAAATTACATCCCCTCGCTGTCCTGTACCTGCCCTGAACGCTCGGTGGCATTCCTCACAGGGCAAACAGCCCTACCAAGCTGTTCCCCTGCTCCGAAGAGCAAATTACACCGACGCTCAAAGCGTGAGCGAGTTCGCCATCGAGCCCGTAGAACTTCAACATGTTAAGAAACTAATTCATGCATTTATTTTATACTCAAAAGGGTCAGGACCACCTGATAAAAAAAAAAAGTCAGAAAGTCAGGGAAAAAAAATTCAAACAGCTTACTGAGAGTGACTGTGTCGTTGATCCTGAAGCTGCAGAGCACTCGGTCAACGTTACGGGCATGTCGAAATCCATTTCCTCGCACGACAACCTGGAACGACTCTGCAGCAAGAGAGACAGCAGGTGATTGATACACAGCGAGGCAAAGAACAGTATTTTAGACAAGGCGTGGATGTCAAAAGCTTTCACTTCCGATCTCTTGAGCTAAAATTCACAGTTTAACAATTTTTAACTTCAAAAATTGTTTAAAAAGTGAACTTGACTCTCTCCCTGCCCAATTTCAACTTGAGTTTTTAGAAACAGGAAATAATACACAACAGATACCTTTTAACTGACCTGCAGAGAAAACACGAAGCCTCATGTCTGGACACGGAGCTTTCCCCTCCCCAGGGTGCCATTTTCAAGGGCAGAAAGCTTTGGGTGAAGAAAGGCAAAAGTATCTTTCCATGGAAAGGAAAAAATCTTCCAGTGAAAGATAACCTGGAGAAGTTCAAGTGCTAATTTCCTGGGTGACTGCAAAACGGTGTCAGCTGCCAGGAGCTTTGCCTCCCAGTCTGTACAACAGCCACTGAACCTTGGCCGGACCCGTTTCCATGCAATGACGGGGGATTTCATCAACCGATCGGCTTTCTAGTCTCTGGGCAAAGGCTGCGATCTCAGAGTCTGTGGGCATCTCCCCAAGTCTTCCTCTTTGCTATTCTTCCAGTTCAACTCTCCAAGGCTACCACAAGCTGCGGTGCAAGCGGAGAGCATCGGGGACAGTCCCACACACCTGAGCTCTGAACGGAGCAGGGCTGAGCAGTGAGATCACATCCTCACAAGCCCTTCAGACCTCTCTCTACTGTCCCTTGTTATTCCAACTCCTGGAACCTAGGACTGGGAAAGGTTTACGGACTTCCCGCAGCCACCAGCATGAAGGCTGCCTTGCAAGGAAAGCGCCGTTTTCAGCCTTTCAGATTTTGAAACAGAGCCACAGCCCCAGCGAAGCTCTGGCAGCAGACACAGGGACTCGCACTCCGCAGTTTCCCATGGCGAAGGAAACAGCCCCCACAATTCCGGTTACTATCTAGGAGAGACACTCAGCTAACCCCCACTGATGTTTCACTGGTGAATGCGGTTGGAACACAAGATGTTTCACTGGCCAAGACAACGCAGGAGGAATCAGAGCATCAGAACACCACCCTGCTTCTAAAATTCCCAGGAGCAACGAGGAACCTAGTTTTGGCAAAGTTTTCCCCGCGCACTTTACAGTCCCCATCTTTTTCATCTCCCTTAAGGACTTGCACACTGCAGTTGTCAAAAAAAGCAGATTTGCTCTGGAATCTGGGCTCTCCTCCAGATCCCACTCATTTACAGCCAAGTTGCAAATCATCCCACCGCATCTAGCCAGGGACGCTGCCTTGCAGGCCCATTATGTGTTGTCCAAGAGCGTTTGGGAAGAAAGGGGGAGAAGAGCTCTGGAGTGCAGGGGCTGAGGAATACTTAAGAGAAATCACAGAAATCTCAACGGCCGGGGAACGAGAGTTCAAGCACAAAGAACAGCACATCGGCGATGTCAGATGAACCACCGGGATCCTGTCTCTGCTCGAGGCTGAAGTTAACAGACACGGTATGCACCCTGCACGGCTGTGCTGATGAAAAACCAAATAATCACAATGAAATTCGTTACTCGAGTGGCTGGGACCAGTCTGCAGTGCAAGAGTGGGTCCAGCTAACATTGAGCCCTCCTGTTCTCTCCTTTCAAAAAAAAAGCAAAAATCACCGTGACTCTTCAAGAACGTGCACAGAAACAAGGAAACACAAGGAATCAGAGCTACGCTTGCAAAGATTTATGTCAAAGAGACACTAATGCACGTAACTGCCGTATTCTATGGCACTTCCTTTAGTCTCCAAGTCCTAAGTGATGGAACTAGCTGCACTTTGCCCAGACTCAGAGATGAGACCTTAAATTGAGCATCTAAGTAACCGCTGGCATTTTTCAAGGTTAACATCGCTCCTCTTGGGAAGCGCTGGCTGAATTCCAGTGTGAACGGTTTATATAAAACCCTCTACATTTCCTCTCAGCTGGCTCTGCTGGATGCAGCTGTACGTTACCCCCATGTTCTCATTAAGACACAATGAACGGGAGTGACAAGATTTATAAGCAGCCGACAAGCACATTAGAAAGTGTTAAAGCAACACCAACAGCTAGCGCCTCGGTTCATACTTACCCCCCGCACATATACTGGAAGGCTCTGCCGCCAGAATTTCTATACAGGACTTCTTCAAAATCTAAAAGACAAAAAAAATGTCATCAGGTACATCTCAGACTTGTTTCTATAGAAACAGAAACCCAGAAGTGTGGGAGAGCGCACGCTTGCTCTCACAGAAGCGCTTCACTCAGCATCGCACTTTGCATCCACATCACAGTTATACCACCTGAGCTCCTCACTTTGAACCAGCCACAGAGGCATCGCTGCTCTTCCTCAGCAACTGCCGTGGAGGAAGGCAACGGCACTGATGCTCTCCGGTGTCGCAGCACGAGCTTGCCTTTGTCTGTGGTACAAGTTATCACGCAGACTATGATCCGCAACAACTTAGTGCCCTCAAAGGGTCAGCAAGGCAGTTATTCCAGAGCCAAAACTCCAAATAAGCCATCACAAGTTCAAGTGAAGCTGTTTACCTTCCCTAGGGATACCCTCACAGCCCCTTCTCACGTCTCAGTAGAGGGGTTCAAACTCTAAGTTTTCAACCTGATGGGTGAGCCCGTACCTGAGTGCACCCCCTAAGATGCACTGTGAATTCTAATCAAGATGTTCGGACAAACACTCTTTACTTAAATTAAGCAGCATGTCTTTGTAAGAGCTGGCAGTCCTTAAGCACTTTACATGGAGACAGTGATGTACACAAACCCTCCAGCACCGGGCTTGGCAGGCTGCTTGCAAGGCGCGAGGAGCACGCTGGAGCTGGACACTGCGCCCTGCGGTGCTATAGCTGCTCCAGCTGTTATTCGCGTGCAGCAGCCTTCCCCCTGCTCTGAAGACCAGCTCCAACCCTTCACTGCACGCAGTCAGCAAACCGGGGACAGCGTCCGTAAGCCCCCGAGAGAACAGCAGCGGCGACCAGGGGCTGGGGGCGTTCAGCACGGGGCTGAGCAGCCCCCGGCCGAGGTAACACTGATCAACATCTCGGTCAGCTCCAAGAGGCAAGTAAATGTCA
>WKFP01015000.1:941977-1015238 GCA_011057875.1 Pterocles orientalis | reverse complement strand
GACTCTCTCCAGCAGTTCCCTGTCCCTCTTGAACTGAGGGGCCCAGAACTGGACACAATATTCCAGATGCGGTCTCACCAGGGCAGAGTAGAGGGGGAGGAGAACCCCTCTTGACCTACTGACCACACCCCTTCTGATACACCCCAGGATGCCATTGGCCTTCTTGGCCACGAGGGCACAGTGCTGGCTCATGGTCATCCTGCTGTCCACCAGGACCCCCAGGTCCCTCTCCCCTACACTACTTTCCAATAGGTCAGTGCCCAACTTATACAGGAACCTGGTGTTGTTCTTGCCCAGATGCAAGATTCTACACTTGCTCTTGCTAAATTGCATTAAATTCTTGGGAACTGCTGGCAAGGCAAGCAGTTAAATATCCATAGGCCTTCTAGATACCCACAACAAAAATCTGAGTGCATCAAATGTCAATTAGGTGCATCCTGAAGTGGAGAAGGAGTTAGTCAATCAAAGAGGACATATTATATCTGAACTCAATTCTTCACAGTGGGAGAGCAGTCCCATACCACAGCAGGGCTGAGCAGCAGCCACCCTTTCAGTTCCCATTCCCAAAGTCACCAGGATCCCAGCAGCACCATTGGCATGTATCAATCAGACATTATAGTTTTACTTGTAGAAGTTTTATTGTTTCCTGTTCTTGGCATCCTATGGGCGCAACTGAGATAAAGTTTTACATAAATGTAAAAGATGACACAGCTCCCTACTGTGCAAAGACTAGAATATAATAAAGCAGCAGTGCAAAAAGGAGAGCGCGAGCAGAAGTTTTACAGTTCCTGTCAAATAAAAAAAAATAAATCTTAATTTGCAATGAGAGTGATAAATTTGTTATCAGATATGAAATTTGAGGATGTGGTAATTTTCTTTCTATATAAAAACAATTAGAGTTGTGCCTCTCTTCTAGAATATAAACACAGCTATTTTTACTTCAAATATACAACACTTTGGTATTTTTGCTTTGAGTGCCACTTTGAAAAAAGCAGGCTGTGTATTATCAAGTTTGTAGTCAGCTTCTGCATGGTCACTAGAGTTATTTTTACTGAAATATTGTTCACTTTCATAAACAAGTATTCTAAATAATGTTGGAATAGGATTGAAATATTTTTTCTAATTGTGTGATAAGATAGAGTGCAACAGAAAAACATGACCAGTTACAGGTTTTAAGCGTATCTTCTTGAATACACACTAGAATATCTAACAGTCAAATCTATTATTCTCTTCCCTTTCTGCTTCCTCCAGCTAATACCAAATGTTGCTCTGCTTGCCTTACTGCTACCCCTGAGCACACACAGCAGAACAGTACCAAGGACCTGTATAATATTGAATCTTGTCCCCACTGCCAGGCTGAAGTAACTGAGCTGTCTCAGAAGGTAAAACTCCTTCATAGATGCCTTGTTTCACCCTACATCCTGCCCTTCGGCATATGCTGCAAGGGACCCTTATTATCCGTAGAGAAGTTTTACTCTCAAAAATGGTATGACTTTGCAAACAGCCTTAATTTTTGCAAAACCATCTAAAGGCTTAAACTAGAAAAAAAAAATAACAAAAGAAGCAATCTTCTGACTGCTGCTCCAAAAATGTTTGTATTTTCCTTAGTTTTCCGTAGGTTGCAGGAGCTGCTGCTAATCTATATGCAGTGCCACGCAAAATCCATGATCATTTATATTCTAATATAGGTGCCTATTATCAGGAGAGAAAAATTGATCTTCACTGTTGTGATGGGTATTTCACAGAGCAAAGTTAAACCTTTAAAAGAGTTAATTTTACTCAGAATAAAGTGACTACACCTATAGCAAGGGGATTCAGATTTACTAGAGCAGGGCAAACACTGAACAAGTTCTTGCAGAAGCACATCAGGCTGTGCGTACACACACCAGACCTTCCGCGAGCCTCGTTTGAGATAATGCGCGCAGTCAGCATTAGAAACTTAAATGCCATGCATACTCCTAGCTTCTCCTCAGCATGGACAGGGGAGGATAACCCAATATCTGCTTTGTAGAAATGAGTCCTTGAGCTGTCCCGGTAACTGTAGGTGACTGCAGAAAACAGTTAGAGCGTGCTTCTACACCTGTTCCTTTCTCTGAGATCCCACCTCTGCCTCCTGGTTACTGACAGTGGAAATTATCTTATAGAAAGTCAGTGGTTTTGCTCAGAGGTACATTCAAAGAAACTGAAGACAGAAATCCTAGTTTTCATCAAAAGGGAACTCTTGATATATCTGTCATCCGGTGGAAACAAACCCTTGGCACCAACAGGTGTGATGGATGACACACTTCCACCCATGTACCACAGTGGAGTACGTGCTGGTTTTTACTTTGTACCTCAGTCTTACAAGGCTAGAAATGTGTGGAAAAAATATAACACTATGATTCAGCTTTGCTGATGGGCATAAAGGAAACCTCTAGAGGAAGGATGATCTTCAGTTCAATAGACTGGGCTTCACAGAAAAAAGCATTTACAAATTCACTTTAAGACAAAAACACAATAGGACTAAATAAAGAATAAAGTAACAGTTGGGTGACAGAGCACTGGAACAGGCTGCCCAGAGAGGGTGTGGAGTCTCCTTCTCTGGAGACATTCAAAGCCCGCCTGGATGCGTTCCTGTGTGATCTGATCTAGGTGTTCCTGCTCCGGCAGGGGGATTGGACTAGATGATCTTTCAAGGTCCCTTCCAATCTCTAACATTCTGTGATTCTGTAACTTTCTTAATTGAGATAACACCTTACTATAAGTTAAATAAGGTTTGTGAAAACAAGTAAACATTGAGTTAAAACAATCTGAAAGGGGCTGTGTCACTAATCAGTTTGCTAGTGTGGAGCCTGATTTGAAGAAATGAACAGTTTAGAGGGAACCAAAAGGAAAATTTTTCATTTATTTCTTGAACAGAAATAAAGTGTTTCCATTTTGAGTCATATCACTCAGGCCACTCCTTCAAGGAAAATAAGACATGGATACAATGAGGGGGAGAAGATCCCAATTTTACTGAAGAGACAGTGACCAAAAGCACCATCCAGTATGGGGTGACCCAGATACAAGGAGAGGCCTCTCACTCACAGGGCTTGGGCTCACCTCTGCCCTTTGCCAGAGAGGCCATGAGCACCAGCATACCCTGCTCTTCTACTCTGGTCCAATGAATATATTTTTTGGTCTCTTGAATCAGACCGTCACAAGCAAGTCCTCTAACCACCAGATTAGGGGGTTGCTTTCTGTCCCTCTAAATGATTAACCACCCCTGCAACATGGAAGCAAATCAACAGGAAACACAATCCCAGGCCATGCAATGTTTTCCTGCTGCGCAAAAGCCACATTAATCACTGACCCAACACTGACCTGTACAAACAGGCTTTATCTTTCCGAGATACCCGTGACACCATTAGGAAAAAACCCTACCCTTCTATCTCAGTTCCTGTACTGAAGGGGAATTTTCACCAAGATGTGTTTGCTGCTGTACGGTTGTGCAAAGCCGTATAAATTTACCTACAAAAGCAGTAAATGGAGAAGTGAGACAATTTATACAGTCTCCGACATACTGCTTTAAGTTCAAGGGGGCTCTAAGGATATTTTGTGTATCCTGAACAAAGTACGAATAAGGCTGTCAGAGATGAAAATTCTGTGGTGATGCCCTGGTATAATCCATCCAATTCTGCAACAATGTACAGCCCTTCAGGCTCCATTTTTATTCCTGTACACCTGATTTAAATGACAAACTGAGAAAACCCCTGCACAGCACATAGTCAGATAACACCCTAATAAGCCCAGCACTACAGGGGCCATGCTGTTATAGTGGATGGAAATTTTTCCATGGATTTCAGCTGTACTCATACTTGATTACAGAGGTTGATGAGTAAAACCTTGCTCTAAAACATATAGGATCTCCCAGTTTGCCTCATGTTCATGCTTTTCTCTTCCCTCCTGGCCTCGTCACAGACTGAAGAGGATGCAGAACCTCCTGTGCATTTGGCCCCAATGGATTTCTACAGTTTAACCTCATTACTTGGGATGCAGTAAGGAGTCTGGCTTGAGGCATGATAGAGAAATTGCTGCCCACGAACCTCGAAAAATAATTCCCTGTTGTAGAGGGCTATTCACACTGTTCTTTTTTCTTTTAAAACTAACTGTAACACTTGTTAACATACAGTGGAGCACTTCTCTAGTATTTATATTTTCTGTGCTTTAAAGAGGCAGCATGACTTTTTTTTTCTATCAACATAAAGGGTACAATATTTCCAGCCTTTTACCCAAGCGTATGTTGAAATTTTTATGCTAATAGCAAGAACTTTTCATTTGGCTACCATCCTTTTTTGTCAAAATAAACACTGCTTATAGCTGAAAAGTGAATAGCGGTTTCCCAGAGTCTGTCAGGTTTTTTTTGCACAAGTGCCGAGCACAAAGCTGTTCATCCTTCTCCTGTGGCTCTCTGGAACTGCTGCTCACACGACCGCTCTTGAAGTACAGCGAATAAACTCAAGATGTGAGAATGAACGGGGGAATCCAAGTGATTCCCAGTGCAGGGCGCTGCAGATCAACAGCTTGCATGTTCCGAGACATGAGTGCATTCACAAAAATCACAGTACTGGTGGTTGTCCTCCGTCAGCATAATTCCTTATGTTAGTGGTGTATGCACCTAGTTTGGGATCTATGTAAGAAAAACAAATTCTCCTCTGGGAACTGTAGGAGTTAGCAGCCAAAGAACTATCAAAGAGTATTTTCTTGGAGCCTGATATAGCAGGCACAAAGCTTGTGCACTGCTGGAGTGTCAACTGGTAAAGCTGTGAAAGGAAACAATGTGCCCGTGATCATAAGGGAAAGAAGAAACACACGAGAGATAACCAAAGGAGATTAACCAAACCCCTAAAAATAAACTGAAATTCCTCTTCAAACATTCCCCACCACCAAAAGGAAAAACAAACCAGAAAACCCACATGGAGGCAGAGTATTCCTGGTAGCATTAGCTGATAAAAAAAAAGATTTGCGTTAACAAGAGGCTTGAAATGGTTAGCAAAGGAAGAATCTCTTTTTTTGGTTTCCACTGTGCTGAAGAAAACTAAGACTTTTTACACAATTGACTTTTTATCCTTTGTGAATAAATGAAATTTAATCAAAGGGATACCTGATGCACCAAAACTTTTCTTTCAGCTCAAAGCAAGCTCACATCTGCCCCAAGTAACCATGTATAAACATTTCCACTATCCAAGAGATGTCAGGTCTCTGCAGGTTTCCAATGCAAAGATGAGTAATACAATTTTTATTTTGTTTTAAAAAATCATGAAGTAGTGTGGCTCGTAAAGAAGCTTTTAGTTCTGATTTCTGCCTCCACCCCCTGCAGTCAAGAGACTCTTTGTTCAGCAACAGTCTGCACTTCAGTTACAAAAGCAAAGTGTCTGAGAAACAACCTTCCTACGTCAGAGAGTAACATGAGGCAAAACCACACAACTCCTAAATCAGAGAGCCCAAGTCAGAAGCTTGAGCTTATAGTCAAGGGCAACGATTAAGCTAATGAGGGTTCAGAATTACAAGATTTAAAAAAAAAAACACCACCAAAATAAGCAACCAAACCATCCTGGAAAGACCACAGTAATCATTAACAGCACTTTTCATCACATCACAACATGAGTAAGGGCTCACAGCAGCAAACATGAGTTAGCCCCCTGCCCAGGCCTGACCTCTTTATTGTCCCTCTTACACACAGCAACCAACTGTATTCCCAGATCCCTCCGTGGCTCATTACTTCCCATGAAAGCTCTTTCCTCTCCACCAGTCACTCATTTAAAGTCAGCCTTTCCTGGCTGGAGCGGGAAAACTACATCCCTTGCACCCAAAGTACCATCACATCTTGACTCTGACCAGCTGAAGCCAGAATGACTTTGGTCATGGAGACTCCTATGGACTCAATGTTCTCAACCAACAGCAGCGCTTCCCTAGGGTTTGGTTTAACTTCTAGAGACTGCTGTACCTACAGCCACGTCTCAGCTTACCCGGCAGGATTACTTCTTCAGGAGTCACAAATCTGATAAAGGACTGATTTGACCAGCCTTAAAGTGGGTTTAATTTTAGATCCAATACAAACTTTTACTTCTGAACAAAAATAATGTTAAGAAAAAAATCAGTTTGTTCTGCTTAAGTATATTTCAATTTCATATATCTACACTAGTGACTATAATAAGGTTTAAAACGGGATATGCCTGTTACTTTATGACTAAGCAACACAAACTGAAGGAGCAATGAACCGTATTATTTAGTCTTTTTTTCAAGCTCACTTAATATACCTTTTACATTTAGGCATGTTTTCCTGGGCTATAAAAGCAAGCTACTTCCAGTATTTGCTAAAGTTAACCCACATGTACTATTATGTCTCTTTTAGATGCTTAAACATATATAAACATATGATTTGCCTCTGATTCAACACTCCAAGGTTTTTTGAACAATCCTACTCTCTGTACCTTTCCTTGGATAGGAGATATATACATTAAAGGGTGAAACAACTTCAGTTTCTGTGCAACATAAGAAACCTCCTCTGGTAACCTGACATGATTTAAGAGGGGAAAAAAAATATATCATTTGTTATGGCATTTGGCTTTAGCCACAAGATATACATGAAATTAAGAGGGGTTCAGAGCTAGGTATTTTGATTTAATCCATGAGATTATCATCATAGGCATCACAGAGAGGTTTATGGCCTTGATTCTTATATCTACTAATTCTGAAATCTGCATCACTGACTTTATTACAAGAGCAGTTGCACATCTGGTTCTAACCACCTTAAAAAATTATGGGTTTGGATACCTTTATGCATGACCACCCATTTTTATTCACAGCAGAATTTAATTGGACACCAAAGAGACAAAGCAAAACTCTTAAACCAATAGCAGCAGTCCATATTAAAAGAATTTGTGGTGTCATTTGCTTATCAAACATTTTTGTCAAGTTGAAATTTATGAATAAGAGATCAACCACTAAAAGAAATCTGTGAAAACCACCTGTAAACAGTTATTTTTTTTTTTTTACTGAAGTAGATACCTGCATGTTTCTATTTCTCCAAGTATAGAATACATTCACACTAATAAAAGTTAAGCAGCATCTGCTTTATGGGACTGAATCATTTGAATTTAGTCTAAAAATAAAGTAATGCTTACATTCATACGTTGTCAGAGATGGTACTACAAGTGCTATCTTTCCATGCCAGTTCTTTTTGTGCAAGTAAAACATCTCTGCATTAAAGGGTCATATACCCTTTGTAAACATGTTATTCTCATCAAGATTTTTTGTCTTAGGTCTTTCCTCTCCATCTTAAAGGACATACTGAACCATGTAGCAGATCATATACAGGAGTGATAAATAAGGAGCAGAAGAATCATAATAAGCATCTTTGTGTTTTGAGAAAGGATATGCAAAAATTAAGTCAGCTTACTTTTGGTGCATTTTAAAAAAATACTAACAAAACCCATGGTATCCTGACTTTTTTCCCCACAGTAAGTCAATCTGCCATTGAATTGCAGTCTTAATGAAAGCCTGTAGAATTTCACTCTGATAAAATAAGCTACAAGGATAAAGGAGGTCTTGACTCATATTTTATGTGCAGCCTTATCTTACATTCATTTATCCAGCTATTCACTTCTATATGATGGAAGGGTATTCTTTACTTCTAACCATTGTGGTATTTTGCTATCAAAATTAAGAGCAAGGACAGTTTTATCATAGCTACTGCACCCACAGATGCTGTACATAATCTTGTGACTAATTTCTAATTTTTTTTTTTTTTTAATCACAGAGGATACTGACAGATGGCACTTGGGGAAATTTAGCATTATGAGAGGAGGTGGCTATGAATGGTGACAAAGAAAGATATAAAGCAACTTGCATATCAATATTTTGCCAGCTTTGTTTCTACTAAATTATAAAGAAATAATGTTTTGACTATAATCTCCAGCAACATCTGAGACAATGTTTGTTTTTCCTCTTGTTTTGAGAGAAAACTCATATCATTGTTCCTTATTAGAACATGCTAAACCTGTGTGAAAGCAAGATACACAGCTCCATTTTCATTTTGTGCAGTGGCAGCCAACAGAGGGAGGTCACCAGCATACAGGGTCAGAGTCTCACTGAACGCAAGGGATGAAAACCTTTGGAGTTTCTCACCACAGTCATGTCCCTGAAAGGTTTGTTTTCCCGTCTTCCACTGACAACCCAAGTTAAGAACCACAAGCCTGCATTTAGCATCGGATGAGGCAAACTCTCTTGGCAGCACTAATTAGTCCTGCTGTAGGCTCTTGAGATGTGCCACACATACAACTCACACTGTGATTTTCCATGATTCACTGGCTGGGCAGCTACCATTTTTGTACTTTGGGTATGTGGACAATGCATGGGCCAAACACCATCATTAAAAGCATTTCCTGACACGAGAACAGGTGTTTGTCTACCCCAGGAGGCTTGCTGCAGCTCAACAACCCAAAGATTTAAATGCAAGATTGCAATTTCCAAAGTTAACTAAACAACACCCACAACGGGTATGAAGTCTGTAGCCAGATCACCCTGTCTCAATCACCTTTTGGGCATGGGGCCCTCTACAAGGCCACCCTTGCGTAAGACTTGCATGCAGTTACTTAAAGTTTTGCACAAAATTCAGTGATGTTGCTTCCTCTGCTACTAATCTGCAAAAGATGCCTGTGGCTGGTTCCCGAGTAATGGGCAGCAGGTCTGTGTGCTGCCGAGGTACCCGTCTGACCTGTGTCAGGCAGAACTGGTGCTGTTCTACCCAGCTAGACATGGCTTACACTGCACTTCTGAGAGCTTTATACTTTTCTGCTGATTTTATGCTGGAGCTCTTGAAAGTTTGAGTAACTCAGATTAATGATGTCTGATCTAGTATAATGTCTGCTGGGATAGAGTGACCATTGGAAATATTGAGGTAATATTGCCCTTACTGGCTTTTAAAGCATCAGATATAAAAGGGCAGACATGCAGACTTCAGGGCTTCCTCCTGTCTGGGAGAGGTAATTAGAGTCTCTTCCTATAGGATAATATCTGTTTCACACTATAGCCACACCAGCCTCTGTACTCCTGCCATTTCCTGCAGCTTTTTTGATATTATAAGCCCCTATTTAAAACTGGATAGTTGGAGCTCAAATGCTGTCTCCCTTCTATCCCCGGAAGCAGAATCAGGCCATAGAGTACCCATAACGCTGCTCTTGGTAGCTGTGAATACGAGCAGAGTTTTCAATATACAATATTTATTTTCTCAGTTGCTAAGTAATAAGAGTTAAATTCTCTTCTCTGATCATCACACAGGCTCCCCTGAAGTCTATTCTACAATATCTGCTTGTATTAAACTCCAATTGATGTCAATAGGGGTGCTGTACTCACAGGGAGAGCAGGGTAGTTTTGAAGGGATGTGTTACGTGATAAAAGAAAAAAATTAACCCTTACCTTCTTAGCATTACACTCAATCTTCTACTGCTCTACATTTTTGTGTGTGTTTGAAAACAAATTTTTTTTATCTTCACATGCTGCAGGGAAATTAAAAAGGCACTCAGGAGAAAGTGAGATGAACAGAAAAAATGAGACATACAATTACATGGTTCATTCCTGCTTTCTAGATGATCTGTCTGGTCATATTGTCACAGAACTATATTCTGCTCTAATCCATTGAGTAGATGAGCCCAAGTTCAATTCCAGTTTTCTATGCTACATACAAAAGAGGGGCTGTTATGCAGAAATCTGAACTCAATGATCACAGTAGCTTCCAGTTTCACACTGTGGCGTGATTAGTGGTAGCAGAAAGGATGCTGGTAAGCAGCATATTCCTTTAAGGTTTTTTTTTTACTGAGACAGATGAATAAACTAGACCACAAGCTAGTGCACATCAACTATAACACAGAATAGCAAAGTTAAACAGAACATTGTGTAACCCTTCATTGAGGTGTCAAAGGTTGTCCTATTACAAACAGAAAAAGGAGATTAAAACCATTGGGCATTATCCTCCAAAAGACAGACGATTATTTTAGTTTGTCCCCTCCTTCTAACAAACCCATGCTCACCCTTGGTTGACTGGAAAGCCAGCTGATTTCCTGTGGCCCAAATCCTGGCTTACGTGGGATAAATAGTTTAGAAATTGTCCCAAGACATTTGACCTTTTGGGCACACCTCGGACAAAACAGCACTAACATTCCAGAATCCAGCACATCAGAGTGTTTTTGTGTCAGATATGATGGCAGAAAAAAGTCAAATTTATCTATTTAAATTAAAGCAATCCTGTAGAAACTTGAGTGAAAAGCTTGAGGACACGCAAGGGTGGATGCGAGGAGGTCAGTGTGCGGTCCCACCCAGTGCACAGGGAGAATCCCAAACCTGAGCCAATGGATCCAGGAGGAAAGCAGCAGCTTCACCTGGTGCACAGATGGCAGAAGAGCACCACAGCCACAATCCCTATAGTCACAGTAGTGCCTCCAACAGTCAAGGGGTCAGCATGGCTCATCCCTAGCACGGTGCATAGGACTGGGACTGGCTGACCACAGAAGTGTTATCAAGATACGGGTAACGTTATCAAGAACGTCTGACTGGACAGCTGCTATTATTAGAGTCCTAAGGCAATTTCTCTGTACTTTTAAGGGGATTGATTCACTTCTCCAGTGAACAATAAAGCTGCTTCCTCAGTAATTCAGTGCTCCACCCAGCACCAAGGCAGCAGCAATACTCTACACCTATAAACAGGGCTTTGCCACCAACAGTAACATGTAAGCACTTAGCAGGTGCTGAAATGGATTGGGGAGGCAATGTTCTTCAAGCAATGAGTGGACAAAAGCTCAACATGTTTGGACAACACAGAAAAGCAGCAAAGTAACATTTTTTAATTGCTTATACTATTGCCTCTGAGTAATTATATCAAATTTAAAACCAACTAGCAAGCTTCAGATGGAGGGGGAGGAGAGATCAAAGATTAAGAGTCACTAATCAATCTATGTAGGGCTTGAATTAATTAGAAACTAATCCTATGTGGATTAAAAAAATAAGAGGAAGAAAGATAAAAACTATGAGTGAAATGAATAATAAAAACCACTATGAAAGTCAATCTCTTTTCCATAAAGCTAGGCATCCTAATTCATCTCCTGTACAAATTTATTATAAGTTTAATTTAAATGGCATAACTAACTGCTTAATCTTCCACAGGAATTCCCTGTCTCATGCATTCCCTTTCTTGCTCCTGTTGATCTTTCCATATATGAAATAAAACTCTCCTAGGAGAAACGTGGGAAGAGGAAATACAAATGCCTGCCTTACAGGGATGCAATCAATAAGCACTGTACTGTTTGAAACAGCTGGGATGTATTTCAAAGGAAGTCCCTGCTTGACTAGAAAATGTCAATGGCAAGAGCCCCACGATCTTTTTTAAGAGTAGGTTTTCACACCTGGGAACTGAAGAATTTGGAAGAAGTTAACTTTGAAGACACCAAAAGTAGGAGGTTGATTTCTGTGACGTTTTTGTTGCTCTGATATCAGTAGTTTTAGCTAGAAATACTGAGTACAACTTGCACCTTGGGGAACGCACAACACAACTGTGCAGGCCATGCAGCAGAAGACAGACGCCTCTGGGCAGCACTGTGTGCCTCCAGGCAGGATGCTCGAGCCCAAGCCTTATCCTGCACGATCATATCCTGCACAGCCACCCTGGTAGTGCCCCCGCCAGCCCACAAGACCAGAGCACAGGCATGCCACATACAGTATAAGTACCCTACAGCCCTCCAGCAGCTTCTCCTGTGTCCTCTCTTTTTCAAAGCAGTACTTCCACCAAAACACATCCACTTGAGCACACTGCCTGCTGTCTGGCGAGAGCTGGATTGTACCACAGTTCTGCCATCAGGAGGTTATTACCTACCAGGCACTGTGGCACGTACCTGGTGAGCCTGCTCCCAAGCTCAGGGTTAACAAGACAGATCCCTAGCGTACATTCAAAATAGCCACCTGTGCTACACCAGCAACAAGTCCAGCTCATTTCACTTCTCAGTGCTTATGCCAAAGGGAATCTCTAGCTCAGTTTTTATAATTGCCGATACCTGGATATTGACTGACAATTTTTTCCTAATTAGATAGGTCTCTATTGCCTTTTCCACAAATGGATGGCAAAATTGAGATTTTTCCAGGGCTAGAACACACCTCACACACATTTCTTTCAACTCTTCAGCATCAAGTGAGGCAGCTAGCAGCAATGTCAAAGTCTCTATGCTACACAAAACACTGAATACATTTAAAATATGATTTCAATAAAGCTTTTTACATACTAATGACCATGACTATATTGAAATCTGAGCTGGAATAAATCTCCTCAGTAAAAGTGTGCACCTGATTTAACCTAAGACATTGCAAAAGGAGCAAAACACTGAGTAAGCCAAGCTCACATCTTCTGAGAATGGGGACAGTACATGGAGGAAAGGAGCATTTGCTAAAACCTCCAGGCTTATGGAAGAAGAGCCACAGCATCACCTGCTCCAGAGTGCACTTCCTCCTGTGTGTGAGGCATGATATGAGGCTGTGGTGCCCAGAAGGGTATCACCTGCTCTCAATTTCTTACAGAGCTGGGTCAATATCAATTGGTCACCTTAAATGGTTTTCTTCAGTACCTTCTTCACAAATGTACAATAATGAAGTAGATGGTAACATTCAAGAAACCTATTGCTTAGCTTAAACTGCTCATTTTCTATTGATCTGGCAAGAAATGTTTCAGAACTGTTATCAAATAAAGTCATAGCTGAAATCAGAATAATACAGTTAGTGAATTAATAATGATATAAAATAAAGTCAGCATTAAATTGCAAAGCAAATATGGTAGATAGTTAAGTCAAATCTAAAGCAACAAGCCATCCTTTTCTAACAGTCCAAAATCCAGAGATCAGAGAAAATCAGGTGGTTTTTTTTTTTTTTAAACCCAACCAAACCAAGAACCACACAACAAAAATTTAAAGAACACCAAGAAATTCTAAAAGCTTACATTAATGTAAATGGTGCAAGTCAGGTTTCTGCTGAAGAAGTGAAGTTCATCTAGATAGTTCAGGACACAAATATCCATTTTGGCTGCAAACATCAGCTGGCTCACATGGAACAAATGCAAAAAGTTGCTCATAATGAGGTTCAAGAAGAAAACTGCAGTGTCTAATGGCAGTTTGATCTTTTCTAGGTCTCATTGTTATGGAGACTCAGATTTCTTTTCCCCATTGAACTCCACCCTACGCACACAGAAAAGCTGTTATGCTTCAAACTGTCACTATGCTCAAAAGTTAGGAGAGGTAGGACTAACCAAGACAGACAAGATAATATTTTCCTCAGTTATTTTCAGCACAGTCTCTTAACAACCTCACCAGCAACAACACCCTCATTCATGAAAACATACTCTCAGTGTGCTAGAAAAGAATTTTAGTAGTTAGTGACAGTCTGAGGCATCTCTTACTGAAGAAGATAAACAGGGAAACAGCTGCACGTCTCAAGCACGTAAACCACTGTGGCTTTTTTAAAATCTCAAGTGCTAGTTTGGACAATCCAAGTTTCTGGTCAGTATCTGTAATGGTATGTTCAGCATTACCTAAAGAAAAATAAACTTTTTTTGAAGTTTTCCAAAATAATTTTTCCTTCCTCAGAAGGAAGGGTGCCCAACAATGCAACACGAAGCTATAAACTTGCACACTTGCAGCAGACTCGCTGCTCAAGTAGCCAATATTCAGGATGTAGACAGACAAATCTGGCTACTTACTAGCACACTTGCAAGGAATACAAGCTGCAGCACAGTTACATGCAACACGATTGGCCATTGGCTACTCTTCTTCACATGTGTAGTGCAATTGCATATTTTTCTTCTTGTCCAGTACTACAGTTAGGTTATGTGTGACCAGACCCCAGCACCATCTCAGACACATTCTGATACCCTCTAGAAAATAGTCAAGAGCTACAGAAATTTGTCACTGAAGATTAAACCACCTAGAAAATTTGGTGGCTTCTCTCTGACTCCTCCTAGTCCACGGTAGGAGAGTTTCCCCCATGGGGGCCTCCCAAAGAGACCCTGAAGTACCATCCTGCTCCAAATTAACCTCCGACTTCACTGAATGGAGAGAGACTTCAGCCTGAATTTAGGTAGCACAAAGTTCCTCCCTTGTCCATCAAATGCATGCAGTCTCCTCCACATGCAGTTTTCACTCTGGAGTCATTAAACCTGCAAAGGTTCAAACCAAGATAAAACATCACTGCTTTTCTGGAACGCGTGAAACAGTTGCTGCAAGGACTAGTCCGCTCACTGACCAAACCCTGAAGTTTTGCACCTTTTATGAGTTTTTTTTGGTAGTATTTGTGTAAAAAAAAGAATAGAATTTTTTTTTCTTTATAAAAACTTGTTTGATAGCTTTGTCTGACAGTTTAAGAACTATAAATGGGTCTCATTTATGCTTCAACTGAAATTTTTTTACAAGGGTGTGTAAAAGTAATCCACCTCTTTGGGTTATCAAAAATGAGTCGCTCCAGATAAAATAAGAATCTATAGCATTGTAACAGCTACTAATTTGAATTACATGTATCTGCCATTAGGAGTATATCTATGCATTTCAGAGTCATTGATGTGTTTTTCTGTATGTTAATCTGTGTTTCCTTAATGCATTTAACCTCCTAAAGCTCAAATGCTAACCATTTAAGCTGCCACATAAATAAACCCTGCTTCTCCCTTGCCCCCCAACAGAAACCATTTGCCATACTGTACATGAGAAAGTAACACTTAAAACAGAAAAAGGCATTTTGTTTACAATTTACTGCTGTTTGGTTTATATTCTACATAGCTCTCCCTCAAAATCTTTGTGAGGTTTCAGCCAATTGCTTATAAAATTTCTTTTCCTGACAAAGACTGAAACCCAAGTTGCTTGAGTTTACTCATGCTGAGCAAATAGAACAAAAAAAAACCCAAACCAAAAAAATACCACCACCAAAGCCTCCCACCAAAACAAAACAAACCCCCTAAACTTCAGTCTTTTCCAGAGACAAGTTGCTTAACACTAACAACAAATTGAATTGTCACACACCTCCTCTAGCCATTACTTAGAGAAAATCCATCTCTGTTGTACCTTGATATGAAGAGCAAAGGTTGCAAAAAAAGAGTGAAAATGTACTATTAAGGAATGGCCAATGCTATTGATAGTGACTGCCCTGGAAGTGTTCGGATCCCTTTAGAAACTGAGAAGCAATACAATACAGGCTTCTAAAGCAACCTAATTCTTCAGGGGCTCTTTTCAATTTAGTACAGTTGACAATTTTACTTCACATACAGTTCATGATTTTAAAGCAAGAAGTTAGATGTGTTTTGTAAACTGCAGTAACTTTAAAAAACTTTAGCTACTTCCTACATAGCATGTCCTTTTAATATACATATTATATACAAAAAACATTAAATTAACTGCAAAATAACTGCTCCCTCATCAAAAAGATGCTATGAAGTCTTTATAGACTGCTTCACCCTAGCTGCATTAGTAAAGAGGATTTGTTGTGAAGCGACCATAACTTCTAAAAGAGAAGATAAATTTAGTTCAAATAACCCATTTTTTGTCTCTCTACTGAAGGTGTTACCATATAATTACAATAGCAGAATTTTATCTACTAGTGTCCCTGCATCTAGATCTATAGTGCTAGTTCATCTAAAGGTAGAACCAAATAGACACCAGACATGTACAAGCAGGCTTCATTTTTGTGTGACCTGCAAGGTAATATAGTTCTGTTAATGGTCAATTTATTTAATCGAAAAAAAAGGTTTGAGAAGAGAGTTCTGATTGTCTGGAGTAGGACTATGGATTATCTTGGTGAGCAGGATTTTCTTCCCCTCAAGTACTGAGAAAAAACTACCCCCCAAAAAATTAAAGCCAAACCAAATCCCACCCCCCTTCTCTACTGTTCAATGAAAAGCACACCTGGACATCAGGTCATCCACTTGACAGTCTGCATTTCATAGTTGGTGCCTGTTTTGCCACCTGCTCTACCCTCCAGCTACATAACTCAGTATTTATTAGTGCTGCAGCTTGCCAAGGTCTGAACTCTGCAAAGCAATTATGTAAGGAGAGGTCAGGGAAAGGATGGAACGGTTAGTCAACTGAACATTTGGGACTGTCTCCCTTTGTCAAGTGCTCAGTCACAGTAGCTACAGGAGAAAGTCATATTTGAAGAGCTCAATCATTTTTTTAGTTGACAGTTCATCTGTTTTTCTGGTAAGAAAACATCTTCTTCCTATGGTACCAGCAATTTGAAATGCAATAATCAAATACGTATTTTTGAATCACTTATAAATGAATCAAGTTATGGGAAAAATAAAATTACTTTTTTCACTGACAATGTTGTACGTTCATGAAAATGTGGATGTGTTTTCAACTGCAAAATGTGTGTCTGTTTCTACAAAGGTTCCAGGCCTGATTCCATCACCCTTTCTTACACTGCAATGCAAAGACTCATTGGAGAAAGTTTTCAACTTGCATGCTTTGTGTTGTGCCATGGCTTTGCAGGGAGCCAACAGCACATGGCAGGCAGCTGAAGATCACTCCTGGAGTAGCACATAATTAAGATACTGCAGAAAGACAGAAGAATGCAGCTTTATGTTACAGTAACCAAAAAAATTATGAAACATTAGGTTCTAATGTAACTTGCAGTTTAGCGGTTGACAAGAGGAGACACTTAAGACTTATGATATATTCATTTATTCTGGTCTCAGCTCTATACAGAGTGCCTTATCACTTTAAGAAAGACCTCTTGCCTGCTAAATCACATTATTTCTATTTGGGAATTACAATATTTGCACAGTTCATACACATGTAATACAACAGGATTTGCATAATATAAAAGGCATTAGTGCTTTGATTAGCAGAAGAACCTGCATAACCTCTCAAGTATTAGTTTCTTGCTATTATTTTAACCCAAGCACTTCCATCTTGCACATTAAAATTCCCTGGGAACAGCCAACTTTTATCCAGGCGCCAGCCACAGAAGTTGCCCCTGCTTAAGACACTGTTAATCCCAGGAAGCCAATGTGTGAGGACACAAGGTCTTCTTGACTCACAGGAGACACCACTCTTTGTCATCTGCTGCCAGGATAGAAACATCCGTTGTACTTTACATGCTCCTCAACTGGCTAAGCAGGGAAGAAACCTGTTACTTAGCTTCCCAATTAAAAAAAAATCCCCAAAAAAACATAAGTCCTCCATTATAGCATAAATCTCCTTTCTCTGGAAACTGTTAATTTCGTCAAAACTTGGCAACAAGTTTTTAGTGTTATAAATTGGATCAGAAAGAAAAAAAATAATATCTAATACCCATAAGCTAGCAAAATTGCTACTTGCTTGTTCAGGTTGGTTTGTTGCAGTGCAACAAACAGGGGAGTTTTATACCCTGCTGGACTATCTCCCTCTCTATGGCAATTTTACTTCAATTAAAAAAAGAAATCAGTATGAAACTCTGATGTGCTCCTACAGGAATAGCACTCTAGGACTAAAAGCATTTGTAGAGGTACATGAAAGGCCCTCACCCCCTCTGTTTCTGAGGACAGTCATTCAGAGACTCCTGGAGACCAGGAGGAGCATGCGGGGACCTCTGCAGAACATTCACTACTGCCGTTGCACCAGACAGCCAAGGATATTACAGAATATTTAGAACAAAGCTGATTGCCTTACTTTATTACTAGCTTTTTGATTTATAAATCACTAACATCTGTAAGTGAAGAAAACACGCATCTGCCTGACAAAACCAAAGGAATTTATCTTAAGGCTTATTGTGATTCAAAAATCTATTACAATATTGAAATAATGTTATGATTGGCATTCTATGAAACTATTATTAGGTTAATATTATGATTTCACTTTGTCAGTTCAGCAAAATTACATATTGATGCCTTGTTTTTCCACAGCAGCTTACCCTGCTGTGTTTATTTTGCTTGGCAACTAGATTGACTTATTTTAAATAAGTGTGCAAATCGGAAAGAAAGAATTCCATTAAGTAATCTTTTTATAAATAAACAAAAGGGACCACAAGAAAGTGTTTTTCTGATGTCTTGAGATTCTCTGAAGTTGGAGTAAGCTCTTCAAAACACAGACAGAAAATAATATTATTTCAGTGAAATGTAATACTAAAAATGGAAAGAGAGAAAGGAATGTAATGTTAAATTCTTACTCTCCCCAATGCAGCAAGACAACATCAATTATTTTCCTGGTCCAGACATCAGGTAGTCACAACAGAATTACAATTTACTGCAACAAATTTGTGTTTTCCAGTGAAGAGACACGTGCTTTCTAAAACTGATACCTTTCACAGTACTTGTGTTCTCCCAACAGTGTATTTGTGTTAACACTGTGAATAACTATTAACTGATAGGCTTAGTATCCTCTCTCCTTTTCTTCTGGAACATTCATTATAGCTCCACTGGGGTATGGGCAGGAATTTTTAGGTGACATGGTTTTGTCATAGAGGCACTGTCTTAGTCCTTTGCATTCTGAACTATTTAAGACCTTTTTGATGTTTGTATTCAGGACAGCCAGTTAAAGATGATAAAAAGTCCACAAATCAGAACATGTGTTTTTTCCTTCAAAATTTCATTACCTTTGTAGGACCAGAACCTGCTACTTGCAATTCCACAAAGTATTTTACTGGCATCATGAGCAGTCTTGTTGATATCCTTATTCTTATTTGCTTGACAGGGTAAAAAAAAAAATGAGTGTATGCCATGGCAGATTTTATTTTTATTTTTTAGGACCACAAATTTTATTTGTAATTGCTTTCACACAACTAAACCACCTCAGATACACCAGCTCCTGCTTCCAAAACAAAGGACACCACTTTGCAAGCACTGCAGTTTAATACTTAAGACAAGGTACCAACAAATCTTTTTAGTCCCATTAAAATACCATTGCACTTGTTTCCTTGCCACATTAAAACTGCTTTAGAAGGCAGTTGTTTAGCTTGTCATCCTGTCTACTGATCATATTTATTTTTTCAAGAAAAAGACAAGCAGCACTAAAATACTGTTACATGGAGAGGTTGTAGAACATATTGCAAATATTCTTGAGTAGAGGATGCAAAAGAAGGCGGGGGGAAACAAATGCATCCCGGTCAGATGACTCATAACTTCACTTGACTCTTACTTTTACTCAAAAATTTATCATTATGTTTTTATACCTTTGACTTTTTGTAATACCCAACTACTTTTTAAAAATTTCTTCTTCATGGTTTGCTGCTTTACAGCACCAGCAAGTAGCATGTCCTGAGTTCTCCCCCTTCTAACAACCAGCAGGGCCATTTCTCTAGCACGGCCCTTCAGTGCACAAGTCCATTCAGAAACTCAGAACACAGAAGGTGCAGCTGAATGTAGAGTTAGGCATAATTTAGTAAGATTTTTCTCTAAAATTACTACTGAAATCATAGGTTCATTAAAATGTATTTTACACTTCTTGAATTACATTTAAGGAGGTTAAATACACTTGAAGATTGAATTGTGATGACTTACAATTACCCATTTTAATGTATTCAACAAAAGTAAGAAGAGTTATACACAGCACTGCATTCAGCATGGGGCAAACCCCTCCAGCATAGCAACAGTTGGGACTGTGCTGAGCTGAACAGCCTGGCAGTTTCCCAGTCTGCTGGGCACAACCCTCCCTGCTACTACACACAAACATATCTGAATAGATAAGAGTCTCTTTTTCAAGATAATTAGAGTTCACAAAAACCACACAGGAATCTCATCTGTTCCTAATATTGATGAGGAAGCAAGTGCACGAGAGAAAAAAAATAGTCCCCTTGGGACCAAATCTGACGAGAGATCCAACAGATGTGAGCATATACCAAGGAAAGATGATCTTTGGCATCTGGAAGACAATTATTCCAAGATGCTCAACTTGTTGGCAGCACAGAACAGCAACAGGCTAATTTGTCACGCAAAAGCTCCTCTAGGTATGAGAATTCTTCAGATTTCTGAGGAAATCCATCCTCAGAAACGTCTCTCAAGTTTTTTTTTATAGAGACTTCGTAAAAAAAAAGGAAACAAATTATAATCACTATTGTTAACTTAATTGCTGATGTCTATTAGAGGAAACTCAAGAAGAAATGTGTTGCTCTATCCCCAAATCCAAAACCCATATGCACACTGGGTAAATACCTTGTCTCTAAGACAAGGAGCTCCCCCACTTTCCATCTGGCCAAGGACAAGGCCATCTCCTGGTCCAAAGGGGACTCACAGCTCCGGATCCACATAATGCACATTTCTCCAGGGTCTAGTGCACTATTGCAGGTGAGTTATGATTTCCAGCACTGTTGCCAACAGCCAACCTATCTTGATTTACTACAAGAAGCTGTTTAACCAGAAAGTTAGTCTGCTAAAAACTACCTTTCAGAAATATGCAAGGGCTTTGTCTTTGTCAGAGCTAATTTTCCATGTGGAGGCAGGCTAGGTTACAAAAACCAGCTCAGCTGATAGTGTAGTTCAAGTGTCAATTAAGATAGGATATCAAGTTATTTATTTACTAGTTATGAACGCAATTAGTAGATATTTGCTAGTAAAATTTGGTCACATTTTTAAAAGATGTTACTATTATCAGGATGGAAGAAAACAAAGACTGAAAGTTATGGTTATAGGAAAATCAGGATTGAAAACAAATAGAGCTGAAATAAGAAAGATACATATACTGATGTTGATTGCTATATAACCCTATTATTAGACACATGAACCAAATCTGGACTTAAAGTTCAGAGTTAGAGACCCTTATCTCAGACCCAACTGTTAGCTAGCATTTTCTTCAACACATTTTTATATTACCTTTCACAGAATGTGATTTTACAAATTCTCTTACTTTGTATATACCTGTTAGTTACCAATTTGCAATGTACCCTAAAATATAATTAGTGCTGATAAATATTTTATAATTTCTAGTCAAGTCATAATTTATCCGTGTGTTTTTATACATAAAGGTAATTTGGAAAAGACAATTTTCTGAGGATGTTTTCTATTAGATTACCTTCTCCTCGATATCAAGCTCTATTACTTCAAGGTGGGCACATCAGTTATTAATTTGGATAGCACTCAGAAAAGTTCACAGTAGTCATAAGCCTAAACAAATGCTCTCATTTGGAAGTGGTCTTGTCTCAACTGAAGGCAGATCCTTGTTGAGCATTGTTTATTTTTTTGTCTTTCATTAATGGGGCTCTGGTTACAGAGATATCCTTGTCTGGACAGACTCTGACTCACTGAAAATGTCACTACAGACAGGTACAGGCCCCAGGCAGAGATCAGGCTTCTATTATCTTCAGCATTTCATAATCATACGCTAAAGGACCACCACTCTTTGCAAGAAACAGAAAAAGAGGTCCTCAGAAATGAAAGAGCACAACAGATGGATAAAATGAGGAAAGGGGAGTTGGAGAATAAAGGCAGTCAAACTTGCAGTAAAATAATTTCCCACTTAAATCAAAGTTGTGCAAAATTGAAGCTGACAACTGTTTCAGACTTTTTGACTAATTTACTTAGTTGCTCAGCAAATACAACTGTTCCTTTTTCCTCCCACTTGTTTTGGGGAGGAGAAGAACATGGTATTTACTCTTTTCCCAGCTACTTTAATTTCTTAATACCTCTAGGAAGAGAAGGAGGAAAAAAGACACAGTAAAATGTCAGGGTTCCCTCCTACACAGTCTCTCCTCCAGGTACTCTTCTGCCTCTATTTTCCTCGGAACCCTAAACTCACCTTTCTAAAGAGATGTTTTTACAGCAGTTTTAAGCCAATCCAAGGCCAAACTGCTGGAAGAAAAGTGTTATGCCTTCCTCAGCCCTGCCTTGGCAGGTCACTATTGCTGAATCAGCAAACTGATCCAAACTCAGGCCATACTGGGTGAAAGCTGCTGCCAATGCAAGAGGGGTGGGAGAGCCTTTGGAAGCAAATGTGTGACTATCCTTTTACAGCAGTATAGCACTGGCTTAGATCCCTTTAAACCAGCCATAAAAGTATATCCTGCTCCTTTCTCTTCCTTAGTCCTTAACATCACGGTTTCCAAACCACCCACTGCCTCAACACCCTTGTGGTGGTGCTCTTTTCGTCCTCTCTTGTTCCTCTCAGTAGTCTGCTTCACTGTCAGTTTTGTTCTGTCCGAAAGATCTCTGTATGTTGCTCTTCAGCTCTTGCAGTGCTGTTGCCTCTGAAAGTGGCAGGACAATCAGGGTGGGAAGCAAACTCTCTCAAATGAATGAAAGGTAGGTAGACAATTAGAGGTTGATGAGATACAGAAAGGGAGCCAGAAAAAGGAAAGTGAACAGAAGCTGGGAGCACTAGCAGCCCAGCAAGCTCAGAAAGTGGTTTTAGCAGCAGAACCAACAACAGGTATAATCAAGAGCAACTTTGCAGGTGTTGGGGGCAAACAGAAGGATGCTTAAGCAATAGAGATGTGAAGCAGTATGGGCATGGAGGAGTGTCCGGGTCTTCAAAATGTTGTGCAGGAGAGCACTGATGGGGTGAGGACACACAGTGCCATAGAGACAATGCAAAAGGGACATAGCAAAGGGTTATTTTTCCTCCACAGTACAAGACAGGAGGGAAGTTGCATGGAAGAAGGAAGAAGAAAAGCCCCAGTTTACCCGTACTGTGGTTGAGTTCACAAGAACATAGGGACAGACTTTAGTCTCTAGGTAGCAAGCATCTGGGACAGCCTGCTGTAACAAGTTCTGATTTTTTTTGCCAAGGGGAAAGTCTCTTCTGCTCCAGCCTTTACAAGTGTCTTCAGTAAGCAGAAGAGCTGCCCCTCTGCCCAGGCTAATGAACCTGCATTCATTAGGTAAAGCTTGTACCATATCATCCTGCTCCCTGGAGGCACAATCCCCTTCATCCTGATTAAAGTGCAGTCCTGTTGGAGAAATACAGCAGCTGCCAAACCTATTTTTATCTCCGTCCAGCAGAGCTCCAAGAACCATTGCCACATGGGGTTACCATTTCCTATCCCACAAGCTTCCGGAACAACATATTTCAGGTCAAAACATTGTCTCACCAAAACCAAATAATTTCCTTAAAAATGGAGATCTTCAGGCTTGTATGACAGAAGACAGTTAAAGCTGAAGGCCAGCATGATACATTACAGTAAACAGCTCTTTCAAGAAGGCAAAAGGAAAAACTCTGTAACAGGTTTAAAACACAAAGAAAATTTAAAAAACAGGCATCCCTGTCTCTTCCCTCCCCCACCATTATTTCTGCTCTTCCTTCCAGAAAGTCCCCTAATAGCAAAATCTCCTCTTGTCTCTGACCCTTTTCCCCTCCAACGCCTTCTACAGGCTTATCCCTACTTCTGAAACTATTACACTACGGTAAAAGAGTAAATCCTTTGCCTTATTTGCAGTTACACATGTTCTGGTTTTGCTGATACAATATTTGTTTATGAGTATTAAAGATATACACTTCTGTGAATTCAGATTTTTTAGTAACGACCAGGTATGGAATAAGTATTTTGAATAATTACCTCTAAATCCTGGTCACCTTCCTGTGAAAATGGCAATTTTATGCTCAGCAAAAAATTGGCAGTCTTCACTTGAGATATACTCTGTCCGTCTGCAAGGGAGTAGAGCTGCTGATAATCTCTGACAACAGAGCACAGTCACATCAGTGAAAAGGAGGTCTACCAAGCTTTTGGTCAAAGTCTTCACATCTGGTAGAAGAAATTTTAACTCTGCAAAGCTGAACAAGAAATTGTAACAAAGACCTCACACTTATTCACCTATAGATTAGTCATGTAGTTCTAAGCTGCAGGCATGATTTACAGTTTTCTCTTTTTTATGATGAGTACTGTTAGGCAGCTATATTAATTGTGGTAGATTCTCCATCCCCTCCAGTTATTAAATTGAGATACAGTTTAATTCAAAATAGAATTTACCCACTGAAGTTTTATGGTTTGTATGTGATGACAATGAATCCTTCTGGCCTTATATGTTATTAATTATTGTTGGAGCTGCTCCTTGCTATCAGGTCGTGTCACCATTGCTTCTAAGAAGAGATAACAGCTTGTATTTTCCACTAGCTGACAAAATGCGCTAAGTTTATCTCTGTGTATTCCTACTGAAAACCAAGATTTACAGCTAGCACAAACTGAGTGTAGTCTGTAATCCTGCATCACACAGTGGCTCTGAATAGCTAGTTTTTGCCAGTTTGGTAAGGTAAAATTTATTGAGCAGTTGATGACTTCAGTGAAAACTCTACCCTAGTATGCTGCATATGTTAGTGGACCATCACAACATTTCTCTAAGTTACATGTTGTTACTAAGTCTAACGCCACAGTAATAGAAATTTACATTAGTGACAATTAGGAATTGAGGTGACCATCTCTACCACTTCAGTTAAGAATCAGAAGGGGAGATCCTCAAAACAGAAATGTTAAAAGATACAATAAAATCAACAACCAGCAGCAGGCAGAAATTCAAACATAAACCACTTCAGTAAATCAAAAGGTCATTTTGCATTCAGTTCTGTGCATTGCTGTTACTCATAACTGATGGTATAGCTTATGGGATCAGAAGAGTTTTTGATGTGAGATCCAGAGAAAAATTAGCAGGAATATGGAGGGAACTGACTCGCCCTGTGAGGACACACCCACTATCTGTTACCACCTCTAGTGTAAGATTTTAATTAGCATGAAATGCATTAGATTTAACTATATGTTTCATTTAGAGCAAATATAGAACAAATCATGTCTCATTATCATAGCAATTGTTTAAAAAATATTCTGGGTATGAAATAATGAGTTAGTTTGTGTATTCACATCCCTGGAGCAATATAGTCCTAAGCATTCTTAAAATGGCCAAAAGAGTAGGAAAAACAGGATCAGGAACTACAAACATATTTCAGACTTGAAACCTTGCTTTATGTCAAAGGATGAGTTCTACCACTAAAGCTGCTCAAATCTTTACATTCTTATAATCCTTCTACTTGGTTGACCATTCTTAACTTGAAATTTTTGAATGCAGTTGTCCACACTGCTGTCTGCTGAGCCCAATTACTCTCCCTTCTGAAGTTTGTGCCAAAACAGTTCCAACTTCTTCAATAGTAAGCAGCAGTGAAAAGAGAAGGGCCAGGGTACCTCCTTTCTTGACACCAGAGCAGTACGGAGAAGGAAAAGGAAGCGCAGAGAAGGGCATTAGTCTGGCACAGAAAAACAAGAAACAGTGAGTGAGGAAAGATGTCCAGGACAGCTTGTCAGAGAAACAGGTCTGGAGAGAATGACAGGCACTATGGAAAAATACAGAAGCTTTGGCAAAGGACATGGGAGAAAGCTGTAGAAAAAGGGCACAGATAGGTACTGGGAGCTGAAAGAACAGGAGGAAATATAAGCAAGGAGGAAACTACGGTGGCAGAAGCCGAAATCCTACTGAAGCCTGCACTACAAGACAAATGTAAATTAAACAAAGAGCCCCAACTTTAATTACTCCTTTCTCACAGAACTGAAAGGATCTTTGATCTTTTTTGGTATCTGATTCTCATAATCTGTTTACTCCAGTAGCTCAAATGGAACAGGTCTGCCCTGTACATCTTGGTACTGAATTCTTCCTAGAAGTGATTCCTTCACATGTAAGGCTTCTTAAAAGTTTATAATTTCAGAAGCTTTATCCAAGAACTCATGAGCCTAGCAGATTTTAAAAAAGTCAGCAGCAGGCAGGATAACATTGCTTGGGCAGTTGCTACCACGTCCTTAGCCCCCAAGCGCCTCTGCCTGCACTCCACACAGAGGTAAGCCATATCTCCAGAGCTGGCTGGGTGCATACACCCGGACACAGACCATGCTGACAGCGCTGCCTCTGTAACAGGATCTATTAGGTCCCAGCTTGTTATCCAGGCACTGCATTAACCCACCAGGAGCAGACCCCAAGCACTGAACCACCTCTAACTTCTTTGTCAGTCCTTTAATCTTCAACAGCCCTCCACGTTTTCTGTGCACCAACTACACCTATGGACACTGAATAACACCAACACCTACAAAGTGATTTGTAGAAGTAACAAGTACTCATGCACTCTCCTTATGATTAAAAAGTTTTTCCACATACAAAGTACTTAAAAATAAGATCTCTTCCAATCTGAGCCCTCAATGTCAGATAAATTTATAGTATAAACCCTGCACCTCATAGCCTCCTGAATGAAACGTGGATAGTCTCTGTATCTAATCACACACATTTTTCTCTCTCATACGCACGCTGTCTCCCATAATATATCTGATTTAAAGATGAATTCATTAATACTTGTCACAATATCACAATTGATGACAGTGCCATACAGAAGTCTAGGCATACATTAACTTTATTGTAAGGTTGGAATAGCAAATAGTTAATAATGCATGTGACCGCACACTGAAAGATGAAGAGAAAAAACCTTTCACAGAAAATATTGAATAAGGGAGAAATAAGGAAAGTAGAATAAAATAATGGAAAGAAAGGGATGATCACACCATGTACTAAGATAACAAAACTTAGGGTTTCATAAGCCTCTTGAACTCTGAAATTTGTTAGCTTTTGTGTATTTCACATTGTAGTCTTAATTGCTTTTTAAGAAGGAGGGGGTTCAGTAACTTGGTTTTAAGATGCCGTGTAGCACTTCACACATTCTGTAAAACTACATAGGAAATCTACTGTGTAGAAAACTGGAAATCTTTTAGCATGAGTGTTATCTTATATTTTACCTAAGTACTGGGAGAATACTTCCAGTGAGAATTGGCACAGTTTCAATATTTTTCATTAGGACCATTATGCCAGAAATATTGTTTTCCTATTAAGTCTACTGTAACACTTCATATTGATAAACTTTCAGACAGAGAAAGAAAAATCTGCTTTAAAAGCACTGATAGCAATGAATTTACAACACAAGAACAAGGCTGTAGATGTAAGGTAAGCATTTAAAGGTATTTAGTGAAGAGTTATTAAAATGTGTGTCACTAAACTAAAATCTTCAGTAAAAACATCACTTTGATATCTACTCCCAACATTCTTCTCGTTTCAACATGATCTCCTCCAAAACATTTTAAATGCTAGATAGTACTGTCCAGAGACTTATTCTGCAAGAAGAAAGGAAGCAATGAATATCCCACACCATAACAAGTTCATAAAATGGCTCTGTACTGACAGAAAACCCATTTCTGGTATCCCACAAATAACTCAAATTATGAAATAATTTATTATTTCAGCTGCAAGCAAGGAGCATGCTAAGATGCATTTATAATAGAATGGGAAAAGGCATACAGTGAGTAATATTTAAGTGCAATTAAATTTCATTTCAATAATAAATTATGTACCATTGTAAACCCAGCGCTTTACGTAACTATCACTGACAGTAAGTTAGCAAGCATTTGTGTTTTATATCTTCCTTGCTGCAATATATATATATATATATATACACACACACACACACACATAACAGTTCTAGGACATCTCTTTATTGAAGTCAAGGGTAAAAATCAAGCAACCCACGTGAATAGCAGCTCCTGATGTTTCACTTACTAGAACTCAGGCTCTGCTGTTTTTGGTTTGCTCAAGACTATAACATATGTTGCTTACCTTCTAAGCTATTACATTTTAGCCCAGACATATTTGAGCACATATGTAGCAAAGAAGATAGAAGGATTTCACTGCAATAACCTCTGAGTTCATGTGTACAGATAGCAGAGTTAAGTACCCAAAAAACTCAGATGTTTCCAGAAATGAGTGCGGAGGCTCAACCATTGGCTGGTGGGGCCAGGGAGCAAGTGCCATTGATGACAGGCCTCATTTTTGTCTCCTCATAACTTCAGCCCAGGAGCAGAGCTTCAGTGAAGACATGCAGCAGAGGTGAGTTGGAGAAAGCTCACATTAGAGGTAGAAGACACTATGGCAGAGAAAAGGTGATTGCCAGGGCTATCTCCTGAACTTACAGCCTGTTACTTGTGAACTATGAGGAAGCACTAGAAGAAGAAAAGTTGACACTGAAGTTACCCATCTTAGGCTGTTGCTCTTGTAACCTAGATTACACAGATTTTGAATCTGAGATGCTATTTTTAGACAGTTACTCATTAACAAAGAGATAAAACCCTAAACAAAACTACCTGACACGAGATACAGCTTTAGGGAAATACAGCACTACTAATAGCACTTCCTGGCTCACGTCTGCAGTAGTTTGCAATAGCTTGACCTTAGAAAGAACTTAAGGGAACCTTTGAGAGTGGACCAAATCTGAAGGACAATGGATAGAGTAAGATGTTGATAGAAAAAAAAGCAGCATTAAATTATTCAACAGCTACATCCTACGTACTTCCACAGCACAACATAATCCTTATTTAGCTATGTTTCCACAGGTTGCCTCTGAAAATGTAAATTCTGCGGTTTATAAATATGCTATGAAGCATATTATTTTCTACAAGTTAATAATCTGACAGCAACTCTGTGTCCTCTTTAGACATCAGTGAGATCCCAGTCTAGAAATTCACCCCTTCAGTCCTCCTGGCTCGGTGTTGGACAAAAAGCCTGTGAAGTGAGTCTTTCTTTCAATTAACCGTTCATACTATGTTTTCATGTAGGAAAATCTAGAAGTATTTAGAATCTCAGGCTTTGTAGCCTGAAAGTTACATGTGTTGTAAGCCTTAGATAACAGGACAAAGAGCATTTGAGGCTACAGATGCAGATTTAAGAGATTTATTTAATACCCAGAGCAGTGATATAGCTCACCCATCAGCAGAGAGCTGAGAAGGTATGGGCAAGAACATATGCTCCATCATCTCAAATAGATGATCAACTTGCCTTTTGATTTTCCACCATGCTGCCAGTAGTCATGTTTTCTCAGGCATAGCATGGCTCAAAGCTCTCAAGAAAGCAATTTTATCCACTCTCTTCCTTGAAAGGGCCAGTGCCTTAAAGGCATAATTAAGTCCTAAGTACATAATATTTAGTGACATTTAGTGAAGCATGTCATCCCTGGCAAGCTGCCATTGTAGAAGAAGCAGCAGACAAATGTATTTGCATTGTTTTCAGTTGGTTTGTAATTTTTTTGTAATTGTAATGTCAGCAAATGCAGAAGAAAGTATTAGATGAAATAAGCTGGTTAACACACTGAATTAATTATATTGATGCAGTCAAAAGAACTAATACATTTTGTAGTAAGCAGTATTTGGTGACAAAACAGTCTTTTTAAAAGCTACACAAAATGCTTTATTTCTGCTACCAACACTTGAATAGTTTGCACTGCTCGTGAGTACAGAGCTTGACAAATAAAACAATTGTTACAAATTCAGAGCAACAGAGTCCTGCTCAGCTTTGGATAAAACAGATCTTCGCTCAGCCCTGCCTGGCCTTGCATGCCCCTGCACCGCCCCCCAGATTCACTGTAGAGAATCGACTTGTTGCTTCTCCTTAAACCATTGGGAGATAAGCATTACTGGGCAGGAACAGACAAAAGAGGACTTAGTTGTGACTGACATCTTAATAGCATGTAACATCTTTTTGTAACAGCTAACTATATATTTTTAACCTAAGCAAGTTTGCTTTTAGATAAGAGTGAAACTATGTATCACAAATACAAAGAATAAAGCCTTAGCGAGAGAGCATGGTTTGTCCCTTCTGCATCATGAGCAGTGTTTCCTGTTTCAAAAAGTGACAGTGCTTTGGGTACAACAGCCTACTGAAATTTAAAGCTATGAAAACCACAGGAAAAAAATTAGAACCACTTTCTGCCTAAAATAAATATTGAAGTTCTTACATTAAAGATCAACACAAACCAGCAAACAATCTTAAAATAAGGCACTTGCTTAGGGTCCATAAGTGAATAGAAAACAGATGCTGGAAGAGGTTTTAAGCAGCAGGCTTGAGTCTAATTTTTAAAAGTACTAATTTTTAAAAGTACTGGATAAATGTGTCTTTTTGCAATTTCAGTGATCAGGCATCTAACCTGGTTCAGGTATGTAGTGCAAACTCCTCTTGGGTGGCCTTCCTGCCTGCAAAAATGGGGTGAGACTGAGCTGAGCAGAACATCTTGGTTGACTGCTTTTGTTAGACAGATGGACATCTGTCCCCCTTCTGGCACAAGACCAAACAGAGAAAGTCTCAAAACTCATTTACAATGGGAAACAGCACGTTTATCACTTCTCTCCTCTGCTTTGCAATCACAAGTCACAAGAAGTGTTGTTTTATTATACTCTGAGGAAGCACCCAAGTCTTGATTCTCTACACACCAGCTGCAAGACAGGCGGAAAACCCCCTGAACCCCTGTGAATCCCATCCAACAGTGAAAATTCTTTTCTAATCCTCCAGTGCAGCACATAGTGCTCCAAGGCGTTACAAGAGTGCTTCTGACTGTCGACATCTACTGAAAGGGATCAAACAACTCAAAAGGAAGAGCTGGGGAAAACTGGGGCATGGAAGACTCCTCCATCAAAGGGACCAAAGTCCATATAACAGGTAACTCCAGCAATGCCCCTCCACATCCCTGCTGCTGGGAGCACAGCAGTCCCATTTTTGCCCCAAGCAGTCATCATCACAGTTCCCGAGACACAACGAGGCAGCACAGCCAGTGTTTCTTCTCTGAAAAAAGCAGCTCCCACACCCATCTCAGCAAGTGGTACACACACAATTACAATGAAAATTTATGACTGACTTGCTGAATGTGCCCCACAAAATTTGGTGCTTGGCCAAACAAGCCTCTGGAGCCATCACCAGCATTCCCATGTAGTTTTCCATGGGGCTATGTGTGGGAGGGATGCAGCTGCCTCCCAGAACTGACCCAACCAAATGATGTCAACTCCCAACCCACTGCTGATGCTTCTAGTTCAATGTCTTGCAGGGAAGGTCTGGAGTCTCTTACTATCTCTCTGTCTACTTTTTGGGATTCTGGATCCTCAGAATTCCTCACTATAAAGATATCATTTATACAATATCTCTTTAGTCCACCACCTATTTCATATTGTGTTTAGATGGCAAGTTCTCTGGGAGCAGTCTCCTACTCCACGTTTCTACACTGGCAGCACAACAGGCCTCACACTTGCTGGAGCATGAGACATTACTATTTTAAGACAGTAGGGAAACTAACATCAACACGAGTTTTACCACAAAACTCAGCTAAAAAAAAAAAATATACAATTTTTATTACTACAGCTCAAAAAAAAGTGGACAGAATTCCTGCTTTTCACATACAACTTCCCAACCCAGAAGGCAATTATTTCTTTTGGTACCCTTCGTCCTATGGAGGATAGGGGAGACGCTGCTAAACTGCTTATCAGAATTAGTGCGTGACAGTGAATTAGACACAGTGAATGCTGTAGCCATGTTTGATTCCTGTTTAATAGCTTTGGATGACACCATTTGGTATTAATTTCCTTCTGTTATGTATTTTTGTCACAGTTGGCCTTTATTTCTGTGGTACTCAACTTTACAGTTCAAAACAAATGAAAAAGCTACAGTGATGCATGAAAACATTGCTCTAGTATTTTAACGGTTAAGTATGTATTTGCAATTTTCATCCATCTTCACTTGCAGTACTGCATAATTATCTCTGGAGTATTTATTTTTTCCAGTGACTCAAAGTGCTGGAATTACTAAACCTTGTTCTAACCTTCTGCTTTTGTACCTTGAAGTACTTTCCTCCTTCCTGATGCAATCTGGAACTCAAAAGGTCAGCTATGCATATTATATTGCAAGGCTTCTGGTATTTCCTTCCTTTGAAGATGTAGGTTAAAGGAAAACAAAACACTAAGCCACAATGACAGTTCAAATACCCAACTTCTCATTTACTTTCCCTTAGATCACATGGTTTGCAAGACTAAAAGAAGCACAATCAACACCATTAAAACAATCAGTTCAGAATCTTTAAAAGCAAGAGATAGGCAGGCCAGTTTGCTGACACCACAAACAAACTAAAAGCCTGCTGTTCTGCTAACAGCAATCTTCCTCTGCCACACAAAATCTTTAATCTTCACCTAACATCCAACCACAGTGTTGGCAATAGAATTCCTCTGCTATTCAAGTCTGAACAGCATTATACACTTGCATTGCAGTATAACAATATTAATCCTTTGTATTTTAGTTATAAGAGGGCAACAAAGCAGTAAGGAAGCAAATCTTCAGAAGATGAGTGCATATAAGCTCTAGGACATTATGGTTTTTAAACAGTTTCCATCATCTTTGCTCCCCCAAATCAATAACTTGATTACAGAATAATCTTTTTTTCAGGGCTCGTACTCCATCATTTGTTAGAGCACTAATAAGAGACTCACTCTTGTTTTAGCCAAGCTTCCAGGAAAAACCAAAATTCCCATCTAAGTCATGGTCTGAGTTCAGTAACTGTTTACCATCCTGTAAAAACAATATTTGTGACTCAACTTGTCACATTCTAAACTATTTTCTCTCCTTCTCATGCCTAAGCAGCTTTCTTCAGCACCCCACGTACAACTGCAAATACACCACTAAGCTGCCTTACACCCTTGTGATATTCCTGCACCTGGTGGGACAGCCATTGGTAGCTCAGCTAAGCTATGCGCATAAGAAGGAAGCTTAAGACTCGCTCCATGAATAAACGCTTTGTAGGTTCACCCAAGCCTTCTGCCTCATTCTATAAGACAGTTGTGCTGTCCACCCGTGACCATCTGAAGTCAAGAGATTGAAGTCAGACACCCCAGAAGGGCACCACATTGTTAGTGGATCAGAGGATCATCAGCAGGGTAGACTTCTAAGAAAGGTCAGCCCCACTTGCTGCTCAAAGCAAGTGCGTTTTAATGAAGAATGCATTTGGCCCCAGCACTAACTGACAGAAGGGCAATCCTGTGAGTACTGGTAGATTCATCGTTATTTTTTTTTTTTAATCTGTCCAAACTCTTTGCTTGTATCTGACCTAGAAAAATTTGGCTCCCTTCAAAATTTTAGAGTACATCTTCCTAATTTTCAGTATGTCTTGAAAACACACACACACTCAAAGTCAAAGCTACCTTCCTGGGGTTTGCCTCCCAATTCAGTGTCAAAACTGATTAACATTCATTGCCACCTCATCTCTATTTGTTCCCAGGTACTGCATACCTAGATCAACTGCAGTTGGCTTGTATATCCCCCTTTTGCATTCTTCTATATGCCATTGCACCTGCCACTCCTAAAGAGCGATTACTTAATTCATAGAATGGTTTGGGTTGGAAAGGACCTTAAAGATCATCAAGTTCCAACCCCCTCTGCCATGGGCAGGGACACCCTAATTGTGAAGTAAAAGAATTATTTAATATTAGAGCTAGGAAGAACAGAGCTACTTGGTCACACATTAGTAAGTACCCTGACTTTTGCAGTTTGCAATTCAATTAATGTTAAACATTTATTCATCTTTTGTAGGAAGCCCCTGAACCCTGGAAGGAAGACAGATTACTCTGAGAATTTGTTAATGCCACTGGCATATTTTGATTCTCCCCTTGCCCCTTTCAGTGACCTACTTAAGATTTTCATATTTTGCACTGTAGTAATTTGTTTGGGATTTGTAGGGTTTTTTTCCCCCGAAATGTATTTTAGTGTCTCAGTGTTACAATCCTCATATTTAAAGCATGTAGACACAAATACTTAGGGAAGTCGGAACTATCTCCAGATCATTTCTGTCGTAATTAGTAATTTTCTGGTTTCTTCTGGATACCTTTGAATTATCGGAATGAGAACATTGATTTTTGCTAGAGGACAAATTTTATTTGAAGTTAAATAACCTTTTCCTCCCACTGAACAGAGATGAAAGCAGCAGCATCTGAACATTAAAGGTAATAGTTGCAAAATTAATATAGCCTCTAGAAACACCTATTTCCATCCTGCTTACAAAGCCACACTCCCAAAACATTATTTGAAGCCTTTCATTGAGGATGGAAAGGGGTGTCTAAATACCTTACAATCAGCCAGGTGATGCTAGTTGAAGGATTTCAGACACCTTCAATGGGTTTCACAGTGGAAGCCAGGGGCTTCAACTATATAACCCTTTCATCCTATTTAATTTCCTGAGACCCTTCATTGGCCACACAAGTTAGCCTATGGCACCAGATGTTAAGAGAAGTGTTGCTTTTTTAAACCTCTGTAAAACATGAAATTTATCATGAAGGCACATATAGACACTAAGATGTATTGTGTCACTTCTACAAGCATCCACCCATACAGAAAGATGGCTACCAGCAGCCCACAATGCAGCCATCACTTTCCTTGCACTTCTGTCCATTAGGCTCCTGGCTGTGCTACACATCCAGAAGGAATCCAGAATTTTGCCACATATATGTTCTTATTTTTCCTTTTTTAAATACAGTGATGTCCAATTTGTCTTTGAATTCAATCATCCCATGGCTAGCTTTTCATAATGTGCATTTGGAAGTTTCTGCAGATTGACAGTTCACACCTGTATCCCCAATGGCTTTAGCATGGGGTGAAGTATTTCAATGCTGCTTTTAAATAATGTTCTTTTCCTCAAAGCAATCTAAAGTTTTGGTATGTAGGGTAAAGCCTTGGTTGCAAATACTTCAGGCTAAATAAATGAGCACTAACCTCAGGGAAAACAAAACTACTAGACTGACCAGACGTGAAATTTGTGCTTTTACTTACACACTGCATTATCTCCTTTACTGGCTCATGTAAATAGCTACCTGAGGAACTGATAAACTGTAAAATAACAACTCAATTGACTTTGTCAGTTTTCAGAAGCAGACTCACAGTTTGACTTTTTCTGAGCAAATAGGTTGTAGGCTGCTGATTTAAAGCCTCATTGTTAAGAGTTCAGGAAGAAATCTGTCTATGATGAGAAATTTTACATTCAAAACTTGATTTTTGTCTCAAGAGCCTTTGCAAGCTAACCAGTTAGCTGCGCTATTTCAGAGCACATTGGTCTTTTTATTCTAGATATTCAGTTACACCAACATAACTATTCAGGTACAGGCAAGCAAGGATCCACAAGGCATGCCATCAGGTTGTTACAGGCACACACATCTGCTTCACCTAGCCTGTAATTGGCAACATATAGGAGATTCACACAGTCAATAAAAACACTGAAACTCTGTGATTTCCAATTCTTGGAAGACTTAATTACTCCTTAAAGACTCTAGCATAGATGCAATGCTGTAGTCTTTCACTTCTGTTGCTTTCTTGAACACACATCCTCTTATTCACTACTGGCTTCTCATGCCCTTTTCCCCCATCAGGTTTTGAGATGAGATTCCTGGTCGCTCAGACCTTCATTAGCTAGCATTTCATATCCTGTTGTAAACAATGCCTAGCGCTTGGCCATGCCTGAGAAATCAAGGCTCAAATACCCATTTAGTTTTCTAAACAATGGGAATCATCATGTGTGTCTTTCTCCTGCACTTAGAAGTCAAATGGTGTAATTATTGTATTTTAAGTTTTACATCCATGGGAATACTAAAAGGAAGGCAAAATATTTCTTTAAAGTGGACTTCAAGCTCAGGAGTGTTCAGGCCAAAAGTCAGTTTTCAGAAGTTCTGAGAACAGCAGACTGGAAAGAAATTACCTGGTATAGCACTAAGTCAAACACCAGCTACCAACACAACAATTACTGTTTCTTGGGAAAACAGGTTATGCGCGTACTTTGTCAATCCAGATGACAGGCCCAGTTTAGCTTTAAAGATTCCATACAATGAAGCTATTTTTAAATTATAAGTCATCAATCACTACTTGATTACCCTTTACCATATAAGTGAATTAAGAAAACAACACTAAGCATTTAATAAAACAAAATAGATTAGCAATTAAATGCACAATTGTTCTATTGACTTGTTTTCAGCAAGCTTTTTCAAGAGTTTAAAAAAAATAACTGTATAACTGCTGTTTACAGCATTCATTTTGCGGATGATATTTCATTATTTGCATAGAAGGAACCTGAAATTTTTCATTAACTCTATAAAAATATAACAGTCAAATGGATTGAATACACAGCTGTGTGTTGAACACTCAATCTGGAAGACTTGCTCATTACATTTACCAGTAATTATTACACGTAGTTATGAGAGGAGCAAGTATCATCAATCCTCACAAGGATTCCACAAGTAAACTACATTTGTAAAACACTGAAATTCTTGTGCAATGCTTTTCTTTAAATTCCACTAAAAAGCAAATGCAGCATATCAAGTGATCCTGTAATATTCTTATCTCTTGTTATTAAAAACATTAAATCATTGAGGAAGTTCAAGGCTCATACTTTTACTGTGCCAAGTAAATGAGCCTACACCTGCCTCCGATGTCCCACAAATTCTCCATATAAACCTTTAAAGGTTGAAACCAGGTGTTCAAATCTGAGATAATTATATGCAGCAGTATCAGTTAGACATCTTCACTCTAATGAAGTGCCTCAAAAATATTTTACAATCTCTGCATTATACTAGTAGACATTTTCCACACTTGTCTGTATGTTCAGTGCTTGTAAGTGCCATGGAACCATTTCCTAGTTAAGGAGGAGGGGGGGATCCTTGCTTTATTAGCTGTGATTTTTTTGTGTATTTGTTCATTTAGTTGTATAATTGTATTTGTAAAACTATGGTTTAAACCTAAGGGTTCCGACTCACCAAAAAAGCACACAATGAATAAATCCCACTGTCATTGGTTAGTTACTTGATCAAAATTAATAAATGTTGGCATCTAGACAGCAGCCTAAACTCCCTCATGAACTTTCCTCTGTTCTAATAAGAAAAATTAGCATTTTTCTTATGCTAATGTCATTGTCTCTAGTAGCAAACCCTGAATAGTGTCACTAAACATGTCAGCTCTTACAGGGACCTTCCTGCTTCTATGTTTTCAGTTGCCTTTACCCAATTGATACTGTTGTGCAGGGAAAGAAGATAGGGGTATCCATCTCAGCAAACATGCTAAGTAGAGTACACATAAGCAGGGAAAAAAAATCTTGGCTTAAACCTTGTTGTCTCTGGAGGCAGGAATAAGACTTTCACTTACTGCAAGGTCAGGTTCTTACCTCATTATCTTTGCTCCCACTGTACAAGAGCAGGGGTCAATAGCAGGTTTGGGTGATTCATAGGACAAGCCACACCAGGGACGTGAGCAGAATGACAGTGAAATGTCTGCCTCAAGTAAATACACACAACAGAAAGGGAAAACATCTGGGGAAGAAGCGTTTGTTCCACATGATCAGGAAAAGGTCTCCACAAGAGGAGGAAAAAGAGCAGTATTTGGTTTATCTTGTGGGAGAGGACAAATTGCAAAGCACAGCGCAAGCTACACTGCTTGCCATACTAGCTGCCTACCAAGCCATGGGAAATGGTGAACTGGGGCAATTAGTCATCCACCAGACAAAACTCCCTCTTTCTCCTGTGCAGCCACAGGCAGCAACTAGCGCACACACATTTCACAGACCAGCCTCACCAAGGAGCTGCCAAGCATCCTTCCTGCACCCTAGGAGCGGATGCTGAGTGCAGCTCCTTGCTGCCCACTCCTGCTGGGCAGTGGATAAAAAAATAAGGGCTGGTCTTCTTTTTCTAGAGGTTAGCCAGCATTGTACACATATTGCCAAGCAAAGTTCCTCTTGTGGGTTTTTGTCTCATATCTGAGTGTAAATGACTGCCATGTTTAGGTGCTCTTAGCTCAGCTTAGCTGTTGGTGTAAAGAACACATGAAGCATCACCTTATACATCCATCATTACCACGTGACCAGAGCCATCCTAACCTGCCAAGACAAACTGTCTTTAGTGTACTCATCTCTATGGATAAAGTACAAAAAAAAAAGCTTTCTCTAGATTTTAGTCATTTGCTGATTAAGTAACAGACATGTACAGTGTTTCTTTGCCAAGTTGCATGCTACAATATTTCTAATACATCTTACGAGTGCTATTACTCACACATATTACACTCACTTGGTGTTTGTGGCACCAAGGTCTGAGATGACCCTTCCATTTCCACAAAAAACCATTTACATCTGTCATAGGAAAGTACCACATGCCACTGAAATCACCTCCACCACTTCCAGCTTTCACTTCAGCATAGTAAGATGAAGTGAACACTGAATTTTTGACACTTGTGACACTTTGACACTTGTGACCAAGCTAAACACAGCCACACGCTCTTGTGCCCTTTTCCTCTAGTAACCACATCTCAGATCCTTCCTCAGGACATTATAGACACATGAAGTCCCTCCTAGTTTCCAGTTCACAACGGGCAAACAAGTGTGACTTTTCCAGATTCTTCAACATGGTGGGATTCCGCTTCGCACTGCAACAGTGGCACTCGATTAAATGCATTTGCTGGGGATGTGGAAACTACGTTACAGGGCAGTGTAAAGTACTTCTCTGTGGTCATGTAGTTTCACTTCAGCCTACACTTAGCATACAAGTGCAGCTCAATTACTGAAGAGCAAACAGAAAATTCCCTAGGCTGAGAGCATTCATAACTATCTTTTAGTAAAGTACCTCTTACTGGGACAAGACAGACAGTCGAGCAATTCCCATTTGCAAAAGAGACAAAAAAGAATGGTTAAAACCAAGGCAAATAACTGGTCTAGGCGTTATGCATCATGGTTTATTGAAGCACTTAGACAACATACACACACTTGGAAATGTATAGAGTTTAGGAAGCAGTAAAACATGAAAAGAAAAGATTAATAAATAAAATACAAAATTCAAACAAAGTGTGGTTAGCCTGGCAATTACAACTCCTGTTTAACTGATTAAAAAAATGAAAATAAGTTTCAAAGAAAATTTGAAAACTATCAAAGAAAGAAAGATGCTTAAGAGAGGAAGAATATCTAAACAGGGATCCACATTGTTATTTATTACCATTGGACCATGGCTTAAACCTAATTTAGAATCCTCCCTTCCTATAGAGCTCCTAGCACTACTAGAGAAACAAATTGGGAAGCCCCTGTCCTTTACAAGTCCATGGAATAAGAGGACCACAATACCCAAGTGTTCCAATATGTTTAAAGTAATTGTCATTATTTGTCGTTGATTTCAAAGTGAATAGTGAACAAGCAAGTTTAAAAAGTAAGCCTTGCTGGACAAGGCCGAACGCCGTAGCAGCAAACTTTTAGTGTGCCTCACAACGTCTACCAAAAATTAATTTCCTTTTACTTTGAAACTGCCACATTGTATTTTATAAACACTGAAAAGAAATTATTTAATTAACACTAGAAAAGTAATCTTCCTTTCCTCTAGTCTACTTTTTTGTTTTCTCCCATAGCTGATGAGCAAATAAACACCTTTTAGAGAGCAGGTGTTTAAGACTGATCATCTTTTACCTCCAGTCACAGCACATTAGCTGCAAAGGATTTCTTGCTACAAGGAGATGGTCACTACTGCTCATAGGAGGAATTAAAGGATTATGATTAATGATTACGAAGTATGAACATGCAGGCTGGTGCTATCAACATTTGCCCTTGCTCTTAAACTTGTCTTTGTTAATAACAAAGACATCTAGATTGATTCACAGTAAAGACAATCTTCCTCACAGGATAAGAAGCAAGATGGTTGGTTTCCTTCCCTTTATTTGTTAGTGCAAAATAAATGCTTTTTCCACGGGGCTATTTACTAATTATGAGCAATTGATGATTAGTCAGAGTTTACACTATGGGATTTTGAAATATTATAATTAGGGAAAAACTGAGCATAATATTTAACTGCTTGGATATATTTTCCTGCACTTCCTAATGTCCTCTGTAGTTGCTTGGTTTTGAACTGGATGCAATTCAAAGAGATGGGAGCAACAGCAACTAATGCCAGGTTCAGGTCAGGTCCAATTTCTTTTTAAAGATGTTGGATAATCATACTTTATTCCAAACCAAAAATATGTTTAAGCTGGAACAGAACCAGAATGACAGTCTGGGACAGCTATTTCAGTTTAAGAACTCTAATAATCAGTAACTGATGAAGAAAAACATAAAAAGCAGATTTTTGGCACCACATTAAGTGATTAGAACGGAGCACAATGAATATTAATTGAGTAAGTTTCATAGAATCATAGAATGGTTTGGGTTGGAAGGGACCTTAAAGATCATCGAGTTCCAACCCCCCTGCCATGGGCAGGGACACCCTCCACTAGCCCAGGTTGCCCAAAGCCTCATCCAGCCTGGCCTGGAACACCTCCAGGGATGGGGCATCCACAATCTCCCTGGGCAACCTGTTCCACTGTCTCACCACCCTCATAGTGAAAAATTTCTTCTAGTCTAAATTTATCCTCTTTTAGCTTATACCCATTACCCCACGTCCTATCACTACGCTCCCTGATCAAGAGTGCCTCCCCATCTCTCCTGTAGCCCCCTGCAGGTACTGGAAGGCTGCTATTAAGTCTCCTCGGAGCCTTCTCTTCTCATGGCTGAACAAACCCAAATCTTTCAGCCTGTCCTCATAGGGGAGGTGCTCCAGCCCTTTGATTAATTAATAAGTTTACATTATGACATTAACAAAAGTGAGGTATTTAGCATACCCTTAAAAATACAAGAACAGCACAGATTAGTGAGGTGAATCTCAGAAGGTTTTGAGATTCAGATTAGATAAGCATCCTCAAACTGACTGCTTAAGAACAACCAGTCAGACCCAAAAAACCTGCGTGAGTTGAACGTGTTACAAGCCATTCAGCACTAGGGGCTTTTAGAATGTAATTAAAGCTGCATTTTTTTCCTTCCAGTGGTTCAGGAGCATGAAATGGGCTGAATAGGGCACTAAAATACTCCTACAAGAGCAGCTGCCCTTGTATTGCACCCACCCAGGACCAAGAAACAAAGCAAGGTAAGTGTGCAGCATTTCAGAAATTACACCATAGTCCTATTTCAGGAGGTTGCTCCCCGGTCAAAGCATGGCACCATATCAGACAAGCACACTAAGTGTTAGAAAAGAATGTACAAATAAGCTGTAACGTTATTTCAGTTCACCATATGGTAGTATTAAGGTACTGCAAAAAAAGCATTGAATCGGTGGTTGAGCAATATTTATTGTTTGCCCCAATGTTTCTTTAAAAGCACCGGATGTATCAGGAATATGAAGCACTCCATCTCTTGCTCCCCTAGTGAAAATAATTGTCCAAAATCTGCTGCATATAGTAGGAATTATTCTGTTTCAATACAGCATGCCATACGGCATTCCTAAATTAGAGGTTAACTAGAGCAAAATCCCACAGTCGAGGGGATGCTCTCTCCCAGGGAGAGAGGATGCTTCCAGTTGTGTTTTCAGGGGCATTTGTCTCTGACCAGATACTGTGGTTCCAACTGCAACTCCCGTGCAGGCCTTTCTGGCTCCATTCCGTCTCCTCATAACCCATCCTCGGGACACACATGCTGGTCTGCACGACACCCTGCAGACGAACACTTTTACATGTTAACTGCCCATCTTGTCTTTTTTGTTATTGTTCTACCCAATGTACACATATATTCATATTTTATGTAGTACACTACCCAAATATGGAATGAAAGGTCTATTTGGAAGTTATACAACAGAAGCAGCTTCTTTGCTACTTTGTGCTTTATTCCCATATATGTTTAGAACTTGCGCTATGCAAGACAGAATCATTCCATTCTGTGAAAGAAAGTGTTTGATATTAAAGAGCAACCCCAATCAAAAAATGCACACAATCAACAACTGCAGCAGACACTGAACAAGGAAGGCCAGATAAATACCAAATACGGCCACAAAGACTTTTCAAAAGTGTTTTGATTACTATGAGCAATGCCCAAAAAAGAAGAACATGCATTTCATGGCACAGGTCTTGATGACATCTGAATCTAACACACTGCTAATGGGTAGCCACTGAATCCCAGAGGAGAGTACTTAATCTTTCAAGCCTAGGTCTTAATTGCTAAACCACGTGGGGCAGCAAAATCAGCAGCATCAGCACAATGTATTGTGCCCATAAAACAGCAATAAGAGGAAACTCATTTTATTTGTGAAGCAAAAAAAAAAAAAAGCAAAACCAAACACTGATCACTGGAGAGGGCAGACAGAAGAAAAGAGAAAATATTATGGTATCATTTTTTATTTCATATCACATAAACATGTTACTGTTCAGCAATTACTCAGCAATTGCCAGACAAAGGCAAGCTTTATGTTTTCTTGAAGAAAACACAGGGTAATTATGCCAAGTTGCCCGAGACATTACTGCGTCTTGTAACAATTAGAATCTATAGTAATGAATCACCACAGAGGACAGCACTAATCAGCCATAATACCAAATGTAAAAGCTATTATTCATGTAGTCCTTACACTTATTACTGTATCAATAGATTGCCTATATAGTTTCCATACTATCATTTAAAAAAAAAAACCTGTATGTGTGTGTCTATGTACTTGGCCCACCAGGTCTAAGGATCTGGTTCAAAATTACCTTTTTTTTTAAGCTTACCAGACCTCCATCAGGAAAGATTACAGCCAAAGACTATTAAAAATATAGGTCTTTACACTTTGAAAGCCCAGGATCTGAAAGAAGCAGGCAGACACGAAGGCATTTTTCAAAGGACTAAGAGCTGGATTGGGCGCTAGTCTGGAAAGTACAAAGGCTGCACATATAAGATTGCTCTCATTACAGAAGGCACCATAAATCTTGAAGTACAGGTAACTACAGAGAATCAAAGGACTGAAGAGGAGGAATTCCTTGCTAATGTACTTGTACTCTGAAGAGCGACTTTGTTTAAAAGGGCAAAGCCACATTCCATCATCTCCGAATTTCAACAGCACAGTCAAAATTACTCCAGGAGCAGGAAAGCAGTTCTATTTACTGCTATTTCAAACTCCAAGAAACTTGAAATTCAAGCTGGTTGGTTCTGACTTGCACAAATCTCCATAAATGTGGATAAAAAGCACACAAAGTCATACCACACTTATACACCTTTTAATCCTGCAGTCTTGGGAACCACACAGATCCTGGAAAAGGCAAGGATTTCAAGAGGATACTGAGCAGCTGGCTTTCCTTCAAACCCAGTCACCACTGTCACTATTGACAGCAGGGCCACAAGACTCAGTATGTGCTGTTTCATACCTGGGTCAGAGTCACAGAGATGACAGGTGTATGTAACACCTTACGTTTAAAGTGATGAAAGAGACTGCAAGTCTGTAAATATCCAGTGATCAGAAATGCCGAGTAATATGATGCCACTTCTAGCTATTCACTTTAGACGACAAACCCCAGAGTTTAAGGGGTTTTTATTGCTTCTTCACCTGAGCTCAGTGAAGTTTGGCATAGCTGGCTGGAAGCACTCACTAATGTTTCCACATAATAGAAAGATAGTAGATAAGACTAAGCATAAAGTGTTAGTGTTTGCAGTTTTACGTTAACCTCTTGAATGGCATTTTCTTAAACCAGGCATGCTGCATAATCCACCACCTTTGATCTAGACTTAACAACTGCTTTGAAAGAAAAGGATCCTGTTTTATGTTTTACGATGTGCAAGGCTGATTATAGTAGGCTATGAATTGTTAGGTGTCTGTCCTCTGTTATGTGCTCAAATGTTTAAACATTGAGACAGATTTTTGAGCTCTTCTATAAGTAGTTCATGTTAATAAATCCAGATGAAAGCCCCAGCTTTCTCTATCACATGGATTGATTACATAGTGTCTGAGTTTGTACGAACTAAGAAGACATTTCTGAAATATTAACCATTACTCCGTCAGGTTCTGGGATTTTAAGGGTATTTCTCTCTCCCCATTTGATTGCATGAGGGCTGATAAAGTCCTCCCTCACACGTATTATTATCTGCTCACATGCCTTGTACTAGCTGCAAAAGGAAACCTTCAGTTTCCAAGAAAAACCGCGCTGATCTTTCTACACCATCCAGCTTTAGCTCCTTGTCAGGGCTAACACAGACTGTCACAGCTTGGACAAGCTGCTTGCTCGCTCACAGTCTGAGCCAGTACTGCCTGCAGATGACAGCAGTGCCCAGCAAGTTACAGCAATGTCCTGCAGGATCCTGTCACCCACAGCAAATCACAAGAGGGACACCAGAAAAAGATTTGTTTCAGAGAGCTATATGATTTTCCCAGCAGGAAAGAAGCAAAGCTGCCCAGAACAGCTGAAAAGTCTCTCTCCTTATCCACTGTTTCAGTGGCACTACAGTGCTTCAGGTAACTAACTACCTTTACGTGTTTTAATTCCATCCCTCATTTGGAACAGTTTTATAGGAGTGACACACACTTTGGGATAGGCATCTTAACTTGTGCACATACTCCCATAGCACAGCAACACTCCTGCACCGAACCATGATACTTTAGGTCCATGAAGATGAACTGGTTACTGTTCTTCTACCATTTTACATGCCCAATTTAATTCTAGGGTTTTTTTACTTCATGTAGAATCTACATTGTTCTGTTTCTGGTTTAGAACTTATATTATTTAGTTCATGCTCTACTTTTGATAAATTTTTTCAGTTTTTTGAATGATTTATTGTAAGTAGCATAGCAGTGCTAAAACTATGCAATAGTGAAATTCAAAGATGGGTGGTGGCTTAATGTTCAATTGTCTGAGTCAAACTGTTTGACAGGTATACTTTTAAAGAAATAAATAATTTGGATTCAGTCTGAGGAGAGAAAAGCAACAGTTTAGGAGATGAACAAATATCAGCTGTTTGAAAACAGAATAAAAAAATATGAAGAACCCACAGTACTTCAGGTATCTCTTGGGTCTTCTCTACTCCCAACTACTGGCATTCAAAGGAACAAAGTAGTCTGAAAATTTGAGTCAGTGACTTACGCACTAGAAAGCCCTCTCTTCAGTCTTGTCTACCCAGGTGTCCTTAGCTGATGATTTTTACTATCGAGCATATGCTATCAAACTTGTATTTTGAGAAACAAAGCAAACAAAATACAAAATATTGTAAGTTAACAAGTATAAGACAGAAAATTTCTTTGCTCCAGGAAGCATAACTAAGGATGTATGAGGGAACAGGAAACCAAAAATAATCATATAAACTCTTTAAAAAGAGACAACCAGAGAGCTCAAGGAAAGTACAGGAATAGGGAAATCTACTATTTACACTTTTTATGGCTGAATGTTTAAAATAACTTTCTCCAAGAGAGCAGTGAAAGTCAGTCTTCCATTTAAAGTATCTTATGCACAGCATCTATTTCTAGGAGAAACATCATGGAAGACTATTGTTTTTTGTTATTTACAGTGCACACTATTTATTGACAAATGTATTAAAGGGTTATGGACAGTAATGGAAAATTGCAGTCAAGCCAGGTTCTTTTGCTTATATTCTTTCAGTAGAATTCTTGTACCTCTCACTCCCCTTTGGAAAGGTTTTCCAAAGGCACAGGTTCCTGAAATTGCTATGGATGCATTACACCTCCAATACCATACCTTATTGTAGCAGCTCATCTGTCATATTCCAGGTGCTGCTGTGCATGGCTGCAGGTTGACTCTACATCTTACGTACACTACAGCATTCCAGTTTAGGCTAATTTCTCTAGCATATAGAGCCAAACTATAAACTTCTTACATCTCTTGCAGGTGAGTAACTCCCTTAGTAATCCCATTAAGCAAGACTAGATCTTGTAAGTCTTATTAATTAAATCTTCCTCCCCAATGGCTTGAAAGTGTTATTTTTGTCTGCAACCCCATCCAATTCAGCTAATAAGGCAATGGATTAGGAACAATTTGGCAAACTATGTAAAGCTGGTCTGTACTTCTTAGTCAAGTTTTCTTACTGCTGAATGTTGTTTCTTCAAAGAGGGAGAAAAATGACAGTCATTGGGAAATCATACTTTCTGCCTTGCAGGTGCAACACATGCAGAGGAACTCTGACTGGAAGTATAAAGAAACAAGGCCAAGGTACACATGGTAGCCCAGTGCAGCCCTCTCACAGCCAACCCTGAAGAGCTGGTAATAGCCAAAAGTAATTACCTGCAAACAGGTCAGCTGCACTCCTTGGGAGGGACATTGGTGTAGAGCAGCAGGCAGATTACATGAAGCAGCTTCACAGTGCTGTGAAGGAACATCAAAGGAACAGTGTTCTCACAGGGCGAAGATGGGGAAGAAGAGACCTTCTATGTATGATTAAAACACAATTTAAAAAAATATTTTCAGAGAAACAGAAACAGCTTATTTCAGTACTGTGCTACATAGACCGCATCTGTCACAGCTGAGGAAGGTTGCTGCCAGAGGGACTGTAAGCAGTCAGGTGGCAGATGGACATGATGTGTGGGACTAATGCCAGGTAGCAAAGCATCACATTTTCTGAAAGGGAACATGAGTGGGATGGAGATTCAAAGGAAAAAAAGTATTGCAGAATTAAGTGGACACGGTGTTCTCATGATGGGATAAAAGACTTGATGAGAGGGAAGATAACTTCTGTGCAGTAGAGTAAAAAATCAAGTGAGAAATCTAAATACTGCAGGTGTATTAGGGCAGTGCCAGGACCCAGAGTTAAGACTACATGGGCATGTACTAACTTGCTTGTTCCCAATTGTCATATCTGTACACCTGCAATTTGATCACAAATGTTTATGAAAAAGCAGGTAAGCCAGATCTGCAGATGTCCCAATTTCGACCTCTTAACTATTTGGCCAAATAGAGATGAAGGGAGCTTAGGAATCTTAATAACAAGGTAGAAGAGCTTCTGTTTGCAGAACCCACTAGGCAGCAGATTAAGAAAAAAATACATCACTGAACAGGGTTTCACCAATTATTTGTATTTATCACTTGGCAATATATTCAAAATGCACCAGGTGGGATAAGCTAAGGGAAGCAGGCTTTCTGTTTAGTGGATTCAGGTCTCACAAATAACATTATTGAAGTGAGAAAAGCGTTTTGACAACAGTCACTTCTCTGGAACAAGACAGCAGAAGAGCAACTGGAAAGAGCAGCCACCATTTTGGAAAGCAGAGAAGTCCCAAGTACACTACGGCAAGATAAAATTCCTTCGCATTACTCATGTACCAGCTGTGCAGATGAGATGTAGAGAAGACATGTGGTGTCTCCTCATACTGAGGTTGTGCATGTGACTTAGTGGGAGCAAGGGCACACGGAAGCACAGGCACAAGGCCTTTCAGCATGGAGCAGCTTCAGTGAACAGTACCTGTGGTAGGACAACCAAAGGCTGAGGTAGTCTTCAAGTTCAGATTGAGATATCAGTGAAAATTTAATTCCATCAGAAAATGATTAATTATTCATATCTGCAGATAGAAACTTTCCCCCCATAAACAATAAAGCAGTCAAAAGGAAGCAAGCTGTCAAAACTATACCCGCAGAGACAAAGACAAGCTGCACCTAGAATACTTAGGCACTTGCAGCAAGGGAAAAAAGTAAATCACACTTTAGACTACCTTTTCATTTTTTATAAATATACACAGATATGCAAACACACTAAATACAGCTCAACATAGGCTAATTTTCTCTTGGTTTGCAAAGTGGAATTCAACTAAGGTCCCTCTCCCTGCAGCCTATTCATCAGGCCTTAACTAATGAGCCTGTACCCAGTATAAGCCTGACCAAGCTCTGAAATAATAGTGCAGCATTTCTGGAGTGCCAGGATAAGGGGTTGGTTCCAGAGAAGAGCATGGAAAGATAGAAAGGAACTTCTTTCTTGGGAAAGAGGAGCTATGAGTTACGAGAAAACAGAAGAGGGACAGGGAGCTGGAAAGAGATACCTGTCAAGCAAATCTCCAGGCGTTATGGAAAAATCAGTGACATTAATATAGTTCATCTGTTCTTTCCCTGCATCTCCAGCAATGGAGGCCTGGAAATGAGCTCACAGCAGCCCTGGTATTTGAAATGTATAACTTTTAGTCTGAAAATAAGTAAGTTTTACTGAATTAAAACAATCTGCCAGTATTTCCTTGGGACAGAGGCAAGAATATCCTAACACAAATTCTATTCCCTTGCACAAAGACATTTCAGTAGAATTACACCAAGAGGATAAGAAACAAAAATAAGCAGTTTTAGTGAAAAATAGGCAAAAGTCCTTTTTTTAGTTTATACCAACATTTGCATGGCCCAGAGCAACACGAAGAAGCTAAAGACTGTCACATGGATGGCACACTTGCTCTTCTTTTGTGGGCTTGGCATCAACTCCTGTTTTATTTCTCACCTCAGCCCCAGCTCAGAACAGGCAGTAGCAAAAACTACTCCATCCTGCTGGTGGGTAGCCAGGACACCCCTAGGATTAGGGGGTGCAGGGACAGTCTCAGGGACCCCTCCCTACCTCTGTTTTATCAGGTCCTGCCCATCTGCAAGTGCTAGGCTTCCCCTGCTGACACACACCCGGACACTGTTGTGAGTTAACTTTAAAAACAAACAGAATGCAACTTCACTTGCAGTAAGCAATATAACAGCAGCAGGAGGGCTCTGTTAAACATACTGATACAACACCAGCTCCAGAGCAAAAAGCAGCAGCAAACAATATATGCTGCTCACCAAAACAGCACTACTTTGAGTTAGTTTTCCCCCCCCATAAGAGATTTATTCTGCATGTCAGAACAACCAAACGGCTTTTCTCATTGCATTGCTTCCTCAAATAGAGTGCGCACATTAAGTCAGAAGACCTATATTTGTTAGCAATACAGAAATTGCCTCATAGACCAGACTCTCGCATACAGCTTTCAAGTGCCACTTATTATTATTTAAATATTATTATTTAAATAATATCACTCCCTAGAAAGAAAAACAGTGATTAAGGAGCATATTATGTATTTTCTGACCTGAGGAGTGCATAACCTTATTTACTGTATGTCAAAATTAGCAAAATGTTTACCAGACCTTTACAGGTACATAAAAGTGCAAAATGCAGTTCTGCCGGGAAAAGCAGCCCCTGAAAACTGGTGTATCAGAGTTAATTCTTTATCATACCTCCATCTTTCTTTTTCTCAATATAGAAAAACAAAATCATGGAACGAACAACTGAGATGTAGTTTTTCCAGCCTCCAGACTTTAAAATTACAATAGGATCTTCCCTTCATACCTTTATAATATGATCAATACAGAGGGCAACATGCTAACAAAGGTTTTCAAAATGAAAATATTGTCCTTCTTAAGCTCTATTTACAGTGCCATGAACAAAATCAGCAACACTTTCGAAAAGAGGAGACTTTTGCCATCATATTTTAGCTACAAGAAATCCTATTGGAACTCCATAAAGGCATAATCCACACCACTGAATTCAAAGCTTCTATTTCCTAGCACATCTCCAAGACCATTGGAAAGGCTAGAGAGGCAGAGGAGCCCAGGACAATAACACTGATGCTCACCAGCTCTCACGCATCTTATGAGATTCTTTCTAGGGAACAGACACAGAAAAGCAAAACAAAACACACAGCATACATTAGGGAAGACATTTAAAGTGCTGCTTCTGCTTTCTGCAAGTATCATCTAGCAGCCACTAAGCTACCAGTGCAGCTCAGGGATTGCATTTGCTCAGAAGGTGTTTAGATAAACTGTTATTTCCTGTGCTAGCACCAGGCTGAGCGCAATTCAAGTATACTTGAGTGCAGAACACCCTACAGTAGTCCACTCCTCAGATTAAAGTAGTATTTAAATGTCAAGGACCAAATCCATGAAGAGTGAACCTCTGATGATGGATTTGGACTCTTCATCAGCAGAGGACTTCTGGAGTTGCCAAACCAGAGAACCCCTGGATTATCTCCAGCCTTCACCAGAACTGAGCTTTTGCTTCTTATAGCAACAGTTTTCACTTACCAGCAAATTCTTATTAAACAATCTCATCATTTTCCTGTCCAGCTATATTTGTGTAAATCAAAAACTATTATAAGCATCCCGGCCAATTGACCAAAAAAACCCCCTTGTTTTATGCAAGGCTGTAAACCAGGAATCGAGGAGCATTCCGAGTGTGCAGACTGAGTAGACCAACACTGGTGGCATGTCAGCAACTAGAGACCTCCAAAGCTTTTCTTTACAGCATCAGAATCACCTTAGTCTTTCTTCACCCTGCATCAGCTAGCTGTTTCTCACCTATTATTGCACCTGATCCTTTCTAAAAATATGCTCAGAAAAATGCAGAGAGAGATGACCATCTTCTGCAAGTTGTGACCCAACCTGAAATCACCTCATTCCTGCAAGGTGTTGAAAGAATCTTCAGAGCACACATCAAGGAAGAAACTTCAAACTCTTCCTACTGAAGCGGGCTGCTCATAACGTGTCAAGGTCATCCACCTTCATACCCCAAATCAACATATTTACAAGTGAGTCCCAGTGTACTTAACTTCACTGCCTAGAAAAAGTGAGATGTTCACTATGCTTGAGGTTGACACCTCAGAAAAATCCACCAATTCACAGGATTTAAATACATTAACTGGGTTGGAAAAGCATTAGACAAAGCTGGTGTTTTCTGACACATTATTAACAAGAATTAGCTTGGCACCTTTCCTTTCTTTTTCTGCCCAAATGAAGTTTAGGAAGTTTGGCTACTAAAGTGAGTAGAACAGGTAAAAATGGGTTGGTGTGCTAGAGACAAATCAGAAGAGCTGCAACTCTGAGATTCATGTTATGTTATATCCAACATTTATCAGGTAATATTGGTCGATCCACCGACTGAAATGTACTCTGAATTAACTTGAAGCAGTAATGCACACTGAATATGCTCATAGTGAGAAAACACTGGATGGGACTAAACTGATTGCAAAGGTTTCAGCAGGTCAGCTCTAATGAAGCAGTTCAACCACCATATTCCTTATTTCTGACCTGTACTCCCAGTATATTTTTAGCACATATTAAACTCTGGCGAGGCATTTTAATTGAGAAAATTCATCTATTCTTACAGCAGTAGAAAGGTTGACTGCTTCAAAACAGTTCAGTTTGCCCTGCAATAATACTCTAATCATTTTTTTTTTCTTATCTCACCTCTGCATAAGGTTTGTACCCCTAATAGTATTCAGTTTACTAACATGTCAGAGAATCACAGAATGTTAGAGATTGGAAGGGACCTCGAAAGATCATCTAGTCCAATCCCCCTGCCGGAGCAGGAACACCTAGATCAGATCACACAGGAACGCATCCAGGCGGGCTTTGAATGTCTCCAGAGAAGGAGACTCCACAACCTCTCTGGGCAGCCTGTTCCAGTGCTCTGTCACCCTCACTGTAAAGAAGTTTTTTCTCATATTCAAGTGGAACCTCCTATGTTCCATCTTGAGCCCATTGCCCCTTGTCCTATCACTGGATGTCACAGAGAAGAGCCTGGCTCCATCCTCCTGACACTCACCCTTCACATATTTATAAACATTGATTAGGTCACCCCTCAGTCTCCTCTTTTCCAAGCTAAACAGACCCAGCTCCCTCAGCCTTTCCTCATAAGGGAGATGCTCCATTCCCTTCATCATCCTCGTGGCTCTGCGCTGGACTCTTTCCAGCAGTTCCCTGTCCCTCTTGAACTGAGGGGCCCAGAACTGGACACAATATTCCAGATGCGGTCTCACCAGGGCAGAGTAGAGGGGGAGGAGAACCTCTCTTGACCTACTGACCACCCCCCTTCTGATACACCCCAGGATGCCATTGGCCTTCTTGGCCACGAGGGCATAGTGCTGGCTCATGGTCATCCTGCTGTCCACCAGGACCCCCAGGTCTCTCTCCCCTACACTACTCTCCAACAGGTCAGTACCCAACTTATACTGGTACCTGGAGTTGTTCTTGCCCAGATGCAAGACTCTACACTTGCCCTTGTTAAATGGTACTCACCCATGTCAATGGTACTTCTTTCACCTTCCCCTCCAGCCAGTGAAATATCTTAATTTCTAAGATGATGTATTTTTTCCACTTTATGTATATTTGGTTTCCCCTTGTTTCACTCTCCAAATACACCTATTCGCATATGGAAATATTTGAAGGAACCTAAAATTTCATCTGGCAGATCAAAGATGTTATGTTCCTGTTTGAACTTTTAGTTAAAGTGTTTATTTTCTTACCAATGTATTAAGACTTCTGAAAATAGGCTTCTTTAAGACCTAAAAATATTGAGCATTAGTGACTCTGCCAGTGTAAATCAGCATATTACCTTTGATAAAACTATGTTAGTTAACAACAGCCAGGACCCAGTTCCAACTGGATTGTCCCTAAGGTAGATAAAAGTAGTGCTGAACTCTGAGGCATGAGGCAGTACCAGAGAGATTCCAAAGACTGAGTGCTTATGTTTCCCTAAAGTTGATTTCACATTGAAACCACCCCCACTGCGCTTCAAAGAGAATTATTTTTTTCAAGCACAGTAAGCAATTGTCTAACTTGCTTGAAAAAAATGCTCATGGAACAGTCCAATAGATACAGTTCTGTTTCACAAAGCTATCAAGGATCAGTAATTATATGATCTTACTCTGAAGCATACAGGACACTTGATGCCAAAGTGAACACAGCTCTAAGCAGTCTTTTTTTTAAGAAAAAAAGAACTGTCAAACTACACTCATAATCCTATGGCATCTGTTCATAGAGTGAAATGCTTCTGAGAACCAACTGAAGCTTTTATTATCTTTGGTAAGATCCTTGCAAATAAAGCTGTTGCAAATATTCAAGATGATCTTACGCATGTGCTGGATCACATCACAGATTAAGGCGCTTCCTTCCATTAATGAGCTGGTGCCTCTTTCTGTGACTAACACACCTGCTTTTTGCTTCAGGCTGTGTGGGAAACATTATTTTGCGTTGCAGAGTCCTTCAATACTGCCCTTCGTGAAAGGTTAGGATAACGTTTAGTTACTTGCTTGGTAAATAATGATTGAGAACATGCATTTTCCACGCTGATGGGAAAAGGCACAATGGCACAATACTACCAAGTATTTTCTCTGCTAGATGTGTTCCCCCAGTCTCGTAACAAGAAGAAACAGAACAAATTAAAAGGCACGTATCCTACTCAAAAAGCCTGTTGCAGGCAGTCCATACACACAGTTCTGTGCATGGCCTGACAGCATGAGCTAAGCTCCCAGCCCTCAAATTCCTCTGATTCAGGATGAAGGCCAGGTGTAATACTACATCCAGCAGCAGCCCTGCTACTGCTCCCATCACAGTCATAGGTACAGCTTCAAGAAAAACTCAGGTGTTTGTTGTTACTTTTGAGCTAAAAGCAACAAACCTTATCTTTGCAATGCAACATATACAAAAATGCAATACAAGACAAGAAAGTCCTTTTTATCTTTTGCAGACACCTGATATGGGATTCAAGACAATGAAAGACAGTCTTTCCTCTTTTTGTAATCCTCTTTTCATAGTAACAGTCTAGTGTAATTATTTGCAGATGATACAAAGGCCACTGCTGAAGGACTATAGATCAGTTGTTATCAAAACACATCCCCTGAATAAATACAATGCCTGTTAGGTCTGCATAACACTTTTTTCATATCTTCTATTTGCCAGGGGAAGTATTTCAAATAATTATACAGTTACAGAAAGCTGTCTGAAAGAGTTCAGTATGGATTATTTCACTTAAATTCACATTCTTCATTGCTTTCTAGAGTCTTAGATTATCCAGTATAATTATATAGCTCAGAAGACAAGCAAGCCACCTTTCATTAAGCTTTAGTAGAAAAAAGTAGCAAATTTTATAGATGGAACATTATGTTGGCCAGAATTCATGCAATCATGATGACAATTTAGGAAATTCTACTTTTTTCCTTCTATTTCCTTGATAGTTTCGTGCCTTCACGGATTTTGTTTTTCTTGAGGGAGTACTGAAGTACTATGCTACTTACATAATTCTGGCCATTGACTTCAATGAGAATAAGGTTAGAACCGATAACACGTTATCACAAAAGCAGCTTGCAAACTGTAACAAGCTAATTCTTACCACACTGCTGTGAAGGTGCAATTAGTGATTCTATCATCCTTACTTTACACTGCAGAAAGGATTGTAACACTGAGGCTGAGTGACTGTTGAGGGCCTCAGAGGGAAGCAGTGTTTGTACAAGAAAACAGACTAAGAAAGAAGCTCTTGGCTCAAAGGGCAAAAAGCACTTCTCATATTACTCTGAAAGGAAGGGAAAAGCAAGCTTTAAGAACACCCTCGTCAGATGTTTAGGTGGAAAATTAAGATGGGACAAACCAGCAACAAAAATAGTCTCTTTAATAATCTTAGGTGTATCTAACTTTTTTAGCACACCAAAAGTCATCTGTACTTACATGGATAAAAAATGATAACGTAGGGAGAATTCTATACACTTCCTCTATACACATTCACATTTAATCTGCTGAGAATATGAAGGAGATACCTAAACTTGGACTGTAGATGTAAATTTTGAATATTTTGGAAATTTAAGTACTGTACATGAGGTATGTTGCCCGTTTATATTTAGGTACATTCTTGGCTATGAATACCCATAGAAAAGCTAGCCATAGCAATAAGTATCAGTGCCACACAAGTAATGGGAAGAAGGAAGTTTGTACTGTGGTCCCATCTATTCTTATTTCTGCAAGTACATTGTTGAAAAAATTTGCTTTAACCAGGCTAGTGTTTCTCTCCTCTTTGCTGTTTAATTATCTGAGCAAAACATTCCCATGTGTATTCAGAGTTAAACATGAGATTAGTTATATTTAAATCAAGGCTGCATGACTATTTACCACCTGAAAAGATGGGTTACAGCAGCATGGAGAGTTTATCCCAGAAATTTTTCTCCAGTATTACAGTGTACAGTTAATACAGCCCCAGGGCAGAAAGGCATAGAAATTAGCACACACAAAAAAAGGCTCACTTGATAGGCCTGATACTAGAGCAAGTAAAATTGAAGGCTGCAAATTACATGTACATCCCTCAGTACGTAAAACCTGAGGAGAGAGACTATTTTGTCTGAATATAAGAAAACTGGGTTTCAGTGAGCTGCTAAGTTTTATGACCATTTCTAGGAATGATACCATAAGACCAAAGAGTTCTGAAATGAAACAAAAAAAGTGAAAGTTAGCATTTCTTTGTTGTCCACTAAACAGGCTTCTTTTGCCCACTAAGTTGAACCACGTAACATCCCCTTCCAAAGTTGGGCCATTACACAGCTAATCGGAGCTGCACCACGAGCTTATGTAGAAGCAGCTTTAGGATTCAGAAGGTGCCACCTGACAAAGACTGAAAGATCAGTGCCAGGAAACAACCAATGGGTCAGAGCTACCTACTCCAAATTAAATGAATATCCTCTCTGCAAAGGAGCTAAACTAGCACTCGTGTACTCAACTTAAGAATCTATAAAATCTGTAAAAACACTAGGAGGGCAGTAAGGGGATAGACATTTAGTCTCCTGCAGGGCAGGAACACATTTGCCATAGCTGCACCACTGGGGGAAGAGGGGATTCCACAGTAAGCTAACCATTTACACACATATAAACTGCACTGCTCCTGAGCTGCAGGATTTAGGGGCCTTTTGAAAGAAGTATTAACAGCAAGTTAACCATACAATTAATTTGACCCCATACAGGTCTCTAGTATGAGCTCTCCACACTTCGTGAAACAGAAAGAGCATCTGAAACAAAGCTGACCAACAGAGTTGACTTTCAGTGGTTTTCATTGAATGTAATTTATTGTCCAAATAGCATACAGAAGATACATTCTCAGCAATGCATACAACATGGCCCTTCTCTTTCTCAGAAAGAAAAAAAAAACTGCCTTGGCCTGGTGTTGAACTAAGAGACAGAAAAAAAAAACTGTATCAATATCAATGGCACATCAGTTAACAGGTAGCAAAGACATTGGCGACAGAATGTGCAAAAGAGCCAGAAGTATAAAGTGCCTGAAATTTTTAAAGGGTTTTCAGAACAGTAAGCATACCTTGTTCCTTTGAGCAAGCTATAAATAAGCTCATGTTAGTAGCATCACTCTTCAACTGCATAGCTTAGAGAGAGCTCAAAATAGAAAGCACTGTCAGGCAAGCAGATTTTTGCATGATGTAGACCTCTTGCTTATACTACAAAGAAAGCCAAAACAAGTGACCTAGAACAGGGAGCAAGAGGCAAAGACAGGACCCTAACTGTTAAATGTTCAAATCAAGGGCAATACTACTGGAAATGATTCTTGCTTCTAGAAATATAAACCCAAATTAGCAAACGATTTATGTTAAAACAGATTTGCTGATATTTAAGCCTATTGCCTGTCTGTGCAGAGCTGGGATGTATGCATTACAACGACCAATCTGGTGTTTTATAGGCAGGTTTATTTCCTCTTACAGCTTCAGCCATTGAGCTTGTTAAATTGGTAAAAATCAGATTATAATCAATATAAAAATAAATCATTAGAAAATGTCTATCCTGAATTATTGTGATATAATACCTGAAATGCATCATATAGAGATTTTTTTTTTTTTACCTTTTTTATTGCTCAAGCATTAGCTGCCATCTCAGGGACTGGACTATACAGAGGACTGTTAATGAAATACAGATTGGCATTGAAAAAGCAGCTTTTAATTGGCAGGATGCCAGTTAACTCCTGTCCCATCAGCAGTGATACTCCTTAGCCAGCAGGCCAGCTCTACTTCTTACCAGATGCATTTCCATATCAGAAAAATTAGACACTGCCTGGAATGAAAACTACTCTGGGCCAGAACTGTCCTCTCAGAGGCTGCTGGCAGGCATGAAGACCCAGGCATACCACAGGGTGATTGCAACCATATTGTTACCTCACCTTCTTCCAGGAACAGGCAATGTGCTTCAGCTGCTCTATTGTGTTTCGCAACACTCCATTTGGTTGCAGAGCACTTCTGGGGAAGTTTTGAGAAGCCACCGCCTGTCTTTAAACTAAGTGGCTTTGCTGCTGAGCATGTTTCCTTGCTCTTTGATAATCATAGCAATACTTCCTGGCACTTGGATTGCTCTGCCTCGTGCATGCTCACGTTGAGATTACACTCAATGTTGTTTCCCAGGAGGCTGAAGGCTACAACTGCACAGACCAGCTGCTTGCCAGAAACAGAAACCTTGGAAAGCTAAGTAGGGAATGTAATTTAATACCTGTTCCTTTGACTAGGAGAACACTTTGACCTAAGATATAAAGGAGCAGTTACTGATGTGCACTTAAACAAAAGTGTGGAAAGAAACTCTACTGTAATAATGAGCAACAATATTCTCCAAACTGGGTCTGTGCGATGCATCATTCAAACAAGCACTCACACGGAGCACAGCCAAACAGAGGCAGAGAAGAAATGCACTCACGGAAACAATGCCAGTCTTGCAGAAAAAAAGATTTCCAGACAGAGAAAGGAGGCTTTTACGTCCAGAGATCACTGGGCTTCCCAGGAACACTCTGCCTTCACAGAAGTAACAGCTCCAGCTGCATCTTTATATCCTGGACCTTCATATCCTAGCTAGAGCTAGGCAGGTCTTGCCAGGCGCTCCATCTTGTATACTTTTATGATGCTTTAAAGCTTATTACAATTATTATTATATCAGCACACATCTTGGTACTACTGAGGTCATAAAATGCCAGGCAACAGAAGTCACACCTTATCTTCACAGTCACAGATTTGTTTTTAAGACAGTAGTGTAGGTATCAAGAAAGGGAAACTTCCCATTCCTCTACAAGTCAATGGTAAACTGTCATGTACCTCAAGTTCTGGAAGGTAGCCTGCAGTATGAGAAATACATCAACAATTTAGGAATTCTAGTGCTCCAGGCAAGATATCTCACTTATCATCAAAGCCAGAATTAGCACGTTCGATTGAATTATATAATCATATGAAAAGATTTTTCTGGAGGAGAAATCTCAAACTTGACAAGAGTGCTCAGGGTGCTCACCTCATATACTTTGCTTCTCTAGGGCAAGATCAATCCCATTAGGGATTTATTTTCTTGTGCTGCCTAGCAGACAAGAAACAAACTGGAAAAGGAAGATGCTTAGGTTTCTTCAACTTGCTCCTGCCATTTTGGGCGTGGTGGCAGCTTCCAGATGTTGGAAAAAATCAACAGTGAAAGTAACCAATCCTAATTGTTTCTTTACTCAGAACAGCTATTGTTTGTGATGCTTTTCCTGAGTTACAGGCTACACCAGCCTTCAGGTTTGGGGTATAGAAGGTTTTAGTAAAAAAAAACCAAAAAAAGCCAAAAAAAAAAGTGTGTCAAAATTACAAAACTACCATGTGAAATCACCTTCCACACAGCAGCCAAGAAACCTAGGTTGGGGCTGTGGGACTATTTAAACCATGCATGTCATGGTTTGGCAAGTTTCTGTGCAGTTGGTGGCTTGAGAAGGGTCCAGAGAGGCTGCCTGATCACCAGCCCCAGACACAGCCACACAGCAGGATGTTTCCACATCTGGCAGTGCTTACCATTGCTCTGCTGCGTCTGCCAGGGAAAAGAGGAATAGGGACTGGCATATTGCCAACGCTCTTTAGCTGGCCCAAGGTATGAAGGGGGCATGGCTCTCCATCTTCTTCAGAGTCATCAGCTCCAGCTGAGAGCTGTGCTGGAACAGCTTTACTTTCTGGCTGATCCCAACTCTGCAATAACTATAGTTGACATCAGAGATTCATTTAGACACTCCATTTTGTTATCAGTGTTATATTGCTTCCATGAGCACACCACTTAAACTAGCTAAAGCCAGCACACTTTAAAAACCGAAGTCATTCAGAAAGGGAAAAACCCCAACCCAAAACATCCAAACCCAGAAGAATTTTGATTTGCTAAGAATCTTATAAGCAAACCATGACAAAGAAGTATATAGCTCTCACTTCAGAATTCAGTTTTTCTTGCTGTCCCAGGATGGAAGCAGTTTGACCTAGAGGATCCTGTTCATTTTCCCCTTTATCTATGTATAAGAAAAAAAAAAAAAAGGCTAACGCTCATTACAATAAGACAGCTGAAGAACTTATAGGGTTTTTTTTAACACTTTCCCCCATGGAAAAGTGTTTCTAGAAGAAAAAAGGATTTTGTGGGGAAAAACTATGTTTAGGCAGGGGGATAAGGGTGGATAATTGCTAGTTTGCTCAATATAAAAAGCTCTCACTCAAGAAAAATAGTTGAGTGACACAGTATCCTGGGATGGTGCAGTAATAAAATGATTTATAGTAGTTGAGAAGGGGAAAGAGAGGATGGCAGCAAGCACCAGTTGGCATAGTTGAGATTTTACAACTCAGAAGTTTCACTTTTCCACACCTGGTCTAGTCTCTCTCCAGAAAGAGAACAAAGTAAAATTATTTCTAATCTGCACTCTTAGAGTTTTTTGGGCCAGTCTAGTAATCAATCATAAAACAGGCCTCAGTGTCCACAAATTCTTTCAGGGCACACCTGAAAATAAATACTAATCAATGGTCCCTACAAAGGTTTGCTAGTTAATTTACTCAGACCCTGCCTATAAAGTCCTAAGGTTCTAAAATCAAGTTAAATACTTTTTTCAGAGGTAGCATTCATGAACTCCGAGTGTATTTTAGAGGTTTTATATCTGATGAGATCACTTCTTGATTTCCTCTGCTCCAGAGCACACAGAACTCAGGCCAACTTCTGTCCTCATTTAAAACCAAACTGTCCTATTGGTTTCAAACAGGGGTATAGCCCAGGTCAGAACTGGCTCCACGCCTTTATTTCCTGAATGAAAAAGACATGATCTCACTAGACCATTTCTCCGTAGAATGAGTAATCACACACAGAATGGTCTGTACCTGTCAGAAACAGAGCCGGCATGCACGAACTGAACCACACCCTACATAAATCTTCACAGAAATCTCCTTTCCAGTGAAAAGGGAAGCAAATGCCAGTGGTACAAATAACCTATTTAAGAGACTTGTTGTAAGACAAGTATCATTTCATTATTTTTGATGTTGAAACAATTTTTTTGTTCCCAAGAAGAACTAGGCACACTCAGTTTGGCCACAGAACAGCTTCCCTGATCCCAGCTGAGGAGATTTAGCACATATAGAGTTTAACCCATGTTTTTCTCCAGTTAGACCTCAGTTCTTCAGTCTTGACAGGATTTCTAAGAACCTCTTTAGCACCAGCTTTAGTGGTTTTTAATAAAGAGCTGCCTTTAAACTGTAATTACAACTCCTCAATCTGGAGATGTGAAAATCAGGTGTGGAAATGCACACTTAGAAAGCAAAGCTTAAATACTGTGCCCCATTCATACTTCAAGCTTCCAGTTAGTCATGATTCAACACTGTCAAGTGCTTCTCCAAGGAACTTTGCAGATTACAAGGAAACTTAATATAAAACAGTACACAAATTATCAAGAGTGTATATTAAATAACTAATTTTACATGCTTTGCTACTTCTAATGGCACTCTTGTCCATGCAAAGGGTTTTGTTTGCCTGGGAGATCCGAATAACCTGTAGCATTTAGCAAAGTGGTGCAAGGCAGCCAGAGAGACAGTGTTGATCTCATTAAGCTGAAACCGTAAAACAGCTACTTGGTGAAGCTTGTGCAGAGATGAACACAGCCCCAGAGAATAATGTAACAGCAACAACATACACTGTAGTGAATGAGCACAATTTGAAACCAATTAGCATTATGACAGTTTTTGTAAGTATTTTGTGCAAACACCTACAATATCACAGAGTATTGCTTTAAACAGGGAGAAGGAAAGAGGGAAAGAAAGCTGTCATGTTTTGCACACATAGCCAATGAGATATAACCCTAGAAGCACAGCAGATGTACAGCTTTCCCATTTTCAAGTAATTTCAGGCTGAGCTTTGTCCTAAAGAGGTCTGTCCCATGGTTTCCTTTTCCCAGAGCTGCTTAACAACTCCTAGTCCTAAGTGGAACTGGTCAGTCTTGCACCAAACATAGTGACCAAAGAGGTGTTTTGGTCTCCAAAAAAAAAAAAAAAAAGATTCACATTTCTAAACCGAATAGTGCAAGAACAATTCCTGTGTACTGCAGGACTGAAAGCGATACTGTGTACTATCTTTTCAAAGGAGAGCTCTGGCTTTCTACCTCATTTGGTAAATGCATAGCTATAAGAGTTGAAAAGCCTTTTATGGTCCACAAATAGGACACTAGTGACCAGAAACTAAAGAGTCATCTGTAAAACCTAAAAATAACACATTGGAGAACAGAGTTCAACCCACAATGAAGAGTAGTTAGATTTTAACACAGGTGAAGAATAATGCACACTCTGAATTATGTACATTTCAGTTCACATATGTATTGCAGAACACACTGAAAGCCTCCTACCAGCTGCTACAGGTTTCCGAGGTAAAGCCAGATTGAAGACCTGTAGTGCCTGCCTCAGAGCAAGAACTTCAATACATCTCCAAAGACAGAAACTAAGCAAGAGAATATTTTACATTATAATTCAGAAGGTGGTAGCAATATCTTCACAAAACATACAGAAAAGAGAAATTCTTTGCATTGCTTCTGAATTTCTTGAAGCATTAAGACACTGTGAAGATTTTCAGTTTAATTTTATATAAAGCAAGCCCCCCATGATGAAACAAACAGTTCCTTTATTTTCCATTCCTGCAGCTAATTGTTTCATCTAGTAACTTTTCAAAACACCCAGCTTCAGAATAAGGAAATATTAGCTTTTCTATTTTTTAGTTTTTCCTGAATATTTGAACTTGAAATTTGGTTCAGCTACCAAAAACTAAATGCACTTACAACACCCATTTCAAAAACCTACAGTAAGTAGTGTTTGTAAGGTCTTATTTCAAGATTTTCACAGGTAATTTTTTCAGCCAGAAGGGATCAGATTTAATTCTACTATATAGACAGAAAGTTAATACAACATTCAGAGGCAAGCAAGTCAGTAATTGCAAAGGGAGACAAACATACAGCGCAATAACACAAAATTGCCCTTTCAATGGAAGGTTGCAGTTTTGCAACCAATTAGTCCTTCAAAAATAAAAGTATTAAATCCTGTTACAACTGAACCAAAACCAGTATTTAAATGGGGAAACCCCTTCAGTTTTGGCTTAGCCAAGCCCCTTCTTAAGAGAGATAAAACTCCTTAAGTATGGCTAACTTTTCCTTCAGATAATACTGAATCACATTTGTTGTCAACTGTATTTCAGCCAGCTGAGAACTGCATTTTTTTTCTATCTAAATGGAATATAGGACTTGACTACATTCCTTTCTGTATATCAAGTGCCATGCACTGTTAGTATCATGAAACACTGTTAGTCTCAGAGCAGCACCGATCTGTTCCCTGCCCCCTCCCCCCCAAAAAAAGGAAAAAAAAAAATGTACAAATGGGAAGCTGCAGAAAGGACAGAGCCTGCAGTTGGGGTCAGAGCACACATTTTCACACACATAAGGAGCCTGTGAAGGTCTCTCTGCACAGATTTGCTCTCACTCTCAACCAGACTACAGATCTACATTAGTTCTTTAATTGTTGTACCCATAAGCATCAGTATAGAGAGTCATTATGCCTAATCCCATATGCCAGTCAGAGTTTAGCACAGTTATTTTCAAATATTCTGGGTTAGTACCATGCTGTTTATTCAACCACACTATAATAAGTGAGCTCTTCAATACAGTTGATTGAGCATTTATTTTGAACTTACCATATCTCATGTGTCTAAATGAATATGGACTAATTACTGAAACCATTAAAGCTACAGAAATGCTTTTTTTGAGTATTTGTATTGTGTCATGCAATTGCTTTTGATTGCATTTTTTAAGCAGCAGCGTGGGTGATTTTCTGGTGTATCAGATTTTTGGGATGGCAGCTCCCCATGACAACCTTTTCAGCTTGCAATCGGAAGCTCTTATACCTCCCTACAAGCAGGACATTCAGCTAGACAAACAAAATGTCTGGGAACTTGCATGCAACCTTGGGGCAAATGCCAGGGGTTTTTAGCACTTAGTGTCATATTTGATTAGCGAGAACTCCTATAATAATTTTACCCTGCTTCTTTAACATGGTAGCCTACTCACAGTGGCATGCAGTTAAAAAACCAGTAATAATATTTCTAGACAGAGATAAGAGAGTCTACCTATTGTAATTTTTTGTGGTTTCCTTTCTCTGCTTCCATCTTTCCACATCCCACTTTGTCTTCATGGCTTTTCCCCACTTCCACCAGTAGGCAACCTTGTAAATAACACAGATGCTCAAGTGGCCCTCCTCCTTTCCTCTGCACTGACCTTTCTACAATATCACATACAAGGCAGTCAGGCTGCAGATTTGTCATTCTGCCACACAGCACCAGGAACCGCTGTGGGGACCGAAACTGAAAATCCAGTTCAGACTTCAAGATGTTTAAGATATGGAAGAACCAGTACAGAGCTTTCACTTTTTATTTGGCCTGACTTTCCAACCCCGAGTCCTCAAATTCTGATGGCACTGACCTATTTCAACAGCTACTTTTACCTTGCACTTGACTGTGTCACTTTTCACCGCAGCCTCACAAATTGATCTGCGATTCCCTTTTTCTCCTGATAGTTAGACAGTAGCAGATTGTCCACACATCTCCTCAATGAGGCAGGAAATTCTACAGTTTGACATAAAGGCAGAGGTATCCACACTAAACACCTTCCCATTTTAAGCTTCTTTTATCTCTGCAGAGGGTCTGTGGTTTTCCCTACTATTTTAGAAGGTCTAACCCAGCAAGTTTCTCAGTGTCGTGCACTGTTATACCTTTGTTAGTTAAAAGTACAAATTCATTTTGTGCACAGTAATCCTCACAACTCCTCTGTAGCATGGGAAAGTGTTATTCACGCTCCTCTGTTATTTATACTTAGAAAAATACCTACTCTAACGCAATGCTACACAAACCTGATAAGAACAAGCCCAATTACTGAACATGTTGTCCTGTTATAGAACTTGAGAGCAAGGCTGATAAGGAACCAGATAACAGAATGAGTAAAACGCCTGTAGTCTATTAAATGGCTAATGAAGGTATCCAAGACACCTGTAGCATTTTATAGAGGAAAATATTAAAATGGCCACATATGGCATTTAAAAAGTATACCATAAACTTACAGTATATTAATTTGTCCCCTTAGAGTGTGGATAAGCAAATTCGCAGAAAAATTATATTTTTGTCATATAGGTCTTACCTGGTTATACAGAACACATATAATGGAAATTAGTAAACACCTACACATGAGAGATGCAACAAGTCAAGGCTGCTGAACACTCAGATGCCTCTGCATGCATGAACTATTTGTTCACCAAAATAGGTTATTATATTTGACCTTTATTCTAAACTGAATAAACGAGTAGACCTGCCTAGTAAGGGCAAGGCTGAGCCCTGGGAAAGAAGGCATGGGAAGACTGGAGCAGCAGCTGTGGCCCCAGGAAAGCATCTCCTCCCAGAATTGTATTTTTAAATGCCACTGACCCTGAAAACACTTAAATTAGGAGACAGAGACCCTGGAGAAAATAACCAATATAAGCACTACAGCTGTTTTGGTATCTCAGCAGGACTGATTTGGGCACAAGTATAGCACAGACACTAGCAAGGTAAACAGACCAAGGCTGAGACATGCACAGCACACACAACCAGTGACCATAAATAGCAGCTGTAGCACCACTTACTGACATTAGCAGTATTATCCACCTTAAATAGTAAACATCCTATAGGGTTATAAATCGTGCAACTATCAGAATTTCTAGCCTGAGGCAATGTTTCTCTACTTAACAGTTATAATAGTGTTCATTTCTTCCTGCTTGTTGGGCAAACAACTAGCAGTGGTGAAAGAAAGTCATCGTGACAAACCTTACAAAAGGCTTAGTGATAAATGGCCCAAGTTAAGGTCATCAGCAAAATAACTCTACCTGTAGTGGTGTTCTCTAGCTCCCCATCCCATTTGCTCCTATGAGGTGTGTTGAAAAACATCTGTATTGCAGCAATAGACATAAGATGAGCTGTGTTCTTTCCCTAAAACAAGGCAAAGTGCACAGTGGGCAGAGGCAGCAGAAGAGGACACAAATATGCTTGCTTTTCCCTGTTTTTCCTGTGTGACCTTGATCTGATCACTTACTTTGTCCAACTCTCAATTTCTCCTCTGCAAAAATGGGAATAACTACACAGGAGCATTGCAGTATCCACTAACTCTTGAAAACTGTCAAGTACCAAACCAGCATCAAGTATGTAAGACATAGGCAGCTGCCACACTAACATACATATAGCAGGTCCTGTTGCCATAGGGCAAGGGGTAATGGCTTTAAACTAAAAGAGGGTGGATTTGGACTAGATACAAGAAATTCTTTTACAGGTTGCCCAGAAAGATTGTAGATGCCCCATCCCCAGAAACATTCAAGGTCAGGTTGGATGAGGCTCTGAGCAACTGGAATGAGCTGAAGATGTCCCTGCTTATTGCAGGGGATTTGGACCAGGTGACCTTTAGCGGTCCCTTCCAATCCCAACTATTCTAATTAAAGTTGTAATTTCACTGCCCTTGGCGTTTTCCCTTCTTTCCCCTGCAAGATATAATCTGCTACTGTTTTACCACCAAGAAAAGGAAAAGCAATTTAACAGGCAATAATTTAATACCTTGAAAGAACTCAAAGAATTCCCAATAATCAAGCCTTGATTAGGGTCTAATAACCCAATGCTTTGATCTGAATAGGGTAAATGGAAAATGGGGCTGCAACATGCTCTTCTTGACATTAACTTGTTCTCCCTTTCAAAGGTCTGCATTTAGGCTTCAAATACTCAGAAATATGACTATTTCTGTTACAAAATACAATCAAATATTGCAATTTTAGACACACCAAGTTGAAGTTCCCATGCCTATCAATTTTATATTCAAAGGTGGTTTGCAAACAGCTGCTGCAAGAAGAGAGGGAAATCACACCAGCGTTTGCTGGCTCTGCAGCATGTTCCTCTCCACCCCCTGGCAACCTCCTGGCTCTGCTCGTGACAGCCCACAGCACGGCACAACCCACAGTCCTTGCAGGAACAGGGGACCCACAAGGGCAATGGTGGCTGCTCACACAAAGCTGCTCTTGAGCCACAGCCAAAATCCTGGCCCCACTGGAGTCAGTGGGAAACATACCATTGACCCCCCGAAGGCTAAGCCTCGCCCTTTGCTGAGGCTATGAACTGTAAACAGCCTTAACTTACTCCGAACACCACATTGATATTTGCAGGCTTCAGGAGCATGCACATATTTGGCATCCTGTGTTACTCAAAGTGTATGAATTTCCACTGTTCTTTCAGAACAATTTCCAGAAACAGGATGATATTTTTAGGTTCTATTTCAAGTTGAAAAATACTTTAAAGTAAAATCTGTTTTTACATTTATTATTCATACATTCACACAGGTCAGTGATAACATTTAATGCAACACATCATTGTACAAGTCATGTCACAAGCTTTGTAATCATAATGACATGTCAGATTAAGGCACACCTGAAATATTCTATTTTTTAAAGCTTTAAGGGTGGCTGCTGATACTTAGTACTCACTGAAACTTCTTACATTTTCTAGATCAAAATATTTCCTTTTTCCCCTGTAATGAGACACATCGTTATTTTCCAGGTCAAAGTATTAAACTATTTTCTAAACAGAAGAGCAGCTGCTTTCAATACCTTTGAGCTTCTAGTATTAAATTAAAACAGCCTCTTTTGACTGTGGGGCCTGTCAGGGACTACAATTACTCAGTACCAGAAATAAAGCAAAAACTGTACATAATAGCTATATATAAGCACAGTACATTTTCAAATTACAGTGGTGTATTAGCCCACTTGAAGTTTCAAATGCCTTCTAAAATACTTAATTTCAGGAAATGTTCTAATATTTTTTTTGTCTGAATACGTAAAGAAAACATTACAAGATGTTGGAACTTCTAATATATTAAGTTATCCATGTTAACCAGCTCCTAGTCTGGGCTGAGATACTGAGAAGTGGAAGAAGCTGAAAGAATCCAGTTTATTATATAAAAATTTAAAGTATAATTTTCTAATAACCTGGAATTGGTCACAGCAGTTGTTCATCATCTCTCTGCAGAAGAGAAGTTGCTGCAAGTCTCGGGTTTCTATGTGACTGTTCTTCCAACACTTTCAGATTTTGATTTGTTTATTATTACCCAAGAACAAACTTCTAATATCAGATTTTTGGATAACACTGCTGCAACCATTAGCAGGGGTAACTTACTGAAGAGAGTCAGAGAATGGTACAGTGCCAGGCAGAGACCAGGAGTACCTGGGCAGACCACAGCCATGCTCTGACCACTAAGTTTTCCCTGAGCAAAGGAGTTTCCAGAGCAAATAAGCTGCTTACTCCATCCCCGTTTTCTGCCACTGTAAGTTACCATTTCCTTTTCATAGCATAGTTCATTCCCAATACCATAGCCATTCTGTAACCATTCAGTTTACCATCTGAGCAATTGGCATAGGATTTACTCGGAGCTTCACTATCATGTAGCCTAAACACCTCTGCCCTGGTGTTCCCAGGAAACCAGCTTCCTTGGGAAGGGGAGTTTGGCAAAACACTGAAGTCCTAGTTCCATGGCCTGCAACTCCTTTGGGTTTCTTTTGACTTGTTCCCACAGTACCAAGATGAGAATATATAATTCCTAACTTGTAAACCTATCTGCTTGAGGCCCTGTACATCAATTTTGAATAAGCAGACGAGCACAAGCCAACCCTGGATTCCAAAGAAGCAGAACATTCTTTGTACAGAGCAAGGAAATTACCCAATCTAAACAGGGAAAAATCATTATGCTTTGGGGAGGGAAAGATGATGCCTACAGAGGAAACTCCACTGGAGTTTAAGTGTATACGACTTGGGCATGATTTCAACTAGAACTGGAGCTTCTCTCATTGTTTGGGAGGACCCAGAAAAAAGAAGATTCAAAAGCGAGGAGAGAATGCAGAGCAGCATGCACAAGAGAAAGGAGAACAGTATTTGGAGGAATGGGTTCAGCCAAAGTTGAACTAGAGCCAGACCCTTCCTCTGGGCTTGGAAACACAGGCGTTCCCAAGCACAGCACTCATCCGCAGTCACCAGGACCCACGTGGAGGACAGCACTGTGGGGACACCCTGCAGCTCCCACCACCCAGTCCCCAGGGACAGCTGCCACGCTGCTCCCAAACACACTCTGTAGGCACTCTCAGTGACCTCCACACCACCTAGCCTGCAGTAAATCCTCATCAGCATTTACCCTGAGGAATTAAGGGATTACTTCACTAGAACTGCCTGAAATAAATACCCTGGAGACAACTTCTTTAGTAGTTTATAAATTAACAAGCCCAGTTTAGTTAATGCATCCCTAAGAGCAGCATGAGATTAATTAGTGGCCTCCTGAAGTTCTCTCCCCCCCGCCAGCCTCACCCCCAGCCCAGAGCAGGCATCAGCCTCCTTACACCACACCCCAGCTCCTCAGCCCTCTTCTGCCCCCCACTAACGGGCAGCACCCAGCCTGCCTTTGCTGCTTTCAAGCAGCAGGAGCCTTCTTCTGCCTCAGCCAGCACCAGCCACAAGAGCCAGGCTGCATGCGCCGTTGCGTTAGAGCGCCAAGAGCTGAACCCATAACCTTTTGTATGTGCAAGCAGCCCTGCGCAAGCTTTAACTTCAGACAAGAGTCAGACAGCCCAGAACCACAGAACAGAAGACTGCAAGCAGATACGGAAAAAGGTGGGCTCTCACTGTGCTGCTTCTATGAATAAGAAAGAAATTTACACCGTTGCTCTTCCAAAGATAATCCTCTTCACTAAATAAATCCCTTGTTCCTCCATTCCAGAATAAATCTAAATGCTGTCCCAACTTGCAAGACTGTAAAGTACTAACTTCTACCATACATTTAGAAAGTATACACATATATACAGAGAAGAAAGCTCAAGAAACAAGCAATAGCAGCTTCCAACAGCCAGCCAGGCAGCAGAAGCACAGCAGGAGGGAGGCAGGGCGTGCTGGAGCACTAGAAAGCATACAGAACTAGCACCGAGTCTGTCTAGTCTGTCACCATAACACAGGGCTGCACATCCTGGTCCAGGCTCTACTGCACGGGAAGAATTTTAAGACCAGGTTAGCTCAATTTGTCATGGAGTTAACTACTTCTCCTAGCAGGTCCATGCATGTCTCACTCCACATGCTGGAAGTACTGGCAACTTTAAGAAGTACTATCCATTTTAATCTAAGCTTCAAGCTCATTTGGATTTAATTTTACATGCAAAATAACATCACATGAAGCCTGAAAAAGTTCTAAGCATTAATTTTTCTTTAAATCAAGCACAGCTTATGCCCAAGTGCTCCCAGTGCATCAGCTACACCAAGCCAACATCTCAACTACAGAAATTCAGCACCAATGCATTATACATATTCAGCACTTCATAAATTCCACAGTTTGTGTCACACTCAAACAACATGAAAGAGGAGCACAGTGGGGACGAATTACTTATTTTCCTTAAAAAGAAAATTTGTACGTAGCCACCCTCTTGCTAGCTTTTTTTTGCATGAAATACACTTGTTCAGAAACAGCAGACAATGCACCCAGTAAAGATACCTCAGCTGGGAATTCAGAATTCAAATTCAATTATGAATAGTTCCTTATCCTTTTCTCTATTTCAAGACATAAGCTTCAGACCAGAAGTAACTCAAGTGACCACTCAATACCAGTCAAATACCTTAAGACATGCCCAGATACTTATAGAAGTTGGAGTCAGAAGAAGGAATGCCTTCCCCACAGGGTTTTCTGCATTGTGAACTATGCAGACCCCTGCATCGTTGGCCTCGTCTCTCCCACCCACTGCCCTCGCCTGGGATGCCACAAGCTCCATGCTCACACACTGCAGGCCAGGTGCAACCGCAGGTGCGCCTAAAGTTAGACTTCCAAATTTAAATTAAGGCTGTTTAATCTGTCACTAGTGGAAATACACAAGCAGCTTGCAAACCTCCCAGCTGCTGTAGTTCAACATGGAAAGGTTGAGCCTTGCTGCTTGAGCTTATGCCAGGAACCAAGGAAACATCCAGGCTCTCTAGAGAATCCATTTTATATCTCCAGACAAGTCATCAAGCCCTTGGCTAAGCCCCATACCAGCCGTTACTAACTGTAACAGCTAACCATCCACCCAGCTACACAAACTATCTCAACCAAAGCCCAGGGCTAACACAAGCAGAAGCCCAAACACTCTCCCAGTATTAGGCAAGCGGATTTGTAGAGCCTTAAAACCAGAGGAATTAGGTTGAATTTAGCAGTACTCTCTCATATATGCACATAATTGTAGTGTCTATATACATACACAAATATACAAGTTTTTAGTGTTTCTTCCTACAATCATCAGGACTTGTGTTACAGTAAGGAACTTTTTGAATACAGGGTAATAAGAACAAAAGTTTAACAGCATGGTTATGGATACTTTTTTCTGCAACTAGTCTTTTTTTGTGCCTTTGATGTATCTTCCAGACAATGCAATATACCAGCCTGGTCTACATACAAATTTAATTAAAGAAAAAAATGAAAAAATTATCAACCATTTGGGAGGAAACATTACCCTTCACTTATCAGGCTTACACACAGCAGCAAAAACTGTGAGGAGGCCATTTAATCCACTTTGTTGGCAATCAAAAGACTTTAGAAATCTGCTGCTAACAGCCCAGTACCAAACCATTTGCTGTCCCCTTGAGAAGTGGCAGGCAGTAGCTACAAAACAGGTTATATATGGGATCTCAGAGTTCAGTAAGGGTCACACATCTGTATTTTCATCACTTTTCATGAAGTGCTTTAAGTGTTAATAATGAAATCAGCCAGAGACTATTAAATACTGACTGAAGTGACAGCTCTGCTATATTATTACAGTGTTTGCACAGCAATCATTCTGCAGGTTAAGTTATTTTAGGATGACTGGTGTTTAAATTAAATATAGTCCCCTGTGTTCTTGTTTCATTTAAAGTCAACCACAGACTGCAAGCCTGAACGCTGTGCAGAGTCAGTAAGTTTTGCTGGGTCTCATTTGCTTGTTTTGTTTTTACCCCTTATTCCTTTTAGGAGGCAAGATGAGGAATCTGAAAGAATCCTGCTGCAATGTTTCAAAGGCTCTCCTAGCATGAACTGCCACGGAGTGTGAATGACAGTAACTTGGTGAAAACCAGCTGAAAACTTGGGTTAAATTAATTTAACCCAAACACCACACACAAACTCTGCACACCATCTTAACCACGGGCACTAGGCTTCAACTGAAAAAACACATTAATTTAAGTTTCCAACCTGCTTTCTGAAAAAATCAGTAGCACTTCGAGTGAAAATAAATAAAGACAGAAAATCCCAGGTCCGTTCTACCCAGATCTTTCTCTACATGCAGAGATAACAGAGCTATTATATTTAAGTCAGAAAGAACAGCTTCAGTCTTCACAATGCTGTTAATATGGTTTTGTTTACCCATTAAAAACCATTCCTCAGACATGCATTATCTCCTTTAGACAGTTTATGCTATTAATTATATTTAACACGAGCTGAAAGAATTGGGTTTGTTCAGTCTGGAGAAGAGAAGGCTCCGAGGAGACTTAATAGCAGCCTTCCCATGCCTGAAGGGGGCTACAGGAGAGATGGGGAGGCACTCTTATCAGGGAGTGTAGTGAGAGGACAAGGGGTAACAGGTATATAAGCTGAAAGACAGTAGAATTAGACTAGACATTAGGAAGAAATTTTTCACTGTGAGGGTGGTGAGGCACTGGAACAGGTTGCCCAGAGAAGTTGTGGATGCCCCATCCCTGGAGGGGTTCAAGGCCAGGCTGGATGAGGCTTTGGGCAAGCTGGTCTAGTGGAGGGTGTCCCTGCCCATGGCAGGGGGTTGGAACTTGATGATCTTTAAGGTCCTTTCCAACCCAAACCATTCTATGATTCTATAACTAGTTACTTTCCTACTGCACTGCAATACTTGTAATGTAGCTTCTTAACAGGGAACTATTTTAAGGTACAGTTCATACTCCACTTTCCCTAGTGACTCGAAAACCCATAGCAAGCATCAACATTGTATCTGTTCTTAATACTTATTCAAGTACATTTTAATAAACACTACATACATATGCATATAAGTATGTGCTCTTTCATCACCCTTTGAACTGCTCATAATAAGATGTTTCCCAGAGTATTACTGTTCCCGCTATGCCAGCAAGCGTGTTTACTGTGAGCTGAGGAGCAGCCTGATTTGTAAGACTAGAAGAGATTCAACAGAACAGCATTGTGAGGCTGTAGGGAAACCAAGTTGGAAAACAAACCAGTGGGTTAGATAGAGGTCTGCAGGATATCCCTTCCCAAGGGCACTACCAGGGCCAGAGCACAACCCACTCTAGGCACAGAGATCACATTCAGTCATACAGTTTATTTCAGTTTTAACATCAAATAGTTGCACTCAGGATGGGGTGGATAAGGTAGAGAGAAGCATAAGGATACCTAATAGGCATTTTCATCACTATGAAAACTTATAACAAGACTAGACCTCACACAAACAGTAAAAAGGAAAAACCTCTCCCTGCCATCTGAAGAAACACCAGCAGCGCAGAAACCAGTGAAACCAACTTGGCAAACTTCATTTCAGAGACAGGACAGACCACAACCAGCACTCACCTCCATACTTCCATATTCTTACAACTATAAGAAACCAAACCAGCAAACTTAAAACCAAGCACTTCAGAAGATATTTGCTAAGGAAACAGTTGTGGTATCCGAATGTTCTTCAGCCCCTACCTCCTCTCTTAAAGTTACTCACCATCCAGAGCCCAGCAGCCTCAGCAACCTAAAAACTCACAAACTTACCTCTTAGTCCTGTGGAAACACATCTACACAAAGCTGACAACAGCAACATGCTCCCACCAGCTCCCACAGGGCAGCCAAGATTGCAGGCACAAGCAGAGCCCCCGTCCTTCCACCCCCTCCCAAATCAAGCAGCTCCAGCTGAGAGGTAATCACTCCCAAACAGCTCCAGCTGTGAGCCCAGGGCCAAGCCCCACCAACACAGGCACACAGCCCTTGCCTGGAGTTTATCAGTGTCATGTGTAACCAGTGTAACCAAACTGTCTTAAAATCAGACAGCTGAGAGCAAGAGAACTGTCCCTGAACACTAGCTGAACTAGGCAGACCAAAATCCCAAATGGACATATGTGATAAGTTTTACTAAGGGAATAGTTTTAAAACCAATTCTGTTTTTGTTTTTTTTTCCTTTTGTATCAAACTTAAGTGTGTGGGTTTGGATAAAAGGACACGCGGGATATTTCAGCTGGAACGTACACAGGTCTTTAAAGCCACCACGTGAGAGGGGCATGTGGACGTTCCCCAAAGGACAGAAGTCAGTAAGAGGCAGCCTAGGGAGTGCTGAGTGAGGGATACCAAATCCAGTCAGAAGACTGAGAAGTTTGTGGCATCTTAATACATGCTGACCACCTATTCCATGAAAAAGGCCCATCCTCCAACTCAACACAATTAACAGAATTTACTCACCACCTTTTCTAAACATGGAACCATAGAAAGCTGGGCTTTGGACAGTTAGGGAAGAAGGACATGATATGATCTAAACAGTTACCTCACATTCGTCTGAATGTGTATTTGCAGAATACCAAAGCCTTTGGACATCCTCTTTAGAA
>WKFP01015000.1:889469-935566 GCA_011057875.1 Pterocles orientalis | reverse complement strand
CTGGGAATTCAGAATTCAAATTCAATTATGAATAGTTCCTTATCCTTTTCTCTATTTCAAGACATAAGCTTCAGACCAGAAGTAACTCAAGTGACCACTCAATACCAGTCAAATACCTTAAGACATTCCCAGATACTTATAGAAGTTGGAGTCAGAAGGAGGAATGCCTTCCCCACAGGGTTTTCTGCATTGTGAACTATGCAGACCCCTGCATCGTTGGCCTCGTCTCTCCCACCCACTGCCCTCGCCTGGGAAGCCACAAGCTCCATGCTCACACTTACTGCAGGCCAGGTGCAACCGCAGGTGCACCTAAAGTTAGACTTCCAAATTTAAATTAAGGCTGTTTAATCCGTCACTAGTGGAAATACACAAGCAGCTTGCAAACCTCCCAGCTGCTGTAGTTCAACATGGAAAGGTGGAGCCTTGCTGCTTGAGCTTATGCCAGGAACCAAGGAAACATCCAGGCTCTCTAGAGAATCCATTTTATATCTCCTTCAGACAAGTCATCAAGCCCTTGGCTAAGCCCCGTACCAGCCGTTACTAACTCTAACAGCTAACCATCCACCCAGCTACACAAACTATCTCAACCAAAGCCCAGGGCTAGCACAAGCAGAAGCCCAAGCACTCTCCCAGTATTAGGCAAGCGGATTTGTAGAGCCTTAAAACCAGAGGAATTAGGTTGAATTTAGCAGTACTCTCTCATATATGCACATAATTGTAGTGTCTATATACATACACAAATATACAAGTTTTTAGTGTTTCTTCCTACAATCATCAGGACTTGTGTTGCAGTAAGGAACTTTTTGAATGCAGGGTAATAAGAACAAAAGTTTAACAGCATGGTTATGGATACTTTTTCTGCAACTAGTCTTTTTGTGTGTTCACTCTCAGGCTGTGCCTTTGATGTATCTTCCAGACAATGCAATATACCAGCCTGGTCTACATACAAATTTAATTAAAGAAAAAAATGAAAAAATTATCAACCATTTGGGAGGAAACATTACCCCTCACTTACCAGGCTTACACACAGCAGCAAAAACTGTGAGGAGGCCATTTAATCCACTTTGTTGGCAATCAAAAGGCTTTAGAAATCTGCTGCTAACAGCCCAGTACCAAACCATTTGCTGTCCCCTTGAGAAGTGGCAGGCAGTAGCTACAAAACAGGTTATATATGGGATCTCAGAGTTCAGTAAGGGTCACACATCTGTATTTTCATCACTTTTCATGAAGTGCTTTAAGTGTTAATAATGAAATCAGCCAGAGACTATTAAATACTGACTGAAGTGACAGCTCTGCTATATTATTACAGTGTTTGCACAGCAATCATTCTGCAGGTTAAGTTATTTTAGGATGACTGGTGTTTAAATTAAATATAGTCCCCTGTGTTCTTGTTTCATTTAAAGTCAACCACAGACTGCAAGCCTGAACGCTGTGCAGAGTCAGTAAGTTTTGCTGGGTCTCATTTGTTTGTTTTGTTTTTACCCCTTATTCCTTTTAGTAGGCAAGATGAGGAATCTGAAAGAATCCTGCTGCAATGTTTCAAAGGCTCTCCTAGCATGAACTGCCACGGAGTGTGAATGACAGTAACTTGGTGAAAACCAGCTGAAAACCTGGGTTAAATTAATTTAACCCAAACACCACACACAAACTCTGCACACCATCTTAACCACGGGCACTAGGCTTCAACTGAAAAAACACATTAATTTAAGTTTCCAACCTGCTTTCTGAAAAAATCAGTAGCACTTTGAGTGAAAATAAATAAAGACAGAAAATCCCAGGTCCGTTCTACCCAGATCTTTCTCTACATGCAGAGATAACAGAGCTATTATATTTAAGTCAGAAAGAACAGCTTCAGTCTTCACAATGCTGTTAATATGGTTTTGTTTACCCATTAAAAACCATTCCTCAGACATGCATTATCTCCTTTAGACAGTTTATGCTATTAATTATATTTAACACGAGCTGAAAGAATTGGGTTTGTTCAGCCTGGAGAAGAGAAGGCTCCGAGGAGACTTAATAGCAGCCTTCCAGTACCTGAAGGGGGCTACAGGAGAGATGGGGAGGCACTCTTATCAGGGAGTGTAGTGAGAGGACAAGGGGTAATGGGTATATGCTGAAAGACAGTAGAATTAGACTAGACATTAGGAAGAAATTTTTCACTATGAGGGTGGTGAGGCACTGGCACAGGTTGCCCAGAGAAGTTGTGGATGCCCCATCCCTGGAGGGGTTCAAGGCCAGGCTGGATGAGGCTTTGGGCAACCTGGTCTCGTGGAGGGTGTCCCTGCCCATGGCAGGGGGGTTGGAACTTGATGATCTTTAAGGTCCCTTCCAACCCAAACCATTCTATGATTCTATAACTAGTTACTTTCCTACTGCAGTGCAATACTTGTAATGTAGCTTCTTAACAGGGAACTATTTTAAGGTACAGTTCATACTCCACTTTCCCTAGTGACTCGAAAACCCATAGCAAGCATCAGCATTGTATCTGTTCTTAATACTTATTCAAGTACATTTTAATAAACACTACATACATATGCATATAAGTATGTGCTCTTTCATCACCCTTTGAGCTGCTCATAATAAGATGTTTCCCAGAGTACTTACTGTTCCCGCTATGCCAGCAAGCGTGTTTACTGTGAGCTGAGGAGCAGCCTGATTTGTAAGACTAGAAAAGATTCAACAGAACAGCATTGTGAGGCTGTAGGGAAACCAAGTTGGAAAACAAACCAGTGAGTTAGATAGAGGTCTGCAGGATATCCCTTCCCAAGGGCACTACCAGGGCCGGAGCACAACCCACTCTAGGCACAGAGATCACATTCAGTCATACAGTTTATTTCAATTTTAACATCAAATAGTTGCACTCAGGATGGGGTAGATAAGGTAGAGAGAAGCATAAGGATACCTAATAGGCATTTTCATCACTATGAAAACTTATAACAAGACTAGACCTCACACAAACAGTAAAAAGGAAAAACCTCTCCCTGCCATCTGAAGAAACACCAGCAGCGCAGAAACCAGTGAAACCAACTTGGCAAACTTCATTTCAGAGACAGGACAGACCACAACCAGCACTCACCTCCATACTTCCATATTCTTACAACTATAAGAAACCAAACCAGCAAACTTAAAACCAAGCACTTCAGAAGAGATTTGCTAAGGAAACAGTTGTGGTATCTGAATGTACTTCAGCCCCTACCTCCTCTCTTAAAGTTACTCACCATCCAGAGCCCAGCAGCCTCTCAACAACCTAAAAACTCACAAACTTACCTCTTAGTCCTGTGGAAACACATCTACACAAAGCTGACAACAGCAACATGCTCCCACCAGCTCCCACAGTGCAGCCAAGACTGCAGGCACAAGCAGAGCCCCCGTCCTTCCACCCCCTCCCAAATCAAGCAGCTCCAGCACAGTTTGAAACAGCTGAGAGGTAATCACTCCCAAACAGCTCCAGCTGTGAGCCCAGGGCCAAGCCCCACCAACACAGGCACACAGCCCTTGCCTGGAGTTTATCAGTGTCATGTGTAACCAGTGTAACCAAAATGTCTTAAAATCAGACAGCTGAGAGCAAGAGAACTGTCCGTGAACACTAGCTGAACTAGGCAGACCAAAATCCCAAATGGACATACGTGATAAGTTTTACTAAGGGAATAGTTTTAAAACCAATTCTGTTTTTGTTTTTTTTTCCTTTTGTATCAAACTTAAGTGTGTGGGTTTGGATAAAAGGACACGCGGGATATTTCAGCTGGAACGTACACAGGTCTTTAAAGCCACCACGTGAGAGGGGCATGTGGACGTTCCCCAAAGGACAGAAGTCAGTAAGAGGCAGCCTAGGGAGTGCTGAGTGAGGGATACCAAATCCAGTCAGAAGACTGAGAAGTTTGTGGCATCTTAATACATGCTGACCACCTATTCCATGAAAAAGGCCCATCCTCCAACTCAACACAATTAACAGAATTTACTCACCACCTTTTCTAAACATGGAACCATAGAAAGCTGGGCTTTGGACAGTTAGGGAAGAAGGACATGATATGATCTAAACAGTTACCTCACATTCGTCTGAATGTGTATTTGCAGAATACCAAAGCCTTTGGACATCCTCTTTAGAAAAGATTTGTTTTCTGGATGCCCAGCCTAACACCTTAGAAGGATCTTGGAGTTCTGAGCAGCCAAACGCTGCTTCTAAAGCAAGACTTCTTTTAGCTGCCATAAGCTGGAGGTCCCAAATCCCCAAACAATTGAAAAGCTTGACACATGCCGTGTGTTCCGGGAGTTTGCCGTGCTACAAACACTCAGTCTCACTGAACACAGTGGGCCCCTCAGCGGAGTGTTGTTTAACTCGGGCACAGGTATTTCCAGGGTCAGGGGCCTGAGCTATAAAGAACTCATGGGATACACTGTAATAAAAACTGGAACTAGCAAATTTTTGCTTGGGCAGCATTCATAAAGATTTATTGTAAATATATGTAAACATTAAGTAATAAGTGCTGTAAAATATCAGATTGTTACATGCTTTAGCTGCTCTGTATGAAAACATTTTACCTAAGATAGCTTTTAAAGTAGTCCATGAATATCGATGCTTTGCCATCTGCTTCTGAATTGAATGATCCCTCGAAAGCAGCACCATAAATATTTCCACAAATGAGTGATCTGTTCACATTATATCCACTAATGCTATCTTATGGCAGAGCAAACAAATAACTCAGATGTCACATCACTGCACACAGCAACGATAAGGTGCACTCTGACTGGGTTTTAGCACATTACTAAGAACTGCATCACTGGTTGTCTCTGAGGATCTAACCTGGCTTTTTAGAGACGTATTTCTTGACAGCCTGTCAAGAAAGGCTGGAGATGCACACCGAAGAAAGAATACCTTTAGCATCTCATTTTTTTTTAGAGATGATGAATTCTAATCTGGGCTCACTCTCAAAAAGATCTGAACAAAAGGATGAATAGGACGTAGCAAAAGAGAATTTATAAAGGTGGTTTTCTAAAATGAAGTCTTAAAGGCAAAATATGCAAGATAAAAATTTTATGCATTGGTTATACAATCTGCCAGTCTAGTCAATATTTTAAAATATAAGAAATTAATTTTCCATGTTTATATAATTCTTAGCTATTTCAAAATGCTCTCATCAGCTTCTTGGGAGACAATGAGAACTGTACCAGCCAAGCAAACACGCACACAGGGTTCACTGAAGTTCATCGACTGAGGAAAACAGTTCCTTGTTGACATTCATAAACTTGATCTTCCCAGCAAAATGTTCAGACTGAAAAAGGGGCTTTGGCACAGGGGATTCCTTCATATTTATTTTCTGTCTGGCTCTGGGCAGATCAGGGGGTCCAGAGGGCTGGGGTGCTGATGGAGCAGGGGATGTGCCCACTCTCCCTTGCAGCTTGCTCTCCAAAGCCCTGCTGCCGTTCGGGCTTGATGAAATCAGCAGCTTTGCCCCAGAAATGGACTTGTGCCTATATAGAGGCAAGGAGACCTTAAAACAGAGCTTATCTCTGGGGTGGCAAGGCCAGGGAGGGTTTTCTGAGGCTCCGTAGCAGCTGAATGCTGTGGTGCTTGCTGAGTCCACCCGACGTCTGCCGCTCCCCAGGGGGAAGCTCTGTGGACATCCCTCTGTTGTTCCTTTTCTTTTATTTTAAAGTAACCACTGAAGAAAACCAGGGGTGGGTGAGTGATGTCAAATGCTTAAAGGCAGCTGAACAAAACCAGTCTGGTCTACGCTTGACACCCTGTCACTTGCTGAGTTTTTATTTCAAAACTGAATGAAGCAAACCACTGTTTTAATAAGGCTCTTTTGTTTGTCAGAAATAAAACATGAAGCAGTCAGAGCCACAAGTGGGGAAATTATCATGGAAGATGAGTTAGAGCGCAGTTAATAGAGTTTGTCTTATAGATACCGCTCTTGTGACAGATGGCCTGGTCTTCCTGCCCTCCTAACAGGAAAGAAATGGTCCTGTGGGAGGAAAGTAAACAAAATTTCAAATAGATCTATTGTTTCAGGAGACAGGAGAGACACCATACACTCAAGTAGCTAATAGCACTGGCTGGCTAACCTCAAAGCTGGTCTATCTATATGATGATAGACCTTTTCCTCTGTGCTGCTTCTCTAGAGTATCCTCTAGGGCTAGCTCTGCCTGGGAATTAGGAAGCTGACTTTAACATCACAGCATCCAATGTTATATCTAATTTTGCCCTTGGGTTAACTGGTAGCATTGAGGATATTATGGATTGGCCAACAAACAGGAAAAATAAGGCACAGTGGTAGAAATAATAATACTCATATGATGGCATGTAGATCCATAGGTTCTAAAAAAATTGAGATACCAGATGTTGCTGTCCTTTCCAGTTGCCATGCAACCACAGCTACCCTGCTATGCTTCACCTTCCTAATCTCCTTAACAGCTAACTCTAAAACAAGTACAATTAATTCCCCAATGAGCAAGACAGGACATCACCCAGTGCCGTGGTTACAGAAGTACTTTGACTGTTCGTACATGAACACTAAACAGACACAGCACCAGCACACATTGCAGCACCGAGCTGTGATTTTTTTAAGACTAACACAAGTCATTGTTGCAAACGATGATCTTTCCTGTAGTACAGGTTTTTACAACAACTCCTAACAGATATTTCTTATGCTGCTTAGGAAACAGCCATTGTTGGTCCTCTGGTGATCCAGGCAGCCTCCTGCCCTAGAAACCCAGATGGAAATGAGTGTGCTGTGCTTCAGCTGAGCATCATGCAGAGGCATTAAGACACGTAGATTATTAACAGTTTACTCACTATGTCACTGACAATAACTGTATGAATAATGATCATTTTCTTTTTTTACGAGCAACGTCTCTAGTGATCTGCTTTGTTGTGGTTTTTAAACAAAGAGCTTCTAGATCATGCATATAAAACCATGATAATTATAGCTGTACTAAATCAGATCACTTCCATTATCAATAACATGGATGGTGAACAGTGGTTTTTGCTACTAATAAATATTTGCATATATTTGTATATTTATATAGAGTAATAAACACTCAACAATCCAATTTATTCTGAAGTGGGTCTCATTTACACCAGGCACAGACCCATGGTGCTAACATTTCTACATAGCTTCATGACCACAGCTGGTGAGCAGCCATAGAAATTATTTGAATTAGCACTGAATATGAAGCTGTTCCCAAGGTTTCTGATTCAGCGATGAAGACTTTAGAGTAATGTCTATAGACTGTACAAGTGACATGCCAGTTTCCTGCAATGCCTTATTTTGCAATATGGAAAAAAGGAAACATGAGCGAGGAAAAAACCTGTTCCATTTCATTTCCTGTGAATTCAAGCTCTGGGGAGTGGCATGTATTTGCATATAAGCTGTGTAGGAACAATAACAATGACATTTAGTAATTTTTATAATTATGGCTTTCTGATATTTTTAAAGATGTTCTTAAATTATAAATACTCCAGTTAAACACAAGCATTTACAAAAGATGATAGTTCTCCGTTCATCTGCCGTAGAAAATATTGGATTGGAAAGGGTGGGCAGACACACTTGTCTGTGAAATAGGGTTTTTTTCAGACCTCCTGTGACTGTCCTTCTCCCTGTAAAAACTTCTGACAGGTGAATTGCTATTTCTGCCTTCAGCCCACTGCCAGGAATCACCACATCCCTCCAACATAATGGAATTTCCCAGTATGAACATTCCCTTTTGATACCGTGACCTCAACAGTGCAGTGAAAAACAGGAAAGATTCAAACAGCTAGGTGTCCCAGGGCCGAGTCTTCAATAGCAGACAATTCTATGTTGGCTATAATACCAAGAGCAGACTCATGCCTGGCACCCTGCTTCCAAAGGTCCCCTCCATAGATTTCAGGTGCATGGTTTGGAAATGCAACACTGTGGCCAGCTGTTCTGGTGGATAAAGATGAGAGCAGGACTGACTGATTACTCCCAAAAGATATCCATAAGTGGATGGTTACGTACCCATTCACCTGTCAGTTTGGGGCTTTTAAGCAGGAGGCTGATTGAAAACAAGTTAGCCGGGCTGTGGGGTGTTGGAAGAATTTTAGCAGTCTGACAGGGAGCAGCATTTGATCTGTGCTGTGTCTACGTCAAATACCCTTGGCTTCATGGCACAAGTATGTACTTGTCCAAATCATGCTTTCACGAGTTCATGAGGTTTTTAGGATTAGCCAGTCTTGATGCACTGTTACTCAAAGAAAAGTTCACGGAAAAAAATCACATGCTGTCTGCATAAAATGGTTTGTGTAGCTGTGCTCTAAAGCCAACTCACATTTCTAAGTCAGAAATGATCGTGTTAGGCTATGGCTTGTCATAGCAGCAGGCACTGGTGCCATGATTTCCCATTTACTGTTTCTTCAGCACATGGAAGTGCACAAAAGAATTTTTCAGTGTCATACCAACTAATAGACAAATCAGTTAAAATGAGATTTTAACATTCTGATTATATACTTAATTATTAATTGCTAGTCCAGCCCTCCTTATACTTTGCTGTCCTCTCATTATCCTGTTTTTGCAGTAGATGATAAGGGAGAAAGACAGACAAACTTGAATGGTGTTGTAGCCAGAGAGGCATTTAAAAGATTGCTCTGCACCTGGGAAACAGGTTTAATTACTGCTGCTGTCAAAATGTTTTAATGTAAACAGGTTTCCTGATGGATCACATTTCCTTACTGTGAACTGTCATCCCCCAAACACAATCCACTTCATGGTAGGGCTTAAAAGGCAGGTATAAATTAGAGCAATGAAGCTTTTATGATTAAAGATGCTTCATCTGCTTTTAATGCCTCAATTTATAGAAATTATAAAAGGCCTTCACATTAAAATTTAAATAGGATTAAGAGTCTGAAACTCTCTATAAAGTAGGTATAATAGGCCTGATTCATTCTGAGATGGTGCAGAGCTTAGCAGAGACACAAGAGGGAGACAGCTCCTACTTCCTCTCTTTTGGACAGCTTGGAATTGGTCTATCTGTTGGCATGTATTAAAAAAAGGACTGAGACTGCCCTAATCTGTATACTGGAGACAGTCTTTGATGTACCAAGGGAATAATGCGATTGCCTCAGCCATGCTTTCTCTGCCTATAATGCTGCTCCCTCTGGAGACCTTCCTAAGAGGCCCCACAGAGCCTGGAAGTATGATCTCTGCCTGCGCTTACTGTTCTATACCTCAGGGGTACTTTGGGCCCTTTAAAATAGGCAATGTACCTCCTGTATATCTGTTCTGAAAGAGGATTCACCATATAATACTTGTACATGAATCGAGAGATGATTCTGATTACCTTGTTGCATTTGATTTATGTAATCATCTTATCCTCTTCCTGGTAATAACTTCTGAGAGCATGTTTCATAATAAGCAGTGTTTGTCAAAAGCAGATTTAAAATCTGTAATCAAAACATTTGCTTCCATAACATATTTATATTCTGCTCATCCATTCAAGATAAGAAACATGGATCTTACTTGACCAGGCATCAATAGGTAAGGAAGTTCAGCTTTCAGGTGTGCATATTACCTCAGAATTTAAAAATTTAAAAAGAAAGAAAGAAAAAAGTGAAATAAATGAAATTATTTCACGTAGGTGGTACATGAAAGAGGAACCTCAATTCATCTTATAAATTATTCATGGTGAATTATTCACTTGACTCATATAGAGATAAAGAAGGTGCTTTTTTATACTATACAATCTACTCAGACTTAAACCCTGTATTAATATGAAGTAATGTGTGATTATAGTGGGAGATGTACTTTTAAATCATCTTCGTGAAATCTGAGTTTGACTGAAGACAGTTACTAAGTATGCACTCTTCCTTGATACGAGTAGTCACATGGAAAATGTGCAAGTGAAATGCAGGATTCAGGAAAAACCGAACGGTGCCCAACTTTGTAGTTTACAAGTTCACTCATTCTTTTGTGTGATGAGGCAAATATGAGAAGTACAAAACACTGTAAGGGCATTCCTCAAGATTTCTGATCTGTGCTGTGGGACCACAGCCTTCTCTGCATGTACCACAGCAGAATTTTCAAGCTGTTTGTATTTTTTCTAATACTTACCAGTTTGGACTCATAACATCCTTTTGCTAAGTTACGGAAGGTCAAAGCCCTGATCCTCCCAGCCTTTGACCACATTAACAATGGTACTGTGAACATTCCCACTGATTTATTGCCACAGTTCAGATGAGTGAAATTACATGTACACCTGCACATTAGCAGCTTTAGAAACACAGAGAGGAAGGAAACTCTTAGTTAATCAAGGCCAGTCTTCCAACACTGAAACACCACTGTAAACAAATGCCCTACAGAAACAGAGTTCGGTATTCAAAACTTTATTAGTGCAAAGCTCTTTCAGAATCTCACTACTATGAGAGTTAGGAATATTTTTGACTAATTTCTGCTCTACATTTACTCACGTTTGTACCATTTTGTTCTGCTTCAGCATGTTAGGATTAGGATCTAACTTGAAGATGCTCCAAGTCTGATTAATACCTCATTTTCTTAACTGAGAACTGATGTAACACATCTCATGCTTGACTAAACACCACAGTATCATATGAGAAGTCATCTTCAATAGATAATATTCTTTGCTGATCTAACACAGCTGTGCTAAATGAGAGAAACTGAAGAATTCTGCAGATGCAGAAACCTGTTCACATGTAACAACACGGACTACAAAGCTGTAATGACTGTGTGTCCCCTCTGTACTACACACACTAACAGGTTTCCATGGCGATCTCATATTTCAGAGCAAACACTAACACTATGCAAACTGGGCAGCTGGTAAAGACGTGGGGATGGCAACATGGTACTGGGCATTACAGGTTTTCTCTGGCGATGACAGCGGTAAACCCCTCTGGACTTAAAAGACCAGCATCGTGTTTGGTCTTTCCCAGGAAGCTCCTGGCCCACCATCTCAGCGTTTGGAAATCAACGTCATATTTTAATTTCCCTCTCTCCAGCAAACATGGATGTTGCTGTAATGTTGGTGGGCCTGTTATGAGCTCCATTTGATCCAGTTTACTAGATTACCTGTAGCTAGTCCTGGCAGATAAATTCTAGTTACACTACACCATGCACACTGTTACCCATAGTCTGTTGCCAGACTTCTGTGCCAGCAGAGACCACATTTCCTTTAGAAACTGAAGTTTTAAGTACAAATTTTTTATGAAAGAAGGGGAAAAGAAAGGCAAGTGCAGTTTACCATCTAAAATCAAAGCTGCATGTGCAACAAACTTAAAAAAAAAGGTGGTTAAAATGAGACGCCAGAGTTACCTAAAATCACTCAGTGCATTCAAACTCATGAGCTCTTTTTTTTTTTTGTATGTTTTTTAAGATGACCAGTTTATATTTTTTAAACAGGCTCTTTTCCATTGTTGCTCTTTTTAACTGGTGAGATTAAGGCCAGTATAAACCTTATCCATTTAAAGTGGGGCTTCATTCCAATAGTAAGATTGTCACTAAGAAGAAGATTGATAAATTGATGCAAAAGAAACTTGATGTCAACAATGTTCTGACCAGAATCCCTCAATAGGATGGCAGATACTTCCTTCAGTTCCCTGGATTTTGTTTGATGATTTAGAGTGATACAGATTTTGTTCTAAAGATATATTTTTACTTGAATTTATTAATAACTTGAAGATACAAAGCCACCTTTTGTATAATTCATTAATACGAATAGGTTTGAATTTCATTCACAGATACTAGAGCACTGTTATTTTCAAGGTAACTATAAATCAGCAAGATAATAATCATTATGTTGTGATGCTATTGTACTAATCTGTTACATCACCCAACAGCAGTAGAGACACAGTTCAAAACCAAGGAGTTTCTGTTTTGAGCCCTAACCAGATGATCACCTGTCTTTAAACAATACTTTTGCTCGAAAGTATGTTTCTGGACATAGACATGGTAACTAGAATCTTTAATTATAATGCAGATTCTTAGCATAATTTGTCTCACCTCACCATTCGCTTTCTGCTAAGAAATCCTTCTCTTCTTCAGTGTTTTACCTTTAAACTTTTAATCCCAAGTGTTCAATGCATTTGCAAAAGATTCTTCCTTCGATAGGTGCAGGCTAGAGACAGGTGTAGGCTGCAAAGTCTGCATCTGTACCTTCATTTTCTTTACAAGTATTAGGAAAATAATCAATAATCTTGTGATTTTGGAGAAACTTAATGCTGAGCAAGAAGACAATTGAAATCACATGTTTTTCTTCTGGGAACAGATTTCCTGCAAGTTTACACTCTGGAACATCCGAAATGCAGCTATGAGACCCACAGATGACCGTCTCTCCATCCAAACAAGGCAAAGCAGAGAGCGGGAAGTTCTGTGCCTCTGCTCCTTCTCTGCAGATAAGCATCCACCCTGCTCCTTCTAAAAGCAATCAAAAGGGATTTGCACATTGCTAGCGGGCAGGTATAGATCTGTCATCACAAAATTAAAACACTGAAAGTAAATGTAGAACAATCTGAGAAAGTCTAGCCTTGAAAAATAAGCTTTTACCCTTCGCTTAATCCTGGGGAAAATTTTTGATCAAATCTCATTTTTAACCTTGCTGTCAGGTGGTGAATCTGCCTGTTTTCTGAAGTTGATGTTGGCTGATAGGTATATCTTATCTTAGGTCAGGCATCTCCAAGGACTTATATTTTTTTAAAAGAAAGTTTACCCTGGGAAGGGACAGGAGGTCTTTTGAAATTACCGTACAGTACATATAAGTTTGTTTGTAAGATTTTGCGTGACGTCTGTATGCCCAGCAATGTGCTTCTCATAAAAGGTGTTTTGTTTTATCACTGAAGCAAATATTTGAATGTCCTTTTCTGAAATATAAAAAACTGCTATAAAGCTTTTTCTAGAACAAATTATTTAATAAATACCAAGCAAAGTCTTTGTGTGTGTGTGTGTGTTCTCAAACCAAAACTTCTGTTTTGGGGGGGCAAAAATACAGGTTAGCAAGCACTTACTACTTAAAAGAAGGATAATTACTTTTGCTGCTGTGAGAGGGACTGGATACTTATATCCGGAAAATAGCTATTGCAACTATTTTCTGAAATGCTTCATAATTACAAAGCAGCGCTGCACGCTGCAGAGTTGCTTCCATGCTAAACATCAGTTTGTACAGGCTCAAATTTTACAGGAGTGGAAACAAGTATGCACTTTTCTCTATAGGACTGTGTTCTGGGGACATTTGTGTTAAAAATCTGACACATAAATTCATATATTCTGTCTGCCTTTTGGAGACTGACCCTGTATCCAAGGTTTGAAATTTATTATATGTTAATTACAGCTTTGTGCTTACCTGCAGAATAGTAGGCTATCTGGTACTTAAATTTGAGTTAAGAAAAAACTTCTGGGAATGTGAAACACTGACTTTGGCTGTTCTTTTACCAGGAGGAAGAAATGCAACAAAACTCATGCAAGATAATCTGCATTTGAGCTCTGTCAGATGTTGGATTGACTGGTAAGTGCCTATGACGCTAACCCAACTACTATTTTTTTGTAAGGGAAGAACAGAACAACAGTGCAAAAATAAGGCACAAAATCCAAAGTTAGCAATTTTCTACAGCTAAAAAAGTATTTGAAAGACCTTCCTACCAGTTTTATAGGGAAAATACAAACAACTAAAACAGTGTGTGGATTGGCTAGGCCTTATTAGTCAGGCCTCTGTATTATTGTTAAGTGAGAGCATTTTCCTTATGGTTCTACAGCCCCTTGTTGAGAACAGAAGCTTTACAAAAGGGTTTCATATTGACAGCTACTTTTGCAGGTCAAGCAAACCTGGTCAACTCCTGCCTTATCAGAGAAAAATTCAGTCCTGGACGCAGAAGCTGTATTAAAGAGTTAAGATCCATCTCCTGTGAGCTAGCTGCAGGTCATCTGGAAATGTTCGCTGAGATGCTGTGCACCTTGGATCATGCTACAGGATACCAGAAGCTTTAATTCATGTTTTATAATATTGGTCAGAGTACCCGTATTTTCAGTCCTGTACCCTCTCCCATGAAAGCACAAGTGACCATTTTTACAATATGTGGGTCAGGGTGGACACAGAACTGGTGCAGAAATGAAGGCTGACCACAGTAACTAGGCGTTGACCATACTGCCTGGAGCAAACGCAGGCTGAAGACTTCAAGGACTCACCACCTTTGGCCACTGGTCCCTACCATTACTACGACACCCCAGTGCCTTGAAGCAATGAGCTGGCCCTGACTCCTCTGGCTGTGGCTGTGAAAAGGCAGTGCTGCTCAACAATAGAAACTTAGGTCACCATATACAAATTCCAGAATAGATATTTTTATAACCTAACTTAGTACAGAACACAGATCTCTTGCCTTAAGTGCTGAATATGACCTTTTCTATGGTCCTTGCTGTCAAAAAGCAGCATGGTTGAAACACCATTACAAAACCCAGTTACCCATCCCCATCACATTTGTTGCATTACTACCACCTACCTACACTTCCAGTAAAGCTTAGGAAGTTGGTTACAGAATAAACCTAATAAAAAATGTCAGAAGTTGTATTCTAACAAAAGACTAATACATGTTTGTTGTTGTAAATAAAATACAGCATCTGACAGGATATTTCTCTGAGCGACTGCTGAAAATCCATTATCTGTAACGTGTACAGCAGAAATTTCATATTTTTACTTGTCATAACATTAGGGGCCTGAGAAAAATCTATTCAGGTCAGTGAACTATTTGATTAGATGCAGCCAACACTTTTTTAATTGGACAAAACTCATCTTAAAATACTTTTAACATTTCTTTACCTTTTTAAGGAAAATATGGAAGGTATATTCTACTGCAGTTGTTTATCCCCCTAAAATGGTATAGGATGAATCATTCAAGCTGAATTTTAAAAAAATAATCCAAACTGTTCACTTTACATAAAGGGAATCTGTACTTAAGGATTAGAATTGTGAAATAATGGAAGTTGCATTAATACTTTAATACCTGAAATGGAAGCATGAAGGGCCGCAGTTTTCAAACACATCAGCACCTGAATGTACAGAAAGACACCTTGTGGAATTTCAGAAGTTGCCATGCAAGAATTCAACCCACATTTCTGACAGTATGAATGTCCCGCTGGGCACATCTGTCTGCATCTTCACGTTTGGGTCCCCCGTTCCTTTGTTTCTGACATAATTTACCTGCATAGAAATAGCCAATATAGGAAACACTTCAGAAAACTTCCTCTGCGCTTTCTTTGTGAAGTCAGTGGTCTGCCTGGATCCGAGCAGGCTCAGCCACGGGCCTCTCTGAGGGAGCACAGGGCCAGCTGTGCAAAGCATCCTCAGTTTGGCAGTGTTATTTGCTCAGTCGTGTACAGCAGCAGCTCATCCTCTGATAGCCAGCGGTTCTGCAGGCTTTGTTGACTGTGGCTACAGGGAAAAAAATCACCCCAAACAGTGACTGCTTTGGCTGCAGCGATATTGGAAGGAGCCCACTTACTCCTCCGCTCTCTCCCACTGAGACTGGTAATGCGCACCTTAGGAAGGTTCTGTGCCTATGCAATGAATGTGGGCTTGTTAGTATTTATTGCGTTGTTGGCAGTGTGCTAATACGGATGGAGTGCAGCATTATCAACAAAGTTGCCTTCGCTGCTGGCTGCTTTCCATTATGTAAGACAAGAACATTCACAGCTAAAAGCTGTTTCTTCAGCTGTCTTTGGGGCCAGAATTATGGAGGCACTTATGCACCCACTAAAATCAAATGGGAATTACATCTAAAATTTTTTTACAGTCTATTAATCATAGAATCTTAGAATCATAGAATCACAGAATGGTTTGGGTTGGAAGGGACCTTAAAGACGATGACTCCAGTGCTCACAAGAAGTCTATTTTATTTTATATGTAGTATTTTATGGCAGTATATGATAATAAGGTAAGATTTGCACCACTCCACTTAGACTTTCAGTTTTTCAAGGCACAGTCCTCAAGCTGTACAACCCATAGATGAATTTGTCAGTGGCTGGGAGCGTAATCAAGGAGAGATTAATAAGGGAAGACAGAAAAAAACCAGGTTGTAAAGGGATTTAAGGGAGAAAAATCTCAACAGAGATCTCAACTCTTTTAAAATTCCCTTTTAGAATGTTAATAAAGGAGATTAAGTACAGAAGTGCTCTAAGGAAACAAGGCAGATGCAAATATTAAGAACAAAGTAGCAGCTAACCTTCAGGTTCTGGAGTAACACGTGTTGCAATTCACTAAAGCCCGTGAAAGCCCATCAGCTCCAGTCTCTATTCCTTGCCTTTCTCCGTGTCTGCATAGCACAGGACAATTTAATACTCAGGCTAAGAAGCTTAAGCATTGGCTTTTACACAAAGTTACTGCTGTTCTGTCATCAGGAATACAGCTATGACTATTGCTACTGCTAGTGAAGAAATACAAGTTCAGATTTTGACGGCAATTCAGACAATTAAACCAAAAAATAATCATCAGTTTCTCCCAGGGAATGTAACAGAAAAATCTAACAAAATTCAGCAAAGGGCAACATTTTATAAACATTAAATAAGATTAGGTAGATATGACAGAAGTATGGACTGATAAAGCAGAAAGTAAAAAAAGAGAACTATAGCATATCTTTGTTCAGTTAAAAAACAACTTCTGGTGGAAACATAGAGAGTATTGGAATGGAATCATCCTTAATTTTCCCCAAAGAGAAGAATAAATTTTTTTAAAGAAAAGTAAGTTCAGGCAAGAAAATAGCAAAATTAATTGTCTTTACTGATGGCATTTAATGCTTTTTGTAACTAAATTTCAAAGCCGTGTTTAGATAGAGCTTATCACTATCATCTTCATTTTATAGACATGGAAATTGAGATACATGATCAGAACAAGTAGATTACAAAAACATGTATCCAAGAAACTGGGAGCAATGAAGAACAGATCGTGGAAACAGCAGGTAAATAGATGTAAAGAAGAGGGATAGTGCACATGTAAGCCATACTAAGCAGCCCACATGGTTGCTATTCATCTGTTATCCTCCGTACATATAATGAGCTCTCTTAGAGCAAAAAGTTTGCCATACAAATCTGTATCTGTTTCTCTTATTGCACATAATTATTTTGCTTTATTTTATAAAACAGTTTTAAATTACTGCTGCATTGTCAGATTATGTTTCTCTGGCCTATGTTATCAAATGTATTGGCTAAATCCACGTCAGGCAACAATTTTGGATTTAACGTAACTGTCAGACACACAGGCCATTTCACCAGTGCATCCACAAGTAGGTAACACCATTTCAAATTCCCAAATAGCTGTCAAGTGCACAAAAGATAACTTTCCAGTGCAGCAAACTTGCTACCATCGCTTCTGCTTTTTGTTTATTGTGCAAACTCACCAGCATTCAGTATTTTTGTACAGTTGATAAATGCTAATTATGGAAGGAAATGTTATCTGATTGTCAACTATGGAATCAAATGAATTGAAAATATTCCATCAAGCATTTAACAAAAGTGTACAAAAAAGACTGACTAAAAATAACAATGAACATGTTCTTTGTGCCGAAAGATCATTGACAGAAGTAAATCGTACAAAATTCAGATCCTTATTGCTTAATCATCTCACATTTAATTAGCCACAGCTGCCAATTGTCTTGTGCAATGTGAATTGCTTTTCATAACAAAAAGAAAAAGAAAGAAAAAATGTTTCTTGGGCTGGAAATTGGTTTCACTAAGATGCAGTGTTGGAATGCAAATATTCATTTCTGAATTAATTCATGACAGAGGGCTTGGCCAACCTGAGCTAATCACACCCCTGGGGTCCTCTAATCCTCTAAAGCTGATTATCTCATGATTGTCACACCCACTGGGAGTTCCCTTTGTCATTAGCAAATTCAAACTCTAGTTTAAAAAAGAAAAAAAATACTTGTTTTTATGCTAAGGTTGGGTAGTGAATAGCAGCTCCAGCTTTAATCTTTTGGCTGGCTGACAGGAGGAAATGCTCTCTAGTATGTCCCAGTGCTCCTTCAGAATTATTAGGATTCAGAGAGAACCAATAGCAGCAAGTCAGGTGGCAAGATTATATACTGATAAAGCAGCTTTGTCCCTCCAAACTTAAAGCAGATGCCCGTAATAAATACATGCAATTACCTTTTTTTTTCCCTATTCTTTCTTTAGTGTGTTTGTTTTGATGGCAAACTGACACCAAGTCATGGAGAAATTTGTGCAACATAAATTGCAAATATGTTGTGCAACACATTTCATGAGGTCCTCTTCAAAATCTGTCCCTGCCGAGACTGTAGAAGCTGCAAGAGCAGCAGACAAGTTCACAGCATGCATGTGACACAAGTGGTAGTGAACAGGTGACATCCATCTCCAACAGGTACTTATTAATGCTGTTTGATATAATCTAAAGTTTAAAGCCCACTGCTGGGGCCATTACACACACAAGCCACATTGTGTAGAAATTCTCCGTATGAGATAATTTTCACTTATTGAATATGAGTTTTGTGTGCTGTGAAACTTATGTTGTACAAACACCATAAAATCTGAATTTGTGTCAAGCTGGAACATTGTGCGGGAAAGCTTCCACTGAGGGTATGCTTTGAATTATTCATCACAGTTGTTGCTGAATTTGCATTGTTTGTTACCAGAATTTCCAAGCTGCTGGAATTTGCTTGATACGTTAGCTGTCTAAGCACTGTGTTTAAGTGTACTGCACTGTCTTTCCACTTCCTAATCCAAACACTACCTGTCTGTCACCTGAACATTTAAATTTCTAATAATTACTCTCTATTTGTGGGAAATTTTTTTGGCTTTTTTTTTGTTATTGTTTTAAATTAAAAAAAAATGCAGGTGGGCAGATATGTGTGTGCACATGCAGGTGTGGTATGTGCAAGAATGTAAAATCTATTAACTTGCAGCTGGTATATGGGAAATGGCTGGTACTTGTCTGATGTTCTTAGAAATACAAGTATGATATACTCTCAAGTCACTTATTTTGAGTCCACCCATACACTTCAGGTTTCACTCAGCTGTAGAGTGTCCAATTCATATTACAATCTGCAGCTTGTCTTGCTCAGTGAAATTCATACTGATCCTCTGAAGTTTGTATTATGAGATTTAGCACTGCTTCTGCATGAGAGCTTAAAATGTAATCCAATGTGTATTTGTGAAAATGGGTAACGTGATGTAGAATGTGCATAACCTGGCTCGTAATGTTCCAGCAACATAAAAAAGTGTGTGATCTGCTGTAAAGGTTTAATCATGCTTGGTTTGTAATTAATTTTGCATGCAACATGAAACTTTGTGACTAAATTTGTGTTCTTTCTTAAATGGGCCGAGAAATTTTTATCAGGCAAGTTAAAATGTATTACACTTCACATATTGAAAATCTGTTCTCTCTCTGCTGTGGAGTTGGTACCACACACATGCCGCTATTCATGCGAATATTCGCACTTCCCTCAGGTGTGCTGTAGGGACTGTATTAAATGTTCCAAATGATATATGCATGCTGAGAAATCTGAGCCGCACAATGAGAAATCTGTGCTGAGTTTACCACGAGGGTACCACTTATGTCTCCCACAAGATATTCACAATATGTATTCTATGGAATTTTCATTGTCAAGAGATCAGGTTTCACCAAAGCAAAGGAAGGCAGCGCTGTAGCAAAATCGTGTGCTCAGTACACCAACACATAGGCACAGGGGCACACACAGACAGCATGATCTTGAAGATACTACAGACTTTACCAGAACTGTAACTACCAACAATAGTAGCAAGATTTTGCCTCAAATCGTCATATGATTCTGTATGAAATTCCATATGGAAATGTAGTTTCCCATAAAAGATTTTAGGTACATTCGTGTGAGAAACTTTTTATGGGCTTGACAATCATACTGAAAGATTTATACATTGAGCTTGTTCTTGAAATTCATACTGTGTGCACGCTTGGTAAAAATTACAGTCTCAAACCTAGTGCTGCCAGTCTTCAACATTCACAAATCTTAATATGCATGGTATTTTCATACAGCTCCAGCTTCCTATAGCAAACACTCATGGAAAACTTTAAACTTCAATTTAAATAAATTACTCATGTTAAAATCACAAAGCAAGAATTGAAAATGCAAGGCTTTAGGTACATGGACCAAATAAAAATCAGCCACCACTACAGAAAACTGATTTCTTTAAATGGCTTGAAAATTACAGTAAAGCTGCTACACTGGAAATGATGGAGAAATGTGAAATACTAAAGCCATTCAGTTAAGTAATATATCTCAAGCAAGTTATCCTGCTATTCAAAATAATTATTTGAAGAGGCTGCTTTTCCCATTGAATTTATAGGGTAAGTCAAGTTAAAAAGCTGAAAAATCTGAACTTCTAAGATTACATAACAAACCGGTATCAGAGTGTATGAATGATCAGAATTAGAAATAATGTACATTTTACTTTAAGTAGCAGTTTGCTGGTTTTATTTTTTAAAAGTTACACATCTGAAGCCACCTATTTTTTATCGTATCAGTTACTACACTGTGAAACTCCCCTAGGGAATGGTAACATCTAAACCAGTGTCATACAACAGCAAAAACTAGTGACCTGAAATAACTGCTTTTACAATTGTATTAGTGAACCCAAGACTTACAGTGAACTTGCCAGGGGTTTAAGTCTTCAGCTTTTACAGCAAAAATAAGTATTTTCCTGATTGCTTTAGAGTCTAAATCTTCAAACATCAATCATTAAAACTTGTAAATTACCTAGGAAATTTTCAAAATATTATGATACAAGCTTAGTTTTCTGGAGTATAGATGTGTAGAGAGTGTGTGTGTATTTATGTGTGTGGGGGTGTGTGCAGGCACGCATGCCTGTGAACATATCTTCCTCAGTGTGTCACCAACAAAAGGAACTGTCTGTCTTATGAAGTATGCCTAAGATTTTTCCAATGTAATTTTGGAGTAGAAAATAGAAATGGGACTTTAAAAAACCCTCTCACTTCTTTTGAAACTATGCATAAACCAACAATTTAGCATGGGGGAAGAATTTTGACAGAGACAACAGATTTGGGCAAAACACTTTATTTGTACAGATCTTTCAGCAAAACTTTGCTTAGCATCATTGTAGTGCTCACTGTCAACTGTTTTGCATCTGAAACAACTGACCTGGTATCATCTCTAACCGTTCACGGGTGAGCGTGAAGAGCTGGGTATGTTAAACCACGACACGTCACATTTCCTCACAACATGCCTCATGTAGGGAAAAGTCTTGTGATGAAATTGAAACATGTCAAAACTGTAGGAGACTGCATGAATCAAATGGAAATCAGGTTGTAAAAATGTCTTTTAAACCTGGGAATGCACTAGTCACATTTACTTATACACGTTGTGGTAAAACGGAGACCTTACCAAAAATCAGGCTCACTCTGTGTAAGAAACGTGCTTTTTGACACCAAAGGAGAAGGGAGACTCTGACAGCTTATATTGCATATTCTGTACACAGTTATGTGGACCCTATTGGCTTCTATAATATTTTGAAAATGCATTTGCAATAATATTCTATTTCCACCCTAGTAATGTCAGCAGGAGTCCTGGTAGTACGCTATTTAGGCACATTGAGAAAATAATAAGATTTACAATAGCTGGCAATTTGTTTTCTACTGCCACAATGCCTGCTTTTGTTACAGTCTTTGTAGCTGTTAGAAGTTTCTTTCTAGCTATTCTGTTCATCTTTTCCACAGAAACATTTCTTCAGTGTGAATCGTTCCAGTGTGAATTGGAGTGTTTTTGCTGCCTTGAGTTTTCATTATTAGACCTAATATAAATACTGCAAATGTTCTTCCAGGAACAGTCATTCACATTTTTAATGTTTACTAGTTTTGTTTGTGGGCATGATGGATGTCCTTAGCAGCAGTACCAGCACACTATTTCAGAAGGCAGAGAATATTGACAAATACTGGTAGCAAGTTGCTGGGATTTTTTAAAATTTTAAAATAAATTAGGTTTAAAGATGAGCTTTTTTTAAAAAAAAAAAAACCTCTCACTTTTTTTGTGTAATGCTATCTGCACTAGAATGTTTGTTCTGTGAAGTATGTTTACTCAGTCAGTGAAAGTGCTTGTGCAAGAAAGTTTGAGCTTCATCAAAACTAACCAAATGAAGCACTGGGAATCCCAGGTCAGGTGGCTGCACCATTTGCAGAATTCAGTGAAAAAAAAAAATACTGTCAAAATGAAAATATTAAAGACAATTAACAAAATCTGACATGCTAAAGACCTAGCAAATGTTGTCATCCAGTAAAACGGTTCAGTCAAATTCAGTATGACACCCCAGAGAATGACAGCCTAGAGATCCGGGTTTGTCAGTCCAGAGTTTGTGGCGCAGTTCTATACTCTATGCAAAGAAGCATATCTCCCTGCTGTTCTCAGGTTTGAGCATCATCACATAACTATTCATGACTACTCTAAATTATAAACTCACTTTAGATACTTCAAACTCCAATGTAAATACTATCAGGTGTGGGAAAATAATATGCTATGTGACACGTAAGAATCCGTAATAGAAAACCTGTGATTATACTGCAGATGAAAAAGTCTACATTCAGTTATGAAGAGACACGGACAAATAACTTTAAACCTCTTATGAATTACATGTTGCACATTGAATTAACTTAGATTACACAGGAAGTAGGAAAATTAAAACATAATAAACCGCCAAGATAAAAATACTTGAGTTCTTACTTCAGACTTCCGATAAGCAGTAATGTCCCTCTGCAGTGTAAATATCGCATTCAGACATAGCTGCATGCTTATAATTTTTTTAATGCTAATTAGAAATTGGTTATTTTTTTACAACTTGCCAAGAATAGCATTGCCTAATATTTGTTGTATACCTGTGATCCAGTTCTTCCATCTGCCTCACACTATTTGTCTGGATTGTCACCTGCTGCATTGCCCCAGATATGAAAATAAGAAGAAAGTGACCTATTAAGCTGCAACTTTACTGCTTTAACTTGCCCAGTAACCACCTGGCAGATACAGAATGATGAAGGTTGTCTTTATTCCTTAACCACTATTAGAGAGAGCCTAGCCTCCATGTCCCCCTTCACCTGTTGTCAGACCATTTTGAGGATCTCTGTCTTTTATATGTGTATTAAAATATGGAGGGAGGGGAAGAAAGAAATTGTATTTTTGTCACATCTTAAATGGAGAAGAATTTTCCTAAACATCTTTTTAAAGTCCATTCAAATTTCATAGCTAATTGAGTGTTGCTCTGTTCACTTACCACACAAGGATAATAGTAATTAACTTTTAATTGCTAACCACTTTCTTCAGGTTAGTCAGTCAGAGCTATGTTCTTACGTAAGTACCCACCAGAACTTAATCCAATGGTTGGATCCGCAGACCTAGTCTCAACTCAGATCTATGGAACTCCACCTGCTAACCCGAAGGCACTTGCAGCTAGTGCCTGACTGCTAAGGGCATGTTTCACTCTGTGGCCTCATCATTTGACTCACCAGCCACTTTTTCCAGCTGGGAAGGGGTGAATCCAGAAGCAGCCAAACCACTGAAAGTGTAAGGCTAGATTCAGGAACAGTCTAGTTAGATGAAGTTTAGAAGTTGCCTGACTGAGCTCTCACCACGGGACACCACATTTGGTCCCAAGGCTGGGGTCCAGACAGTGGTCCCAAGGGCACAGTCTCAACAGTACCCTCAGTGGACTCGGCTTAATGCACTTAAATGTTCTGTCTGCCTATACCCAAATCAGCAGATATGAACATATTTAGTAAAAGATGATTACTAATTTGCTGTAATTTTTTCTGCCAAATTACCCATTAATGTATCTGGAAATAAATATTTTACAGATCTATAATCAAGCCCAGAAAGAAATTGGAGTTTCAATTGGAGCCTCTAACTATTAATGTATTAAATTATCTTGATATCTCTTCAGCTGATTATATCAAGCAGTCTCACAGAATTTGAGAAAGTAGTAATAAATTAAATGATAAATTACTATTGATTATTTTTAACTAGTTATCATCCTCTAGATTTTGATATGGATATTGCCAACTGATGTGAGACAGTGAACATAAGCAGTGGTTTCAAACAAATACTTAACATGTGCATAAAAATTGTGTATCAGGGTCACATTTGTTGCTCTGCCCTCTATTGCTGGTGCTAGGTCATGATGCACTATGGATACTCTTTTTAGGCGTATATGGATGCTTATGTACATGATAGCAAGTTCCCTTCAGATGCAGAAAGACTTCTAACCGAAATGTTTTTGTTCCTATGTTAAGGATGTTCAGTGGGAGGTGCAGAGGAGGTGGATTACAAACTCACAGCTTTTCATGTCTCGTTGCCACATCATGCCCCTTTTGAGCACCAGACACTACGCAGCTTATTGCCAGAGGAACCCTTTTAAATTTTGAAGATAATTAATGCTTAAATTAAAATTTTAGAAAAGGGACTGTTTTTTACCTTCTCTCCTCTTTGCCTTCTGACGTCCACAGAAAGAGTGTAAGAGGCAGCAAGTATGTTCTTTCCTTTAGGTGAGAAGCACTTGCTTCAAAGGGTATATAGTTTCTAGATTTGCCTGTTTCATTAAAATAAACAAACAAACAAACAAACAACCCCACATAGAATAAATACAGTGTTTGATCAACATACATGTTAAACAGAGCATGACCGGCTACACATTTATGTAAGCACCACAGAACAATTACAAGGACTGTGTTTGTCAATGTTTAAATATCTGGAAGTCAGAAATGCCATTGCCAACACTTTTGCTTGCAAAATAAGTCCTGAAAATGCTACTATTGGCATACAAGTCATGGAGGTAACATTACCCTACACAAAGAAATATTGTTCTAATCAGCAATTTTCTAGGTGCCAAGTACTTTTGGTTTCAAAAGCATTTTGTTTATCAGTGCAAAACTGATACCAACAGTAGGTTTTCTTTAATGCAAAAAAAAAATTACTAGGATAGATAATAGCTTCTATGGTATCTAAAATGTAATGTTCATATTAATACATTAATTCTAATAAACACATCATTTCTTATTAATGTGTAGCATAATAAATTCAGTCATTTTACAGCATATAAGAGTGTTTTATTGGCCATTACAAAATTCCATTTCCTTCCAGATAGCTCTCCCAATTAGAGAAATACCCTTGAATGCATTTTTAGAGAGTCGCAGGCCAAATGACATAAAAAGAGAGCTGCATACAGCTAACTGACTCAGTTTTCCTTAGCAAATTTGGCCTAGAAATGCAACCACAAATTGAGGTTCCACAGGTTGGGCGAAAAATATCTTCAGATCTTACTTGTCCCAGGCTGTCCTCATAATCAACATTTAATAGCGGGGGAGAAGCAGATGCAGAACATTACCCTCCCTTGAGAGACATCTGTGTGGGTCCAGGTGGCCACTGGCATCAGAACACTGTTGTGCTGCGGTGGAGAGCAACCACAGTTGTCACACCAACAGCGAACAGATCCAGAGCCCACCTACACAGACTTTACATTATTCTGCTGTTCTTGGCGCAGTCCAAACACACAGTTTTGGCTGCATTAGGTCCTTGCATATAATCAGCTGGAGGACATAGATGTGTGATGACTGGAAATGAAAACGCAGAGGATTCTAAACTAAGAGTGAATGACTTAACTATATTAAAGGATAGGAATTACATACGCTGTGAGTGACGATCATGTAGGACGCAGCTGGACAGAGCAGCCAGTCAGTTAAAATGGAAACAGTTCATGAAGGTTGAGCTCTAGAATAAAATCCATTTTGCTGTCATTACAGGAAGCTGGAATGTTAAATCTGACAAAAAGGCTAAACATCAAGTGAAATTTGATTTCATGTATATTGGGTCAAATTACACATTGCAAATAAGATTTACTACAAGTTTAGTATTCATGAATTATTTGTGAACAGATTTTCTGTCTTCTGCATCGTTGGCAAATAGCTCGAAGTGACTATTCATAGCATATAACTGATCATTGAGCTCACAATCCAAAATCTCTGTTCTTGGAGGATGACTTAGAATGTCAAAATAAAATAGAGATGAAATAACAAAAAATACACTTTTGTTATTTATGTCTAGATGAATACTTGTATCCTTTGAAATTAATGAAAATTAATGTTCAGAAACCGTGCAAATATGAAGACTACACAAGAAAAGTGAAAGTGAATACACTAGTGTTCATTGAGTAACTCAATAATTAAGGATAGTTTTTAGGTCTAATTCTAAGAATTTCACTGAAAAATAATCTAGAAGTATTAAAATTTCCCCAAAGGAAGAAAAAATATAGCATTGAATATAATGAGTAACCTTTGGATTAAAAATTAACTGAAATATTACTTAATTCCACAGAGAAAACAGCGTAATAAAAAAGCTCCATGAAAAAAATGAAAATGCACAAGGTAGAAGAATACAACTCTGAAAAACTTGGGAAAATCAAGAGAAAAATTACCTTCACTGCAAGCTAAAATAATTTAGGTTCCATAGCTTAAATGACATACCTCAGAAGTGAAGATATAACCAACACCTTTTATGGAAAAGGTCAGACTACTACAGAGAAACTACATAGAGAAAGAGGTTGCAGAAAAAGAATTGAACAATGATCTAAGAAAACATGAAAGCTTTTAAGGAAAATCTAAAGAATAAGTGTCAAAAATTACCATAAAAGAAGTTTAATTTTTGCCAGACAGAAATCCTTCCTTCTACCATCTATCAGTCCTCAGTCACAAAGACACATCACCTTAATGACCTTAATCATCAATCAACCTTAATCACCACCTATGATGATTATTTGGAATCTAAACTTGAAAGCCATAGAAATGAAAACAATTATTCTACATATCAGCACGGCTTTTTTTTGTAATGTGTGATCTTCACCTTCAGAAACCATATGAAAACATTCTGGCCAGAAGGGGAAAAAAATTAATCAAAATGACAAATTGTTAAACAGAAACATTAAGAAAAGTAGTGGAGTGGTTTTACTATAAAATTAAAAGAATGCCAATGTTTAAGAAGTCTGATCAGTCAGAAGGACATTCCTGGAAAGGTGTCCTATCCTACAGAAGAGACTTAAATATTTTCTGGTTACCATGTAAAATCTTGTGAGACAAAATAACAGACATATATCTTATTCAGTACTTGTTAACTTTTTAATTAATAAGTAGACTCAATGAGCCTATCATCAACATTACATTCTGACTGCCTGTTTTCAGTACAGAAAGAGAAAAATGTATTTCCTTTTACCAAAGAGCTTTAGGAATTTGGGTAAATCAGTGAGTCATGACATCAACAGTTTTTGTCATTTTTTCTTTTTCTTGTTTGCTTTATTTTCTTCCAGGTGAAATGCGGAGTATGAAACAGTGGAAGTAATGAAAATCTTCGCAAAGTAGCCTGATTCACAAAACAGTATATTCCAGTGGCCACAACAGCAAAAATCAAGATTACAATAGCTCCTATGAACAAAAGCCTTGTGGATGATGGAGTTAATGCTTTCTTAAGGGTTCAGGACAAACTGTTTTTCTGGTCATAGTGGCCTTTTTCCTTCCTAAAGGACATGACCTCAAGGCAATGTTAACATTCCTGTTTCTGTGAACAGCATGGAAAATGTATTAACTTCTCATGCCGTGTGACATCTTACCTGCTGTTATTCATTATTATATTCAGCAACAGGAATAGGAAATATTATGGGAAAAGAACCCCAAATAGATCCTTCAGACAAACTTAGTGGAATACTGTTGTGTTCGATGGTTTGGTTCTATTCACTTCCAGATAACACACTAGGAGGGATAAGAAGCAAAAGAAGAAAAAAACAGCAAATGACACAGAGGTAACCGATCATTTTGCAAGTGACATTCTAACAGGGGGATGGCATTGCCAGGCGCCATTTAAAGCAACGAAACTATTTAGGGAACACTGTGCACAGAAGAGGATGTACAGAGTTGGGAATGTAGCTGGTGCATATAGTAGGAACGGAAGACAGAACCAGCCTTTTCTGCTGTCTACAAAACTTAGATAGCCTTCCCGCTTAGATAAAGCAAAACAGTTGGATAAAACCAGGATGCTCCATCCTGGTTTAAAGCAGCCCAAAACAAAGGGGCTAGTGCCTTCAGATTCTCAAGCTTTGTTACCAGCACTGACATTTAAAAATTCTTACACAAATTTGCACAGATTTTTAAAGGCATATTTAGGTATTTTTCTGTTAATAAGGCCCTATTATAACATTGCCATGGCAGCCCTAGAGTTATGGTTGAGGAGACATTTTCTAAGCCCTTCTACCCAGGTGCTTCTAACTTTTACAGCTTTTGAAAATGCTTTAAAACACCCACTGGTTCAGCTTAAATATTTCAAGACTGTTGTTGACTTAATAGCAAAGACTCCAGAAAAGTTTTTTGGAGAGGAAATGTCATGCTTGATGAATCAGCACGTATAAAATATTCTTCTTGCATTAAGAGTTATGTTCAGAAGATGAAGCAATATTCAATGAAAAGGAAATGAAAGGCAAAAGAAGTTGGTATGAGTATGGCTGTAAGTTTATACAAACACAAGTCAGTGAATTAAAAACTAAGATATCAACACCTGCAATTGTGCCATGAGCAGAGAGATTAACATACTAAGCAGTGCACACACTAAATGATTAAAGAAAGCAGCATACACAGCTATACAAAGCACCATGTAAGCACAAGTTAGGGCTATTTTGGGCAACGATTTTTCCACTCGTGTGTACAAAACCTTATGGTAACACAGGACCAGATTTACTCTTAGGCAGAAATGCAGCAGAGATGAGAAGAAAGCCCATAAGCCTGTCATTGGGAAGTTTTCCCTTCAGCAAGGTGTTTCCACTCAAAAGTAACAACAAACCTATATGCAGGACCTATGGATCAGCTCTGCAGCTCTTCTTGGCCACCAAGTGAAGCAGGTCTACTTTGGCTCTCTGCCAGGTCTACTTTGGCTCTCTGCCACTCAAGACCTAGACTGCTCTTGAAGTTATCCTGGGAGGAGATTTCTTCTATTCCTCCAACTATGAAAGGACTCTCTAAGCAGTGCAGAGTACTCTAGGAAGCTCACTATTTTTCTTTTCTGTAAGTGCTGCCTGAAGACTGTGAAACAAATTGGATGTTCTCACAGCTGACGTTCTCATTTCTGGTTAAAAGAGAAAAATCAAATTTTCTCACAGAAGGCAAATGTTTCATTTTTTTCATTTTTTGAGCCAATCCTGAATCATGCTGTTCTGGTCATGATGAGACAATCATGACTGGAATCACAGGAATACATCTCTTTACCCAAGAACAGGATTAAGCTATTTCTGATGGATATTTAACACCTTTTCAGAAATCCTCAGTGATTCCACAATCTCACAAGACAACCTGCCCTACTGTTGTATCACACTTAGGGATAGGAAGTTTTTCTTGATGTCTAACATAAATCTCTCTTCCTGCAATTATGCTGAATTTATCTCTTGAAGATAAAGTACTATGTTCAGCAGGAGATGATATGTGAATGATGATGTGGTGACTTGTGAAGCTACTTTATCACTCCTCAGTGTGCTATTCTTACAGGACAGGCAGTTTATATTTTCACTAGAGGTCATTCCGCTGAAAAAGACACATTCACCTGGGGGAAATAAAAAAGTCTTCATTTTAATGAAATTTAACTTGCTACTACTAATTTTTTTCAGTTTTACACAGGATACAAAATGCAATATTTATGTAATACAAATATACAATCTTGTGAAGGATTTTTTTAATTTAATGTTTTGTTTGTATATACTAGAAGTTAGACCTTGAAGTACAAACGTTTTTTATTTTCACATTTTAAAACTTTTTTCCATATGTGCTGAACAGCCTATAGAGTAAGTCCCTTATAAGTAGCAGATACATATTAACAGACATTGAAGACCAGAGCATGTTCAAAAATTCCCTTTGAAAAATTCACGTTGCACAAATTCCTTGGTTCCTGCAGAACACACCTAGCAAAGATACTGCTTTCATAGCATTTATTGCCAGAAAAGGATGATTTCCGATTTTAGGTAAGTTAGAGATTTTACATTTCCTAAGGTTAAAGGTTCCTAAACACAGTTGTTTCTGGCATAACCAGAGAAGAAATACATATGGAAGAGACACCAACTGAAAGATTATGTTTCCTCCCTGCTAAGTGAGTAGTTTATCAAAATATCCGACTTTTTTTTTTCTTCAGGATGAGATGACCACATTTAATTGGTCAAATGCTTTTTATACAGTTCTTACTTGCTGTATTTTATACCTTTGGACACTGATTAAACATGACAAACAATGGATAAGAAATGTAGAGAAGAATATAAAGGTCAGCACTGTGCAGCTGTAGACCAGAAAAGATTTCAAAGTTAGAGGACAGAAGGGGACTCAAACTAAAGGAAGTTTTTACATCAGAAACAGTGAGTTCAATTTGTACATCAGTCCTCAAAGAAAAGAGTCGTGGGCTTGGCTGGGATACAGAGGATGTGATCAAAGATATCAGTATAGCATGAATGTAGGATGTAGTGATCACAATCTCATTTTTAAAAAGGGTATTGAACTTACTGTTGTTGAAGGTCTAAATTAATCCATTGTCTCAGCAGTCCAAAGGGATGATAACAGCATGCAATGCTGTTAATATAGTTAAGACAAATAAAGAAACTGGAACATCCCAGAAACAGAGCTACATTTCTGCACTGAGGCAATCTGGCTATTTAGTGGCACCAAAAGCTGACAAAGTAGGAGAGACAGCTGACACTGCCACACACTGCCACGGAGAACCCTCAGCAGTCCAACAGCAGGGAACTTCCATTCCGACCCAGACCTGCCACAGTGTAATTGCATTTCCACGGAAATCAACCGTTTAAACTGTGTAAACTGTGTCTGAATTGAATCTTTTGGGTTTTATACCGGTTTCAAATGAGCCTTCTCATTTTTTCCCATGATAACAACAGTTGGTCTAAGCACTATCAACAGCACGGAAAGCCGATGGGTAGTAACAACCACTTTGGGATTCTTAACAATTCTTCTGTTCCTCACGGAGGTGCTGAATTGGTGACAGCATCATCATTACTTTTGTTTCCTGGCTAAAATGAAAAGTGTTAGTGATTCAGCTCTCATTGTAGTCTACCAGGAGCTCCATAAAACAGTAATATGCTGTGGGTTAATTTTCCACGTGGAACGTTTCACACAGCTCTTTCCATAGAAAAGTAATCCTCGAAGGAAAAGCAATCTATTAACTGAAGATGGGGGCTAACAACAGTGTGTGTGTGTGTATAAACAAATGGGTTATGTTTGTAAACATCTATATTAACCACTTAACACTGAAACAGAATACATTGTGTTTTCCCCCTTTAGGATCTAGTCAGGCCTTTTTCCCTGAAAACCTGTACATGAAATTATATAATGTTCAAGAAGTTTTGCGAAGTCAGAGAATAATAAGCAACTAAATTTGATAACTAGTCACTTGTGAAAAAAGTTATATGGAAATATGTTTGCTGTAAAAAATGTTCATTTATCACTCATATGACACCTAGGGGACATAAGTATGCTGAAGAATGAAAAAGAGTGTGCTGGAGTTAAAACATTTTTGTTTCTTCCTTTTCTTCACACCTTCAAGTAAGATACATGATGTTGCTATTGAAAACCTATCCATACTTGAAACCAAGTCAGGTCTGAAGCATGTTTAACATATTCCAGGTGGGGGAAAAGATAATAAGTAAATAAGGAAAGCCATTTATTTACCAAACCCCTGCAGCAGCTGTATTATTAATCCTAGGGCAAAATGTTACCAAATAGGAATTGTGACATTCCACACAGGTGTAAATGATTAATTACACACAGGACACAGTCTGCACAGGATGCAATTTTTTTCCCATTTTTACTCAGGTTCATTTTTAACTGTCACTAAATCCACCTAAGTACAATTTCCAGTTTTTCTCATATCATTGGTTTTGGTTTCTTGTATGTGTGTATGTGTGTGTGTTTGCAAAAAATTATCTTTACAAAAACCAGATTGCCTTACATGCTTTATGATGTTGTCTGATTACACATTTCTGGCCAAGAATGATCCCCTGTGACTTATGTAGGACCTGGGCTTGCTCACTGCAAGATGAGTCCATTCTACTGTAGACCACAGTGTTGTGGAAGAGTAGAATGCACCCCACTCAAAAGAGAAAAGCATCAATATGTTTCATTGGGCTAAAATAATAATTTGAGAAAGTTCAATAAATTCAAATGAATTTAACAAAGTTTAACAGTGGTTTACCAAGGTGGACCAAGTCTGACAGAAAGGTTCACCTTATTAATTACCGCATGGAAGAAACATACAAAGCAAAACTGAGTTAAAGTTGAGTTAGAATGATTCATGCAGAGACCAGAGATGTAAAGGATAAGGAGGACCCCTCCGTTGAGCCACAAAGTTCAGAGTGGACCTCTTTGCTTTCTAAACTCCTCGTGGAGCCTAGGTGTGGCTAGGTCAAATCTTAGTCTCAGACTTGGACAATGGTTTATGTCAAATGGATTTGTATACAAAGTTCATAATAATTGAGTAGCTGTATGGATCAGTAATGTTCCATTAGTATTAATTCACTATGCTATTAGTCACTGGATCTGTCACGAGTAAGGGATCTCTCCACCTTGGGCAAGAAAGGATCTTTTAGTCTCAGGTAAAGGATCTCAAACCTTGAGTGGTGTCCCTGCTCAAGGGGAGAGTAACCTAGTGTGCAGTCTAGCTGCAATTCAAGGAGAGCTCAAATCCGGCTCATCCTATGGTAACGCTTATAGAGTGAAGCAGCTGGCTGCTAGTCAATAGTACAAACAAGATAGATGTCTTAATTTTAGCTCTGGTATCTTGTTCTGTACTTTGGTTATCTTGCATTTTTGGGCTTCAAAACCACCTTTCAAAATATTTTTCTGAGGCACCTTCACTCACTTGTACATGAGCTAGGAGCTTTCCAGCTTGCAGGTTCACCACAGGGTATGAGGCGTGTTGCTCCTTAGTCAGCCTGAACCAAAGTGTGACTAGGGGTCAAGTGTATCCATCACACCACAGTCACTTCTCATCACTGCACAGCCACTGTACTGTAGTTTACCTCTTTCAACTAAAATAGCTATTTTCTGCTTTGATTTCAACTGGGATGCTATTACTTGTCTTTGCTCATTATTTCTCACAACGTTTCACACTTCAAGTTCTGTGTTTCTGAGAAACACAGCATTAAGAATTCCATAGTATCAAGTTAAGACCAAATAATTCTAATCATGTGTTAAGGAAATTTCAATTTACTACTGTGAAAAGGGAGTGCAACTGAAGCATTTGTTTTCTTTACTCTTCCTGAAACATACTTAAAATACACAAATGTTTAAAAACTATGGGAACCATTTTTCTAACTGTAACCATCGCTTACTTTTCCAATGCAATATAGTGCTCAAAGAACCAGAGATTATCCCTGTCCCAAACATTTATGATCTAAACAAGACACAGACAACAGATTAACAAACAAGTGTCAGAAAGTAGTAATTCTGTGAATATCAGAATCCTCGAGGTCTTCTTTCCGTTGGAGTTGTACATTGTGATTGATTCATTTTGTTACTGAATAGTATTAACGATATACCAGGAGCTCACTTGCTATTGGACAGCAAAGAATACACACAGGAGAATTTGAAGTCTGCAACTGTGGGAAAAGCCAAAACCAGTTTGCATCTGGAGTCCACAGAGGAGAGAAACCCAGACTGAGGCTCTAACGATATAATCTCTAATACCTAATACAAGAGTCCCACGGTCCTCTGTGTGGATTTTCTATTGTCTAGTAAGAATGAGCTCAAACTACATTCTTTCTTTTCAGAGGAACAGAAATAAACTCCTTTTCTTCTGTGTAGCCGTCTTCTTCGATAAAATTTAAAGACACTTTAAATCCCTCTGTTCCTCTCATGAGTTTTGCCAAAGGTTTAATTCTTTATTCACAGTAAGGGGTAAATATATACGTTCACACAGTACAATCACAGAAATTCTGTTTCCTTAATAAACCAGGCCTGAAGCCAGATGAAGGAAGCACTAACAAGTAGCAGTTGTTTTGTTACGGTGGGAGGTGACAAGGCTGGACAAGCAGGCATTCAAATGGGAAGAGCTGACCTAGAATGAAAGGTCAAGGGAGGCAGTGAGGTGGGTGGCCAACCTGCCAAATGAGAATTTAAGGCAATGAAAACAGACAAACACAAGGAGAGAGAAAGAGGAGAGAGAAAATCCGAGAAGAGAGGGAGGAATAAATGGGGGAGAACAGGAGAATGGATGATAATATGGAGAGTAAAAACTGGCCTGTTGGGGAGAAAAGACTAACACTGTTTAACAACTAGTTCCCCTGGAGGACATTGTCTCAAATTATTTGAAAGCACAAATTCATTGATCTTCATGCAAATTACGCAGGGAAAAAGAGGAGGGCACCACAGAGGAGATGTTATCCACTCAGTCCTTCCACTTCTCTGAGGAATCAGCATTTGCTCAGCCCTCCTAAGGCAAGGAAAGGAAAATTAGCTTTATATAACAGCTGCAGACGTAGACTGCCAAAAAGTCAAAGTAGTTCGTTGCTCCTTCAAGAGTCTAAAAGTTCACAGCTCCTGTGATCCACTGGAAGCTTCTTGGGGGCTGTAGCAGTTTGAAGAACTCTTCCCTGGAGAATATCAGTTGTGGGAACACAGAGGATTGATGCAAGCAATGGAGCCTGCAAAAGGAAAAAAATCTATATATTTCAGGTGACATAAGAGATGGCAGTGATCAGAGGCTCTGTATGTCATTGATACTCTCAAAGATGGAGCAGAGGAAGCAAAAAAGAATGCTGCATACTGTAACTGCAAGAATGAGAAGCTGTTCTGCACAGGTATTTGAATGATGTTTGCAAATAAACTTCAGGAAAAGGCGGCTCATACTCCAGGACTGGGAAAGAGGTGATGGTGAGAGAAGTTATGACAGCAGCTGCTGCGCAGTCCCCTTCTTTGGTGGTAAGAAAATTACACGGTATGGAGGAAAGACACAAGTTCAGCATCTTATTTTCAGCTCTTGTAAGAAATTATCTCTTGCCTTCAAAAGAAAATGTCAATTTTATTTCCAGAGAACAGTTCCTCAAGAAGCCTGAGCAGTCTCTGAGGCTTGGCTGTGCTTGATGAGAATGTGGAGGGAGGGACAAGCACCACAGCAGACAGGAGAGCGCATTAGCAGTGCTCCTCTGATTTAAAATTAGACATGTGTTTCACAACAACACTTCCTTCTTATTATTTTTAAAGCTGATTATTTTCCAAGAAACTCTGAACTGACAATACCTGTCTTTTAAATTAATTTGGCTAGAACATAGAGAGATGGAAAAGAGCCAGAAGACACAGGTTATTCTGCATTTGCAACTGGTGGTCTCAATGAGACTTAACAACAAGCACAGATTAATGCTTCCAAGGACCCTGAAATTTAAGTAAGAACAGCTCTCATTTTACAGATGAGGAAACTCAGACACAGAACAGTTCTGTGACTGCTGGGGTCAGTGTAGCAGCGCTATCTATCTCATCTGTCAGTTTCTGTTGCCCTTTCCCCCAGTATATGATCTTTTCTCAAGAATTAATAAGAAATATTACAACAGGCCACAAATCTAAATTCACTCCTTTCCCCAGACAGGGTTTATCTAACTTACTTCTTCTTCTCACTCTCCATGCTGACCTTTTCTGCTTACCTTTTTTTTTTATTGCTGCTCTAAGCTGTGTACATGGTGGGGATAGCAGGGCTAAAATAACATGTTATACTTTACCCTGAAGGCTGTGAAAGTTGTGATCATTCTTATCTGTTTCAGCAAGGGGTTCAAAAGTCTTCTATGTTGCCAAGAAAACCTTGTCTTCTACTGTTGTGAGACTTACCCTTGAGGTTAGGAGAAACACTGTTCCTAAAGTAAAGTAGATGGTATGAACATTGTCTGAAAATAAGCTGCTCAACATAGTGAGTTGGAAAATAAAGCTTTCAAATGTAATAATGATAATCTGAAACTGACTCAAATTCTGTGGAGGGCCAGCCTACAGAGGGAAGCAAACCTCTTACATCCCAGACAGCAGGGTAACTACCAGTAAACAGGTACACCTGAAGGCAGAGTAGAAATCTCCCTTTCTAGTGACTGGTGGGAAAAGACTATTTATTTGTTACTTGGAAGTTCTGTTGATGTGGAAATATCAGGACAAATGGTCTTACTTGAGCACGCTATTGAACACACAACACAGGTTTCCTTCTTCAGATACAGTCCTGACAATCTCGCAGCTCCTTTGCCAGGTGCTGAAGCATCCTGCAGAAAAAGTGGACAGGCATCAGCCAAAATCACAAGTAGGCACACTGTACATTTCTAGGGAGTGCCTTTTCACAGAAACTATTAAGTCCTGTGCCTGCTGCATGATTACTGCCCGACAAAGAAGGTTGACCTGTTCTGGTAAGCATGCTCACATCTCGTTACAGTACAGTCCCTCTTCCACAGTTCACTACATTCAGCCCAATGTCAGAAATCAATCCACAGCCTCGAGATACTATGGAGAGCCGAATTTCAGACTGTGAAATCCTCAGTGACAGAGCTTATCTGCAAGTTTATCTGCAACTATTACATTACCTGCAAACTATGTCACAAATTGGATTTGCTTTATATATATATATATATTCCTGTTATATCTGACAATACTGTTTGAAAAAGGAGGAAAAGAGAGAGGAAGAAAAACGAAATATTTGACAATTGGTGTTCACCTGCAGGAGGCCGCACATTCTCAGAAAAAAAAAAATTCTATTTGTGGATGCTTTAAAGTACTTGAGCTGAAAGAGTTTTGGTTTGAAGGGCAGACACACCAGGGCAGATGAGCAACTTCATTTTCAGGCCACACCTATGCTTGTAATTGAGTTTGTGATGTGACCAACATGTGCCAAACTGGTTACCTGAATGACACTTACGTGACCAACTGGAGAGATGATTTGGGAATGTCTGATTACAGTCTGTTTGAATACCCAAGTGCCCTAGGAAATGAGCTTCACCAGCATGTAAAACCTATGAACACCAGTCTTGAGAACCCTCTGTTGTGGGGAGATCTGAGAGCTGGCTTAAAGGTAAATATATTCCAATGATCCTACTACCATTTCAGCATTTGTGGCTGAATGATACAGCATACCTTCTCTCCCTGCTGTTTCGAACAGCCCAGTGGACCGACTTTGGCCAGCTGGGATCATCTGATCCGGTTTTGTTAATGAAGGTCAGGATGGAGCTGTAGATTAGCTCTGAGGTTGAAATTCAACAGTTCTGGATCTTACATTCAACAGCATAAGTTTTCTGTTAATAAAGTACAAAAAGAAACAGATGCAATCAATTCACCTATAATTATTCAAGAGAATGGTGCATTTATTCACTTCTGTAGGGTTTGGGTTTTTTTGCTTCAATGTGTAGTAAAGGACAATGCTAATGGAGATCTATATATCTGAATACTGTGGAGTAATAGGTGCTTTCTCCCACTTGTTTCTTATTTTCTTTTTGTTTCAGGAGTAAAACCACAGCTTATCATCTGTAGCCCTGAGCCTCAGATCAAAAGCTCTTCCTATTCTGCGGGACATTACTTGTATGAACTGTGCTTTTTGGTAGTTCAGAATGATCCCATCAATAGAGTATCAACTGCCAAGAAACAATGCAAACAAAAGAAGTTGGTGTGCACTCTTAAATCTTTTTTTACATGCATATCTACCTGTGTGGTAAAATTCTGTGAAAGACAAATTTGGGAGTGTAAAGACTGAATTTGCTGTTTCCTTGGTACAAGAAATCAATGAAAAATAATATATAATTAAAAAGATGTTTGTTTACTTCAGGATTTTACACATTCTGAGTCATTTATCCATGTCATCAAAGTTTAATAGCTATTAATTTGATAAAATGAATCTTAACATCACTGTATTTCTTCATTGAAAGAAGTATCACATCAGCATTTCAGCCAGAATCATATTAACACCAAACTAATTCAAAGTGAAGTTTGAGAAAGATAATTAAACAGGAAAAATGTACTCTGGAGACTTAAAATGCACATTGCAAAATGTCCATTATTAAATAGTTATGCATTAACAGATACACTAACGGAACCATTTCGGTTCTCCTTTATCCTTGGTCAGATGCTGAGACAAAAAAGTATTACACCAGTACGTCAGATATCTATACTGGACACTAGAAGACATCATACGTAAAATATTGATGGGAGTTACTAGCTTTCTTTTAAACAATCTGGCCATGTGTTTATGTGCTAGCATTTAAATACTTAATATTAAATACCTGTGTTCCAGTTCAATACTAAATTAGATTAATTTGATTCCATCGACCAAGACATTCCCTATCTGAAAATTTCCACAAGTAGGATTAATACAATCTACTAGCAAGAACATTCTCATTTAAAATCACGATCAGCCTGACAGCAAAGGCCAAAAGTTCATTCTCACACAAAGTTGAAACAGGGACAAAAAATAAGCAGACCTCAGGAACTATGATCTCCATTTAGCAAATTAATTAAAACAACGCAAGGTAACTTAGGAATAAGAATACCCCTGAGAGATTTTTTTTCATGGCTTTCAAGATCATGGATACAGTACAAAGTAATCTTTTGATGTTAGATGAAGTGGAAGTGGCTTCATTGGCATATTTTTTCTGCTGTTTTGAAGTTAGCACCTTGTTCTTATTTGTTCTGGCATAGTACAGTCTCCTCTATTTTTATTTAACTAAAAAGCACTCTTAAAAATATACCATGTTAATATTCACATTAAGTATTAGTGAGAACACAGTAAAGTGGTAGTAAAAGATAACTGTTAGAAATTCAAGTACGAATAGGCAATGCTGTAGTCAGACCGATCCAAGCAGAGCTGGCATGAATTAACCTTGCGTTTCCTAGTCTTCCTCACCAGTGTTGTGCAGAACACGGGAGCATCATTTTAGCTTAACTCTGCTTGGAAACACTAAACAACTTAAAACTCGGGCTTTAACTGACACTTTCACTGTGCTAATTATATTTCAAACTTCCACCTCAAGCTCCTGCCCTTCCACACTGTGCCATCCTCATGAATAGCATATTCAGTGACATACAAGCGCAGTCACACAACTCTCCTACCTGAAGAGATAGAGTAGGCTAATTTACATATTTATTTAACATTATAAGTAGAGGCACGCACTGCAGTGCCACGTTGCATTATGAAGGAGGGCTCCAGTAGCAGCTGGGATTACTGCACTGGAAAACACACAACAGTCAGCCTGTTGACATAAATGTGAATACAGGTAGGGAAATTACACAATGGGTATTCAAACAAAAGCAACTTGAGAAATAACTGCACTTGGCAGTGCAGCTGTGTTCTGCAGGGGCATGAAGAACATCCTTGATCCCTCATTCTCTGCTGGGAGTGCAGTAGAGACAGCACATGTGGCTGGCCAGGAAGGATGCTCACCCATCAGCTGCTCCCCAGCCAGCCTAGCAGTAGCGAGGGGGTCCAGAGGGAGCCTGGTTCAGTTGCTCACTTGGAACAAGGATGTTGCTCATAAAATGGAATTGTTTGTTACAAAAAGAATCAAAAGCTGCAAGAAGAGTTTATTGTTGAAAGCATGTGACAAGACTAAAATGAGACTGGTCTCACACCTGCTACTCATAACCTCTTTGCTGTGCAAAGATTTCTGGCTGGTGATACTAAAAGAGCTACTTGAAAATAGTCACATTTTGACATCACATAGATGGGGGTGATAAAAATGACTGCAACACTAAAAGCAGCTTATTTCTAAGTCTGCACCACTTCACCACTCAAATACTTTGACGAAACCTTTCAATATGCTCAATGACAGGTATAAACTCTCCACCTACCCTGCAGGATTCACTCCATTCTTGCCCTTGAGTTTTCCAGTGTAACTCCAGGGCCTGGCTTTCTATCTCAGATAACTTTAGCTAGAACTATTTAAGACCAGCCACGCTCCCTGCTTGTGTGTGACTGCTCCAGCAGGGGTGGTAGCAGAGCAAATACGTGGAAGCTCTCCATGCAGGGCTGTCCTCCCCTCTCAGCCCTCACCACCACAGTGGACATCCATTCCTGACACACATCAGCTCCGGCTGCAGCTCCTGCAGGAAGAACTCCCACTGACCAGGGCACAAGAAAGACTGCTGGGAGCTGCAACACCTGCTCGTGTTGCAGAGACTACCCAGCAAGCTCAGCAGTCCAGGCTGTGGAAGATCAGCCCTGACCAATTATTTGCAGTGGTGATTTATCATGGTCAGGTCCCAACCTGTCTTTCCTGTCCCTTAGGGTGGTTAGGGCTTCTGCAGCAGGAAGGGAGTGGATAAATGCAGACAGTAATGTTCCTAGTCAAAAAGCAAGATGCCACAAAGCTACTCCACAGGAGTCTTTGGTAATCCTGATCTTTATACGCTAAAAAAGGTATTGCTTTATTGTAGAGCAGGCAATCAGCCAAGCTGGCCTTTTATCCAGTGCAGACATGATAATGGGAAATATGTATGGGCATTACCCTATAATTAGGGTGCATTCAGAAGTGTCACAGGCTTTCCAGGCAGGCAAATGTAAAGCACCGTGACTCATCTCTAAAGGGTGTGACTGCTCTCAGGGATTTGTAAGATTTTCTTTAAGTGCTGACCAGTTTCTTCCCCTTGGATGGGATGTCAGAAACTAGAATCTGAAGAGCCTGTTGGGAGTTGATGTGTCAAACTGTCAATAAGCCAGAAAAAATTGTTTGTGCCAACTGTTGCCAGCCCTAAAGGTGATGAAGGAAATCTTTACCCACCTAACTACAGAAGAATAGGTTAGCCAGACTGAAGCAGTAAGGAGCTGTCAAGGATCCTTTTTTTTTTTCCAATAACACCCTCAGGATGGACTAATTTAGTAATGTAAATTGTAACTGATTTTTTTTGAAAACACATCAATCAGCTTACGAATAATGCCTGCCCCATGTGTATGTTTCTTTCTGACCTCAACTTGGTCAAGTGAGTTTGACTTTATATCTTGCCTTCTCTGGATGGCCTGAAAGAGGATATTAGCTCTATTACTACCAGCCTATTAGCTTTCTGCCTTCACTCAAACTGCGCAAACTGGTCTTTTGGAGCCAAGAGTTTCATGGAGCCAAAAGTTTCCAATCTAAGCAGTCTGTAGACAACACTAATGTATATGCTTGTGTATATATTTATAGATAATTTAATCTAAGATGGTTTAGGGGTGGAATATTTCTGTTAGTAACAGGGAAATGAAAGGTTTGCTAGGCCTTCAACCTTATTCACTACAGCAGCTACTACTTTTGTAGCAGAAAATCACACATCAAGAACAATATTATTTTGATATGCCTCGTTTACAGAAAAGGAGGAAATTCTCACACTGAAATTTTTCCGAGAATGCCGGTCTGGCAGGGTCGTATCTGCAGAGCCAAGTTATCCCTGACTGACAATTTACCCACTATACTGTTGAATATACACCACAAAATTGTTTTATGGAGTAGATGAAATTGCTTATAGACCTATTGTTCTCACACTTTGTTACAGGTAAAATTCTGACGGTTATTTGCATTTTACTCTACTACAGTCAAACATTCATGATACTGTACTAAAGATTAAGTCTGTGTTAAAGCAAGTTGAAACTACCCATACATATACATCAAGGATATTTTTAAAATCAAAATTTCAAGGAAAAAAAAATTCTCTTCATGATATTGTTTGCAGATGAGAACTCACTGAAATAATTCAGAGGGAAAATACCCCTCTGAAGTACAATTTAGTATTGTCCAGTAGACAGACCAATTCTACCTGAATTTTCTCTAATTTTTCTCACTTTTCTTACAGCTTTCCAGGTAAAAATGAAAACTATAGAGGTGGAAAGCTGACTAATACAACCTTCTTTCAACAAAAAAAAAAGGATGGATTTTTTTAAAGCACTGATACTCATTCGACATGCACAGACACTGGATACATATGAATGACTGCAGGAACTCCAAAGGGGCCATTATGTTTTTTTCTTGCATCAATAATCCACACACAAGGAAAGAATTTACACAATAGAATACAAGGACTCCATGGAAACACTGAAATAAAAACATTTCCACACGATTTTGTGCTTCAAAAACATGGATTTACCTGTTATGTTTTTTAAGTGTTTAATGCTAATCTGCACATTAAAAACTAGCATTCAGCTGACCATTTAGTCTTTTAGTGTGTAAAAAACAACTATCAAATGCAATATATACCATAAATTAGCATTTACTCTCTAGTTCATAGGATTACGATTAAGATTATTTAGTATCTGTAGTGCTTGAATGTATGTTAAGTATTTTTCTATGGATGTAGATACAGCATCATTCAACACTGTAAAGAACCCTGGCTAACTGCTAACTCGTGTTAAAATACAGTTGGCAAAACTCTCCTCCTGGCTTTATTCAAGCACATAAGGATGCAGAGAAAGTAAAGATATTCTGAAAACTTCTCTAAGCATCCCAAGTTCCAGGACTCACTACAGTCTGTGTTAGAGCAGCCTCAGGACTATCGCTGAGCTACAACAGCCTCCAAAAAGTCATTCTTCAAACAAGAACAACTGAAGCACAGCAGTGTTCTGGCTCTTGCCTTCTTCTTTTCCCCCCACTCCCCTCCTCATCCTTCCTCCACCATATTCCCGTGCCAGGATTTGTAAGGTGGCAATACAAAATCAACAGATGGGCTAAACACCAGCTGACAAAGGGACCTGGAGGTGGTTTCCTAATGGTTGGTTCCTGCCCATTGCCACACTTACCTTTACTTCTTGGTTTGAGGACAAAAAAATTACCTCTGCTTTTCTTGTAAGTTCTTGAGGATTCAATTTAATTGAAACATAGTAGGAAGATTGTTCTTCATGGGCTTATTTTTCATTCCTGAACTCAAATAGCATCACAATGTAAAAGTAATCCTATTTATGGTAGTGTTCTTTAAGGCACAACGGGATGATCTCCAATTATTGACTCTGCAGCAGGCTTCCTGCACTCGTATCTGTCAGTCACTACATCTCTTCCTGACCCAAATTTTTTGCCTAATCTACTTTCCTAGCTCTCTTTGTTAAAACTGTTAATTATCTTGGGAAAAGACACTGAGTATTTGTGCAGGATCTGTCTTACAAGGAGCACTAGTTGTTCCTGTGACACTAACTACTAATAAAAACACAACCTAAATTTTATCCCATCTGCTTTTAAAAAAATATTTTGTTCATTTCCTGGTTCTACAGTTTGTGCCCATCTAGCTGTGGCATTGCAGTAGAGCTCCAACAGGTGCTTTAAGAACACAGACTGGTTTGGGAACACACGTAGAATAGAAAGATGCATTGCCAGGTGGAGACATATTTACTGTCAGGAAACAATGATTTTGTGATAAAGAAGATGGAGTAGATGACTGTAAACATTAGTATTTTCGATTGAGCTGCTCTTAATCGTGAAAAATGTATGCTGGCCTTATTTTGCCATCTGTACACCCTTAAAATGGTAGGGGCAAGGAGATCAAGCAATGATTTTTCCATCCCTCATAGTTTTCTTGTGAGATGTGGAAAATGCCTTTCACCCTAGTCCTGGTGCCAGGCGCTGAGTTGTTTGCTATCACAGAATTTCATGTCAGATGGAAGAGACTGAACTGTGAATTCCTAAACCTAGAAAATATTTTCAGATGTCTGTGCAGCCCAAAGCAGCTGTTAAACCTTCACATGCTGACAGTAACTTCATACCTGTGCTCTGACAGAACAGGGATGGAGACACACCCAAGAAGACACTCGGCTTTTGAAAAAAACATCAACTGCCTTAGGGAGCAGGGCTTGTAGAAAAACAAAAACAAAACAAAAAACCAAAACACAACAAAGGCAACTGATTTTGGGAAAAAAAAAAATGTAGGCCTTGGCCACCCCCGAGTCCCCAGGTCCTGAGGAAGGCTCTGCACTTCACAATACCTGTTGCACTTTCACAGTTCAAGTACCCAAAAAACTGGCAGAGAAAAAGCATTCATGACGGGTACATCAGTTAAAATTACAGTGATGTCAAGTCACAAGGGATATGAAAAGCCAGAAAGATCATGATACGTAGCTTTGTAACAACAGCTATTAAAATCAGCATTTCTCCCTCTCCTTCAAACTGTACCGTACCTCCCAGCGTAGTACTTTTTTACAGTTGACAACATAACAAACATACCCAAGGAAAATACAACCCCATAAGAAGAAAGTGTTGTCCTTTGAGACCTGATGTCAAATGAATGAATATTCTTTCAAATAAACATGTTATACCCACATGTTGCTGCAGTAAATGTTTTAATAAGGTACAAAAGGCTGGGAAAAAAACCCAAAAACTAGACTGGCTTTTCAATTAGTTTCTGATAAATGGGTTTTATTTTCACTTTGCATCCTGAAAGCCACAGAAGCCACACAACACGTAGTAGCTGACGTGGTGTACAACCCTTGACCGATCTACTGACTCTCACTCTGTAGACGCACACTCTTCTAGTAATTTTTATGCCTGTGTTAACTTTCACCCGAAATAAAATACAAATTTAAACACTTAATCCTGACTTTCAAACCTCCATGAAGCCTCATCTTCAGCATCATCAACAGAATAGGAGGAAAAAAAAAAAAAAAAGGTTCTCAGTGCTGACCGATAGATTTTTGGTACCGCCATGCTTTTCTTTTACTAATTATGCCCAGATTGCTCATCATTCCAGATACTGTTTATGCTAGGAATTTTCTACAGCATACCTCAGGGGCAAATTGCCTGTAGTGGTGATTTGGGAATTCTCTATAGCCTACTTTAACAAACAAACCTCCAGTGTTCCTCCACATCACATCACTCAACTCTCTTGCCAAATCTTCAGCATACTTTCAACTGAGCTAACTTCACCCACCCAGAGAAGGATATTCCCTGACACACCAATTGTTTATTCCCTCTAGAGCACAATATACACTCTCTGACCCCTTGATCCTGCACAAGCTAAGACAACACACTGATTTTAAGTCATTAGTCTGTTGATAATGAAAGCGCTTTAGGTAAAAGCCATCAAGGTTAAAGTCCTTGTGCTGGACAGCAACCTTAACCTGAGAGCTCATGTAAATTGCACAGACATTTGCAGTAACTGTTAACTCCTTCTCTGCTGAAGTCAGTTATCCACAACCTCATTTACTTTCCACAGACAGAATACATCTTTTACAAGTGGATTCTATTGCCAGCATGATCAGGGTCCAAGTTTGGATTATTTACATTTACATTGTTTCAACTGGCGGATTACTTTCACACAGGGTGTGCTCCAGGCCTCCTGGGTAAAGCTGCTCAAGTGCACACCAGAAGAGCACATTTATGATGGGCCAGAAAAGAAACTAAACCTCCATCTTACACCGTCTTCCTATGACACCTACCACAACTGCTACTGATTTATCTCCTTTCCTCTTTATCAGAATTCTCCGGCTGCTCATGGCACAACTCCTAACTGAACACTCCTGCCAGGAGGGGTGAAGTGGCAGGCAGCGCTCCTGCTGCTGTGGGGAGCAGCGCTGTGCGTGTGCCGCCGGCTCTCCTGGTGCGTTGGGTCTCTTCAGGCCTGTGCTGGGCTGGCGGGACAGCCAGGGCCACCGCTCCACGGTCTGGGCTCCCGCAGAGCTACTGCACCAGACTCCAGAGCTTCTCCAGCTCCTGGGAGCAAAAACGTGCCAGAAGCAGAGATTTGTTGCAGGGGAACATGCCAAGGAGGTAACGGCAGGGTCAGAAACCACCGGCGGTCCTGTCCCTGTGTCTGGTGGACAGCGCTTGTGCCCGCCTGACGCTGGGCCTGAGGTGCGAGGTGAAGCGCGAGGCCGGGGCAGCTGGGGCTGTGGAGGCCCCACGGCCCGTGCCCGGGTACGGCCGTTGGTGGGCACAGCCCCGGGCAGAGGCCCGTTGGAGGCAGGAGCCCGCGGGGACTGCCCGGGCTCAGCCAACGGCTGCGGCGGCGTGAGACCTTGGGCCGGGACGAGGCGCCGTCGAGGGTCACCCCCCCGCCCGCCGCCGCTTTGTCCTTGCACGGCCCTGAGCACGCGCGCCCCCGCCCGCGGCGGGACAGCGCCTGCGCGCGCCCGGCCCGGAGGGGGGCGTGCTCTGGCGGCCGCCAGGCGGGAGCGAGCG
>WKFP01015000.1:844094-873824 GCA_011057875.1 Pterocles orientalis | reverse complement strand
AGGTGCCTCAGAGCACTAGGCAGAGAGAAAACTTTCTCCTTTGTATCTGCTGGGAAATGGGAATTCTTACCAAGAGAGAGCTGCTTGGATCATCCCAGAGGCTTCCTGCTCTGTCTCATCCTTTAGCTAGTGAGTGCCTGACCTGATAAGTCTGCTGAAAAGGTTTTCCTTGATAAGGCTTGCTATCTCTGTTACTATTTATTTTCAGGCCTTGTATGCTAATATATACTAATGTAATTTCTTGAGCAATACTACAAAATGTAGCAGTTGACGATTTTGCTGTTTGTAGTCTCTCCTAGGCTTGCAAGTAGGTTGGTAATTTACGACTGGTTCATTTTAAAATGACTTATTTTAATAATAATAATAATAATGCTCCAAAGTATGTGTAATGAGCACAGTGGGAGCAAGACATGTAGGGGTTTTGTTTTAGTACAGGATTCTTCTGCTTCCTAAGGACTGCGTTTGTCCCTTTCATTCCTGCCACATCTTGGGCTAATTCTACGCTGCAGAGTGTTGCCAACCAATCCCATGGTCTGAGATTGACACAAAGAAAAACTCCTGCAAAACCCTGGCAGACAAATGCCATTACTCGTTTAGTTATGGACCCCTGAATCCAGATGTTTGTAACCGCCTCACTCTGGTTATTACCCCATCAGTGGGGAAGCATTGCAGTATGTGTTTAAAGCAATATCATGAAGATATTCTTCAGACCGGCAATTTAAGCTTGTTCAATTGAGCTGTCTGAAACAATAAGGAGCAATGAACAATTGTGTTGGTGGTGCAGTGTCTTCCCCCGGCAGAGGTAGTGCTGGGTTTGAGCTAACGCAGCCTTGTGTTAGCGAGGAAGTGCCACAGCTAAGCTGGTAGAAGCCTTCCTTTTGTTAACATACTCCGTCTACAGGAAGGTTATAGGCAAACATTGACTCTGCAAACAGTTGTGCCTGTTGAAGATGTTACTGCACAGCTGTGGTTTGCTCCGGTTCTGCCATGGAGGTGGCTACTCCAGTAGGTAGGTGAAGCAAATTCATGTGATCACTCTGTAGTGCTCCCTGTGGTTGGGGGTGGGGAAAAAAAAAATTCACACAAGTTTGCTTAAACAATTTCAATAGGTGATTCAAACTAACTCTGCTGGATTTTTTGTCCTCCCTTCAGAGTAGGCATTGTTCACACAAAGCATTTTGTCAGACGCACCAGGATGTGAATAAGTCAATCCATTCCTTTGTCTCTCAAATGTAATAAGTGTCCATCTCTCCTTTGTCAAAGCCAGGCATTAGTTATGTTGCTTTTTTGAAATCGGTAGGAGGAACAATATTCTGAATGCAGATACCAGGCCTCTATACAGTAGCACAAATGTGTGCTCCTCTTCACATGTACTTTTTTTTTCCCCAGCCTGTTAACTTTTCAGATCAATGGCAGTCCCCCAGTTTTGCATTTATTCTGTTAATTTATTGTTGGGCAAATGTCTTCATATTGCTAAATATTGAATCTAACGGATAAAAAAAAACCCCAACTGTGAACACGAAATAGTTCCCCATAGAAGGAGAAGTTGATTAAGGTATGTAAGAAACAGTGTATTAGGAATGTGTGCAAAAATGCCTGTGCTGAAGCTGAATGAGCAAAATTTAAAACCCATCCAAACTCTACTTGATGATGTATCTTACAATAGTTACATTATACTTTTTATTGTCTCTCCCTGCCCAGCACTTTCTCACCCCTGAGTGCAATAAATGCATGCTTCAAGAAAAGAAAGCTGAAGTTTGCAGAATGGTTCTGAGAATAAACCCACACGATTATTTCTAACACTTCCTTCCCTATACAGAAGCTTGCAGTTGCAGTTACAAAAATACAACGAAGAGGGTTCACAACTCCTGTAAGAACGTATTTGAAGTAGCTCTCAAGTGACTGTTGAAATACGACTTTTTATTATTGTCCAGCTCTGAACATAGTCCTGTGGTTCCTTCTGAAGCAATTCCTTCATTGTTAGTTGCTGAATGTAAATCAGTGGCTCACAGTGATTTGAAGATATTTTTGTCTAGTAATAGCCTTGATTTATCTAGAATTATTTCTACTAAGTGTTTTATTCCATTCTCTTTCTTCCCTTCCTCTTTGTTACCAGAAGAGTATAGTCTAGGTCAGAGTAGGAAGGAGTAGTATAATTTAGCACAGCAGTCTGAAGTCTGGTATTTTTGTATGTCTGTCCATTTTTTGTAACAGCCTGATTTGGACATTTTTATGTGTGCAGAGTGGCTTTTACCTTATTTGCCAGTAGTCAGTGAAACTGCTTAAGGAGTAGTGATGAAGCAAGTTTAGAAAGGCATTTCAGTAAAACATTTAAGTGTTAAGCAGAGCTGCAGTGCGCTGTCATTTAACATGCTTTTATTAAAAAAAAGCAACAGTGGAAAATTGTGTAATTCCTGACTGTATTGAGTTTTGAGACTATTTAAATCACTTTCTTTTCAGTTGACAGATCCACCAACTCAAAACGCCTCGAGTTTTTTTTTTTTTCCCCTGTGCTAGTATCGACCTCTTGCAAGCTATAAACCAAGGGTTTTTACCAGCCCCCACACAGGGAATTTTTCATGCAAGTAATCTCAGTGGCATAATTAAAACATGGTTATGCAACACAAATCAACATGTCTTCTCATGGGAGTAAGTTTTCATGCCTACAAGTTTGCAGGTTAGGCACTTGTATAAGCCGTGTCCACAGTGCTGTCATACATGCTCTTAAATGTCTGTGTGTTAGTCAAACGGTTGTATAAATCTTTCACCAATTTTTATTAGCATTACTGTCAAAATGAAAAAAACAAATTCATGGCTGTCTATCTACTCTAGAGGTGTAGAAATGGTTCAAGTGCTTTTTGCTCAGCTACTGGTGGCAGAGAACTGACCCTCATTAAGTCAAAGTTTTATCTGAAAACAATAGAAGAGCCCAAGACAGATCAGTTTTTTAAACAGTTTTTTGAATTGTTGCTCAAAAAATTGTAAAAATGGCAAAGTAATGTGTCCTTAGACTTAAGGACAAATCTAATTTTCAAATATCCATTTGTATAACTGTAGAAAGACCCTTCAGGCTCTGTAATAAAACTGAATAAAATATTCCATGTGTATATATGTATTTCTTTTTTGCACTCAAACTGTACATTGCTCACCACTGCCAGCCTGTCATATTTAGTTTGTGATGGACAGTACGTATGGCAAGGTCCTAGCACACTGAATGCTTCCCCAGTAACTAATCAGTTACTCTTTGTTTTGATCTTTACTTTTACAGACTTGGGACACCTAATTTTAATTCAAATTAACAACGTGCAACTACAAGAGAATTAGCTAAATGACATTAAGCCCTTTATTTAAAATGGCTTGCCTACTTCATGTAAAACTGATGTGTGGGAGTTTCCTGGAGCTGGTGTAACTAGGATTTGCATAGATGTGAAACATTTCAAAACAGGTAATACAGACATCATGAAAATACCTTGAACATGTTTTCTGAGTTCAGGGCTAAGTTGGCAGGAGCAAGGATGTACAACTGCTGTCTAGGGCAGGAGCATGCATACCATTAAGCTAGCCAGGAACTATGCTGTAACTTTAAATTGATGCCTCACTTCCAGCCAGTAACTCCTAGTGATAAATGAGTCCTAGCTTGTTTGCATTAATTTGGATTAATTTTCCCTGTGCAGAGAGTGCACTATACAGTTATCTAGTTCAGAACTGTGGCCGAAGCAGTTGTTAATTTTATCACTTACTGTAAAACAGACTGGCCAGGTCTTTTAGGAACTCGTATACAGTTTTAGTTGATGGTGTTGAAACTACTGTCATAAGCATCGCTTTCAGAAGCAAATGCGGGGGGAGATTGCCTCGATGAAACACCACAGCAACCTGTAGTTACCAGTGGGTCGCTTTCAGGTTGGAAGAATTTGTAGAGAGGGTCTGTAGAGGATCATCCTGGAGTCATTAGTAATTGATGTTTTCATTATTGACACGGATACTGGACTAGAGCATGTAAATGTTGCACTTGCAGGTAACAGCAGGGAGGAGGGGGTTGTAGGCACATTGGTGGACAGGATTAGAATGCAAAGTGATGTGGGCAAATATAAGAAGTAACCTTAAAAATAGCATGTAATTTAATAATGAGAACTGCAAAGCACTGCACTTTAGTAGGTATAATCAGCTGCACAAATCTGTGGGGAAAAACGACTGGATGAGGACCAGTCCTTCAGAAAAGGTGTAGCTGCTCTGAGGATCGTGTGCTTTCCAGGAATCAACAGTACTAGGCTACAGTAGGAGAAATAAATAGATCAGCAGTCACAATAGGGGGATGTATTTAAAAAAACAATCAAACAAACAAAAAACCAGTGTTGGAGTCATGGTCTATAAAGTCATCCCATTCATTCAGCACCAGTAAAGGCCAGCTGGAGTACATGATCCAGTTTTAAGCACACAACTGCAAAGTGACATGGGTAGCTGGAAAGAATACAGATTAGAAGGAAAGCAAGATTAATCTTTGGATATAGAAGGAAGGTCTGCAAAAGAAATAAGGCAATTGTTGCTAGTCCTGTCTGGTGGTTATGGAGAGCAACTTAAATTGCCATAACGGAGACCTCGTTTAGACATGAGGAGTACATAGCTATAAAGACAGCTGTAATGTCAGACAGCTATAATAGATGTAGCTATAATGTGTAAGGACATGGTGGATCTGCATCGCCAGAGGTTTTTAAGAACAAAGTTTAGACAAATGGCTGTCAGGAGCAGTTTAGATAGAGTTGATTTTATCTTTTAGCAGGAAATGGACTAAATGACCTTTTGAGGACCAGTTTAACCAAGCTGTCTATGATACCGGATTTAAATGACAGTGTTAAAGGAAAGCTCATCAGGAAGTGATTTTCCCCTCATTTAAAAACTGTATTTTAGTTGGGGGTTTGTAGTATAATTATCCTGGAAAATATATGATTCTATGATTTTAAACAACAACAGTAACAGCAATTATATAAAAAGTAACTGGAAGTGCACAGATTTTGTCGTGTTGTCAATTAAAAAAACCAGATGTCTAGAGTTTTTTTGCTAAGTGATTTATTGTTCCCACCCCTTTTGGCTTTGTTCTAATTTTGGGTCCAATCCTACTTTCCTTGCACAAGTTGTCATGTTCTGCTAACTGGAAATAAACCAGGCACGTGTCATCAATTTTCCAGAGGTATATCACCTTTGTGAGAAACTAATAACATTGGTTGTGCAGTGGATCTTGATTTTTGATATTTCACGTGCACTGTGCTTGAATTGTCTGATTTTGTTCCACAAGCATGTATCTCTAACACCAAGGTAAACAAAAGCAAGGGACATGTTTTTCCCTGCTTCATAGGAGCAGTTTGCAGTAGATATGCAAGCCCTAATGCATCTACACACAACACCCCAAATGAATCCAAGCACATCAGAAAACAGTTGTCTCGCATACTGCCTCTGACCATGGATCCTATCTCTAAGCACCCTCTGGAGTCAGGGCTCAGAAGATTGTAGTGAAAATGTAAGCAGCCTGGCAGGTTTCCAGCTGATGAGTTAATGCTGCTATAAACTTCAGTAGTTCCTCTCTGAGGCATGCAGAAGGGTGCAGGCGCTGGGAACGCAGCCAATGAAGGCAAAGAGCAGACGGCAGAGCTAAAGGCAGCCTCAGGGGTTCACAATGAGGAGGGTTCCTCCCTTGCCAGCAACCCTCCATGTAGCTCCAGTGGCAGGGCTGGAAACCAATAAGCGAATGAGGGTATGTATTCAGTGTGATGCCAGCCTGACTTGTCGATGCTTGCTCAGCATCGTTGGAGCAAAGGTGGCTCTGCCCAGCACTCGAGCCGCCCCATGACTGGATTAGCAGTATGGGGCGCTGCAGACAGGTGGGGATTCTCACTCATACCTGGTTCGACAGTGAGGTGCTTTAGGTTTGAAGTCGGGTTAGCACTTCACTCTGAAGCCTAGATGTAGAAGTCACCAAAATACTGAAGGCAAAGTGAATCAGTAGAGCATCAGCAGGTCAGATTCCACGGGACAAATGGAAAACAAATGGCAAAGAGAAACATGTGTGGTTTCCTTTCTGTAAGGGAAGGCTAGCAGCAGGAAGCTATTTTTGTTTGCAATTTAAGTAAAGCATTTAGACTGTAAATGCTTTGAGCAGAGTGAGTTTGGGAAGGAAGAAAAAGTGTTACAATAGATGAGTAGCTACACCATAGGAGATATGTTCAGCTGATGGTGATTCTTGCTGTGAAGCCACAGCTATTGTAGCAGACAATGGACAGCCAGATTCCTTCCTGCACACAGGTGCCTTTTCTAACAGACAAAGGACTTATCTACTGTGCAGTCACAGCCTGGGGTATGCTCATCCTTTAGCTTTTGTCCTTCCCCCTGGTATCTCAACATCAGAGACCTCATCCAGGGTGAAGGATCCACAGGACAAGTGAAGTGGTGCAGGGATGGTTGGTTGACATTGAGCTCCATATTATCATTGCGCATCAGTGCTCGTCCTAACTTGTTCATAGAAACCTAGGGCACAGCTGTATCTGATGCATTCACATCAATGGCAGAAGCTGTAGTGGGACTTACAGCTAGTAATGGGACATTACAGATTTAGCAACAGCTCCCTCAGCAGACACCTTAAGGGCCCATTGAACCAAACCTATGGTGCCAAAGCCCAGTTTTGTGTTTAGAGTTTTGGACTTCAGCATGGGAAAAAAAAAAAAAAAGAGCTTTGGTTTAATTTCTAGCCTATAAAGCAAAAGCAAAGAGAGGTCTTAAGAGACTAAAATAAACTTGTAATGAATGCTGTAACAAATGCTGTATTCCCATGGAAGCAAATTTAAGTGATGTCAGTTACACAGCACAACATTTTCACTACAATATGCATATTAATCATATGCTGAGTGATTAAACAAACTTCTTATGCAAAAGGTAGAAATATCAGACAACCTGAAATTCTACAAGTATGATTAAACAGTAATCAAATCTGAGTCAGTGATCATGTGATAAACTTTTTGAAGCACAGTCTATGACTGCAAAGGTGTATGCTTGTCTGGAGTACACATTTTGTACGATACCCATACAATTTCTATATAGCCATATAACTTAGCTACCTCGTTTTTTGAGTCTGTTTGTTTGTTTGCTTTTCTTTTGAGTAACTGAAAGCTAGAATTACAGCTGGTGTACTTACCTGTATTAGAGCAAACACACCATAACCTAGCTTTTTAAAAAAGAAGCAGGTTACTAAAGTAAAAGATACATAAATAAAACCAAGCAGTAAGAGCAGTGATGTGTTTCGTAGTACACAGATCGATAAGCAGAGAAATAAATTACTTTCCCGATTCTCTGAGAACAGATATGGTAAAATACTTTTTCTTTCAAGTATTTTGGTTGGCTATTTATTTGTCATGGAAATACTGCAGACCAGCATTATTTTAAGTCTTTGTTTTTTGTTAAGCCTGCTTAGATTTTTTGTTTTAGGAATAGAAGAAACAAAATAATTTCTTGTCAGTTAGAAGGTGAGCTAACAGTAGTGGCTGTCGATACTAAAACAACTATTGTAGGCTAAGCACTGTGTGGTTCTTCTAGATAAGAAGGGCATTCTGCGCAAAGTTCCCATATAATGACAAGTATGCCTTATTAGAAGTTACTGAAGGTAGTAGGGACAGGGTTGGAGGAAATAGAGAGAGATGTGAGCTGTACTAATCAGATAAATGTTTTGTTATCACTTTGTTTTCTTTCTGTACAGAAAGCCAGCTCTGTAAGAATATGTCTTCAGTTAGACTTCAATAATTCTAATCTGGGAAAAAGGAACTGGGAACTGTTACTTTCTGTGGATTACACTTGTTTGACTTTTGTGTGATTTTTCCATACTTTACATACAATGTCTAAATAAAGCTAGAAATAATTATTTGCTGAAGGTCTAATAAACTTAATTTGGACTGGCATTGTGTGATGATAATACTTGCTGTTCTCTGTAGAGTTTTAATGGAGGTGGAAGGTAGAAGCTGGTTCTGCAAGTTGATGCCACAGTGTAGAGGCAGCTGTGAGGCTTTTTGAGCTTAGCCCTGAAGCTGTAGTTAGCCGGTATGTAAAGGTGTTTTCAATAGTAGATTCTTTAAAAAGGTATTAGAATGTTGAGGGGAGAAAAAACAAACTTTGAGGGTTTTTTTCCTTTTTAACAGTTAAAAGGGTTGCTACTTTAGGCACTTTCCGTCAGGCAGTTGTTGGAGAGATGGAGAAGGTTTCTTCTGCTTTAGCTGACCTTCTTCACCCTTCGAGCCCTTCAGACACAACCAGGGAGAAATCACGTTACTGCTGGCTTGTTAATGCACTCATCAGGTGTTTTCAGATTCTCCTTAAAGTTTTTTTCTGTCCTTTTCCTAGGGGGAATTGGTGGTCCCAACAAACTGTTTCTTGTTTGGGCTGTGGAGGTTTCCTGGCTCAGGGCTTTGTTTCAGACAGTGGGTACAGAGAGGCCCTGCCGAGCACGTCCGTGCTGTGCCCTGCACCAGCCAGTTCCCAGTCTTGGTGGGCAGGAGTGTCACGGTGCTCCAGCATGATTCAAATGCTGGAGAAGGTGATGGATTTTTTTTTTTTTGTTGAATCTGCACAGTGGTACCTTCTACTTTGCATGGAATGAGGTTAATTTTGTTATTTTTGCTCATATCTAGGTTGGTGCCTGATGAGAAAAGTTGAAGCACGTGAAGGATTGAGTTCGACAAGGGGGGGTGTGGGACGGGTCAGACATGTTTGTTGGGTGATCACTAGTGAAACAGCTACATGCTGATATTTTAACTCTCACACTGAGGTTTTATTAGCAAATTTTGAATTCCCTGGGCCCTTATCCTATTTAAGCGTGTGGGGGAGTTCTGTCGTCTGAGGTAGACAAAGTTTTGCTAGCCTAGAAATCATAAGCCAAAATTAATCTCTCCTCACAAATACCTAAGCTGTATGTAACACTGGAAAAATATATCTTTGAACTTGGGACTCAGCCTTCTGTATTTATTGACTGCCTGGTTCTTGTGGCTGTGGGCACATCGCATCGTTGAGCTCCCTGGTGCAGCACTGCTCACTGAAATAGCCAAGTCCCGGTAGGGTGGAGGAGCTGTGTGCTGGCATGTTGTTCCCCTGTGAGGGGTATCTGTACCTTCTGCAGGCTGCTAAAGTACAGGATCCTGCCATTCAGTGAATGAATGTGACTCCTCATCCTACTGGATGCTATTTCGGCGGTTTGCCTGACCTCTGAATTGCTCTGTGTGCCGCTCTGTGTTGTTAGCTGAGGAGCAGGCGGTGCTTCATATTTGTGCTGTAAATGGACACTGCCTACTTTTCACTCAGGCAGGACTGCAAGAGAGGTTTTGGTAACTATCTGCTTTGTTTTCTGGCAAATGCACCACAATACAGACTTTAAAATTTCACCAGCATCAGTGGCATTGCATACAAATTTGGTGTGCTTGACTTTTCTTTACTCCTGTTTTCATAGTCAGACCTTTAAAGAGTAAATGTAAATAAAATCTCTTATCTGGGTTGTCAGACTTAGCTGTGCTTGCACTCTCTTTTTGTTTTTAAACTTGGGAGTAAGGGAGACAGGAGTGACAGTGAGCCTACCTCTTCCTACACCTGAGATAAGCTGGATACGTCCCCTCATCCAGCCATACAGGCTGGGCAGCTTTCCAGTGAAGACGGCACGTGCCCACGAATGTGATAGCAGCTGGTTTCAGGAGGTGGGGAGATAAGAGTGCTGTTTGAAAAATACCGCTGCACCTATAGAAATATTACTTTAGTTTTCTGCTTCTTGAAAGCGCAAGAAGAACAGGTGGTTTTGAGAGACCGTATTGCCCCAGGTCTTAGTCCAAATCCATTTGTGCCTAGAAGTGTTCCAGGTTTTTTAACTTTGAAAGAGCCATTGACTTTTGAAGCCTGAAGGAAAAAAATAGGCAACACTAAATCATGCAGTGAGCAGTCCATGCGGTGCACTGCGCATTATTACTGAAAGGTGTTCTGTTGATCTTTTCCTGAAATCGGTTGCTGATCACAAAACTGAGGGGTCAGTTCTGATTAGTTGTGCAGTAGATGTCATTAACCATGAATGCTTGATGAGCAGCATTTGTGGGATGCTGTGCTGCAGCTACGTATGCTTTCCATATGCAGCATCCCTGTTTGGTACAAAGTCAGCTGGCAGAGTGCGAAGCGCTGTGAGTCATCCTGGCACTACGGGAGTGTATGACTACAGTCTCTAAGCGAGGTGCAAGTCAGACCCTGGCTTTTATCCCGTCTGTATGCAGAGCAGGACAGAGAAACACACCTTTGCACTCTAAACACCTTCTGTCCTAAGGTGTTTATAAACCACAGTGTCTTGTGTGCTGTTTGAAATTGTACCAGCTGCATGTGGTCCCAAGAAGCTGAAACATCCATTAGGAGCGAACGTGTTTCTGGGGTGTCCCAGCTCCGCTCCAGAGCCAGCGGGGCGTTGCCAGCCAAGGGCACCTCTTTCTCCCAGGGAGGGACAGTGTTGGCCCAGCATGCTAGTAGTGTAGCCATGCTCTGCTTGTAGCGTCACTCAAAATGGGTGTGCTGACTGGTACTGTGCCTCTCAATCTGTTGTTTAGGAGTGTCTGATTTTTTTCTGACTTCTGAAGTTGTAGTGTTGGAGTCTGAATCGCCACTGGAATAGGAATTTGGAGAAAAAAAAATTACTGAGTGAAGTTTGAAAGACAAAAGGTTTTCTATAAAACCTTTCTGTTCTCACTTTTGATGTGGACAATAAGTTGTTCCTGGTACTATTAATTCTTTTGGCAGGTAGAGTTAATTTATTTGTGTATTAGTCTTCATGCTGCTGGATGAATTATAGATTTAATTATGGTCCAGGTGCTCAGAGCTTTGCTGCTGTTCTGAACATGAAATATAAAGAAAAAATAAGTCTGTGAGTAATTTTTTGGCTTGTTGAATAAATGTAAACATTGGGAAACTGTGCCAGAGTATAAATAAAGAGAGGATTTACTTAGCAGAGAATGTTAGTATCTACTCCAGAGTATTCTGCTTTGTGTGGAGGGTTAGTGCTCCGTATTACACTGGGACACACCTTTTTGTAGCTAGTACTCTATGCAGCAGAGGATTAAAAATTTACCTGTAATTCCTTGTCTTTTCAGACAAAGTTTCTTTTGCAATTGCAGCTGATTACTAGTGGCCAAAGGTTGAATGGAGCTAACATAGTCATAACAAGAAACACCCCTTGATTCCCTGGTAGGTGTAAATAAACTACCTAATACTTGTAGTATTCCTCTTCATCTGTATTACTCAGTCTTTCCTTTTCTGCCTGGCACAGTTGTATTTGTAGTCCTCGAATGTTCTCATACTAGAGAGCTGCTTATTTATGTTTGTTTGTTTCTTGTCCTCAAACAGTTTTCATTTATACTTTCCCTTAATCTGTATAAAAGTTTACTTTTTGGATGACATTTAGTTCCATGAGAGCTCTTTTCGTGACTGGCTCTTCACAGTCGTGCCAGAATAAAAATCCATGAAAAAATTCCTTTTTACTGAGATTTCATAGGATATTTGGGCAAAGGACAAGTGTATGAGCTATATTAATGAACTGTGACTTCTCTTCATTCCTCTTCTGTTTCTACCTTTTTATTTATTGCCTTTCTGCTTTGTGGCCCTGAGTTAGAAAATGCACACCATACCTTTCTTAACCTGTTTCAGGAAAAACAGTGTGTATGTGTTTAAATTGCTTTTCTGAAGGGAGTGTGAATTGGCCCTGTTTCAGCTGCCACTAAACATCGCTTGGCAGAGCCTATGGAATAATATGCCCGTGTGTCTGCTGCGTTACTGGGGACAAATAAATTAAAGAGTATGCTTCTTCAATATATTTCACTGTTATAATACGCCATTTATGCATGCAGTAGCATGAAATTTTCAGATGAAGGCCAACTAATTTATTCTTTTAATTGTCCCCTTATGCTCCTTTTAATTTGGGGGTCAGAAAAATTCGTATGATGATTTAATTTTTCTTTTTGGGACTTCTTAACAGCTACCCTCAGGAGTCCATTGCTTCTCAGACAGAAATAATATATTTGATTCATCTGCTGAGGAAGCAGCCAAAAGTGCATGTTCTGACCTCATCTTTAAGCTTTTCGTTTCCTTTACTGACACTTAATGAAGTTACTGTCACAGCCATTAAAGATAATTTAGTAAAAGCAGATTATGTGATTATTGCAGTTTCTTGTTGTACTGTTTTTAGTACGGAGTCAAGTGTTGGTGCTGATTCTTCACTTAGGCCCAGCGTGGCAATGCCCGTTTGCCCTGTTAGATAGGAAGCATGTGTTGGGTGTTTGGGTTTGAAGAAGGTCAGGAGTTTTTTTTTCGGGAAATCTACATGTTGTAGAGCACCTTGATATTTTCACTTGAGATAAGAAAGTAGGTTAAATTGAAGGGACTCCTTCTCAATGGTTCTGTATTTTCCCCTTTTTCTTCGATGCTCAGTGCAGGGGATCATTTTCAAATGCTTTGCAGTATCACTGAACTCGGTTGTGGTTCATGGTTCATTGGTATGGATGCTATGAAGAACTGTGCAACTGTTGTCTTAATATCGCTGGTGCTATTGGGCCTAAAGTGGATTCTTATGGTTTTTTTTAAGCTCTCTGGATATACTGCAACTTTTGGTTAGAGAAGGTACACATGCAGTTCCTTAATTTGAATACATCTTGAATGTGGTTAAGTTTAGAAAAAAATGAGAAAGTAAACTCTTCATAAAGATTTTCCTATTACAGAGACTAAATTTAACTTCTCTTTTATATAAGTGTAATTTTAGATCATGAGGTACCTGCACTTTGTGAGGGGTTTGTGAATGAAGGGACTAGGGGCTGACAACGTATAGACTTTAAAGTCCTTTACTCAAGAAGAAAATGCAGTTGGTGTCAGCATGGTAGTTCGAGGGACTGCATTTATAGGAGGCTTTATATAGCTGTTGGGTGTTAAAACTGTGTCTTCATTTGGTACGTTTGTTCGTTTGTTGTGTTCTTAGGTTATTTAATAAAACATGCAGTGACACACTGGAAAAGCTCCTGGACTTTGTCTTCCAGACAGCTATTGCTGTCAGTGTTAATGTTCTTCATGCAGTAAAGAAAACAGTCATTTTTCTTCTCAGCAAAAGTGTGATTCTGAAGAGTTATTTACTCTTCAGAATATGTTTTTATTTTAAAACTGAATTACTTAGATTGGCTTTTCTCAGTGTTGGAAGTCAAATTCAGTGTACTGTAATTTCTGGAGATAAGAATGGTACTGTATAAAATCTTTATTAATATTAAAAATTCAAGACAGTACTACACATGACTCAGATTCACATTGTTTCTGGTACTGACAGACTTTGTGGGCTTCACGCATGTATTTTAGTGTCGGGTTGTGTGTAACTGCTGCCAGTGGTGCAGTGCATTAACCAAGGTTGGCTTTGCACCACTGAATTGTAACCAGTCCCATCTCATTATTACTCCTAAATCTTGATTCGCTGTAAGCACACTATAGATGTTCCCTGTTTAGTGCTCGGGAACTCTTTCCTTGAAAATTGTGTGCCTTTTTAATGTGTCATGGCTCAATTATCACATTTGGTTTTGGCTGCCAAAATAACCATATATATTGTCTAGCAAGTGACAGCCTGGGCCTTTATCTCTCCTGGCTGTTTGCCAGCTGTTTAATTGAAGCCCTGTGTTTGCTGTGTGTCGTGTCTTATGGTGGTCTATTATACCCAGCTAAAACAATATTTTGAAAATGTTTCAGATGTAAACTAATACTGTGAGACTTTACATCCTGTTATTTACATGATCCGGTGAGGATGTAAGGTAGGTCATTTTTTCCCCCACAAATACAAATGTCTGCACCCCTGATCATCTCTTGAATTTCCAGAGCAGAGGGAAGACAAGATGGGGGTGCAAAAATGCTATCTTGTCCCCTTGAAGGATGTAATTAAAGCTGTACACTTTTCATGTAATTTTTCATTTGTAGTTGCTGAAGCATTTTTAAAGCCAAATATTCTCTTTGTTCTGTTCTTTAGAAAAGAGCAAGCATACGGAAACCGAGTTGAGTAGCTTCTACTCAACAGGAGTAGAAAGCCTATGGGCCATATTTCTGCTCAAACAGATGCTTTGGGCGGAGAGGACGTTGGGTTTTGTGTGAACGGTGTCTTTGAGAGGCAGAGAATCATGCAGTTGCTGTCTGTAGCACATTCGGTTTGGCAGCTGCCTGTTTTCCATCAGGAAAGACTTCAGGCTCATGTTACTCCTGGCAGAGCTGAACTGCTGATTTGTGTCCTACAGCCCCACACTGCCCCAGGGATGGAGCCGCGCAGTGTGACACCAGGGTATCAGAGGGCTAAGCACTCCACAGTGCCTAAGTGTGCTGGGAATCCTTAGACTAAGTATGAATCCAGTTTTCTCTGCTCCTCTTTGTACTGCTATTAGTCTCTTGCCCACTCTCTGAATAGCATATATCTTGGAGTTTCAGCTCCTGGGTGAGATTCCTATCTGGTGCAAACTGCTTTGGCCTTAAAAGCAATGAATGTACATAGCCAAGAATGTTAGCTAATGTAGATTTTTTGGCGGAAACTTTGCTTTTCCACTGCTTAAAGAAAAAATAGGGATTTGTTGTATTGTTTTTTTAATAAGAAGAGTAACTGTTTAATGAGAAAGACATGATAAAAGTCTTGGGAAACAGCTTTGCAATTTTAGGTCAGAGGAATGCAGAGCAGAAAAGAGCTTAAGGAAGATCCCATTTTTGTGCAAAACTACAGATTTATAGCTAAGTAGTAGGTGTTGGCTTTTTAAAAAGGAAAGAAAAAGATAGCCTGTAGGCAGGATTAGATCTACGGAATTTTTGTTCTTAATTGGAGGGGAAAAGATCCCATCTAGCTGAAGCCATCTAGCATGCTGGAAGAGGTTTGATATTAAAATGGGCTCGTTTAAAAGGAAGTAAAGTTATTAGAGTGCTCTTAAACCTACTTTCTGAGAAATGTAATATTGTGTGTGAGTAGTACACTCAAGCATGTGCATGCATGTTTTTTTCTGGTTAATGTGCTAGAAAAGTTCTGGTAAATAACCCCCCCACACACACTTTTTTTCAGAAGCTGACCCTGTTAGCCTGGGTTACAAAGTGAGTATTAAAAGATATTTAGGAGAGAGTTGCGCGTATATGGGGCAGCTGGAGCGTGAGTGGTTGTGGCAGTTCTGCTGTGCTGTCACTGTGTGTCTTTTCAGGAAATGCATCAAAACAGTCCCTAGCGTCACTTTGTTGTAGCAGGATCTACATAATTCCAGTAGTTTACAATGTGATCAGTCTATCTACCGTCAAAAAAAGGCCACTTCATCATGCTTGCTTTTCTGCTTGACTAAACTATTCCCTGTTCCATTAAGCTTTCATGTAAGTGTTGCATTCAGTGTATTTTGCGTGTGAGTTTCTTTATCACTGACTCAGTTTTTTAGTATACAGATACAGGGAGTGCTGAAAGGTCGCCTGACAGAAATCCTTACTGTGTACGTGCTGTCTGGTTTGATAAGGCAGGTGTGCGTGTGTGCCATTGACATGGAGACTTTAGGCAGCTCCCTGATGTAGATGTTTACATGATTTATTAAGAAGTTGTTATTTCTGAAGAGTAGTTGCAACACCCAGTTATAGATACTATCTCGTGGAAAACAATGGCTTATGTGTTAGACATGTTTATTGCAAATTAATGGTGGCCTTGGGGAAGTTAAGTGTTTCCTTACCATCCGAGGTCTTCAGGTAGCCCCGGGAGCTAGATGCAAAGAAGTCAAATCCCAGCAAGACTTACACAAAGCCCAGCACTGGCAAAGCAGTGATGCCACTTAATCGTCATGGTTGGATATTCAGTATCTGCTTAACAAAGTTAAGTTTGTATGAAGGAGGAGAAGATCAGGACAGGTCACAAGAATCCACATCCCATATGCTGCTACAGGCTGATGAAACCCTGAACGTTGCAGTAATGAAATACTGATCAAACACAGAAAACTGGGGGGAAAGCAGTATGTGCAGCACAACAGGCGGAGAGCAGGTATCTGTGCGGCTATTAAAAGGTGCAGTATGGTGCAGACAAAATGCAGAACTGTCGTGACCCCATGCCGTTTGGGGTGGGTGTGAACCAGCTGCAGTACTGGTGCTTGAGGGTTTTGCTTGGCTTTCCGCACACTCTTCCTCTGGCAATTCCTGTTCCACGTGCTATCTTTATTCTTGGGTTCGGACTTTCCACATCTTGTCCCTCCCCATCTCATCTTCACAGCTGTGAAGTGAAAATAATTGGGGCTGAACACTGGCTTCTTCAGAGGAGTATTTGTTGTATATTTGTAGTTACTTTCTTTGGGGATTAAAAGAAAAAAAGGAAAAAATGAGACATCCTTCTCAGGAACATGCAGTTTGTTCATGGTTAATGCAGGACATGAAAAGGGACACTTCCCTTTCTTGTCAAATTGGCTCTGGTTTCTTAGATCCATCATGCTGGAATGTAGCCCTGAAATGCCAATTTCCTTGTAAGGAAGAAGCAGAGCCAATCGATTTGAACTTCCAGTTGCTGGCAATTTCCACCAGAAGATAATTACAGCTAGCAGCTATAGCCAGCAGATGACTGAGTAAGTGGTTCCACCTCTTAAAGAAAAGAGATTAAGCCTGTGCAGGTTTTCTTTTCCTTTGAGATTGTAAGGCTGGGACAAAATTTTTCAAGCAGGTATTTTACACATACCAACAGAAATCTTTAAAAAATGAGGTAAGTTATTTTATCACACAAATAATACCTGTAGCTCTTCCCAAAACTGGAAGGGAATTTATTCGGCTTTGCACGGTATCCCTGTATCATTTCAAGACTACATGGTGTGCGTGTTTAAATTCTGATGTGATTAATCCAGCTAGCCTTCTGTGTTGTCAGTTCTGTAAATTACTTCAGGGTAAATAAAATGGTCCAGACTTTTTTGCTGAATTAATGCTGTAGGTTTAAAAATGCTCACAGGTATTGAAAATTTTGCACCTCTTAAAACTGTAGTTCCACTAACAAGAATTTTGCAAGAATTAACTTTTTTAATAAAGGATGGAGCATGATTTTTTTCAACTAGCATCACTAGATGGCGTTGCCTAGTAGTCTAACAGTTGAGTGTTAGTTTGAAAATAGCTGAAATTAACGTGAATTGATAGGGTAATTAAAAAATATTTAAATCTTTCAGTGTGGATGTCATAGGTTTTTTTTCCCCTTTTGAATCATGCTTCTAATTGTTCAAGAGAGGGCGTCTCATTGAAGTGTTATTTCTGCACATACAGCTCTTAGGCAAGCAGTCTGCTGTAGTTTCGACTGTGGTTCTGCTCTTTTCCTTGGCTTGCTTCAAAACTTCTTAAAGTCACTTGCTGGGGGACTGAGGCTCAGCCAGACCCATGCTGCTGTTTCATGCGTGGTTCTCTCTCTACATAATTAGCCTCTTTTAATTGTACGCTGAAATATTAGCAGAAGGACTGCCTGGAGGATGCTAAATCGGACACAACAAAAAGCCATGCCGGTGTTACTTTATGGAAAGCTCCTGGGATGGCAGATTTTTCTGAAGTATGACGTCCGCTGTTATTACAGGCAGTGTGCAATCAGCGAAAGCGTTGTTTGAGGTTTTTATTCTGTTTGTTTATTTTGTGTTTAGACACCATGCATTTTTTTTCTGTCTGGTTTCCTCTGTTTTGTTAGCGGTCAGTCGTGCTGGTGGCTGCAGCTCTGGCAGCCGTGTCTGGGTGTGGGGCACGGCTGTGCCTGCACACTGTTCTCTGGCGTGCTTTTTACCAGGCAAGGCAAGAGGAAACCTGCCTTTCATGGCCGTGGTGTATTTAGCTGAAAGCAGAAAGACATCAGGTAGGTGGGTTTATTCAGGGAGATGGTAAGGATAAATTATGAACCAAGCAACTTCTGTCCAGTGTTTCCTGTTCATCTTCATCATCTGCTTCTTCTAAAATGTTAAGTGTGAATTTGGCATAACCTACTCCCTTTCCTTGGTTCCCCAGTACTTTTAATTTAAAAGATCTCCTGCTTAAAACTCTAGTTATTTTTAACTTATTTCTTAACAGGTGTCTTTATCAGTCTACTAAAAACTGATTATTGTTGGCAGGAATTGGTATAACTCTCTTGTTTTGTTTCTCAGTTTAAATAATATTTCTTCTTAATGTCAATCAATTTGCCTGAAGTTCTGCATTTAGATGTAGACAGTGTGTACACCTCTGGTTGCTCTAACACTTGTATTTACAAAACAGTATTTTTAAGGTTTTTATAGTGGAGTTTTAGTTGAAGGATAATGTTGCTGATTTACATTAACAGTTTTTACACCTGTAAAGCAGATTTTAGAAAAGAATGAGAGATAAAAAAGCCGAATTAAAAAAACAAACAAATGATAAGCACATACCAGAATGTATTTGGATGACGGTAGGTCACCAAAGCTATTGTTCACTTAAGAGATTTGAAACTAGGTGCTAGACCTTATTTGAATGACTTTCTGAACACCACCACAATGTATTTCTGTAGGTTAATGTAGTTTTTTATGAAGCCTCACTTTAGAGAAATGGCAAATAAGAATTGTGAGGAGACCAAGGTTGTTTGAGAACGGCAGCACGATGCTTGCCAACCTCCTCTTGTGTGCCGGGGGAGCAGTATAAGAATCCCATGACAGGAAACCCCTTCATCTACTTTTGCATGTCCATATGTTTTAAAGTCAGGATGAATGGGAGTAGCTGTGAAGTAATCACATTGCTGATGGGCTAATTTTCATCACTAGATAGAGGGTAATTGATAATAAAGGTGCAAAATTTGCTACAAAAGAGCATTGATGGGAGAGGTCTGCATTCATTTAGACACCCCATGCAGTAGAGTACTGAAGCGTGTGCTTATCTCCCATTGAAGTCCATGGGTTTAAGCACATGCAGAAACACTTTGCTGAGCTGGGTCGGAGGGAGGGGAGTCAGTTAACCGGGACAAGTGCAGAGGGGAGTGGGGAAGGCAGTGTGGTGATGGTGAGTTGGAAAGAGCTATTGTGTTCTGTATTTTACAGGAGAAAGCTCTGCCTGTACCTGTTTTTAACAGATCTCAAAGCCTCATCTTCTAACATATGTGATCCACCAGTGGCTCCACACGGGGTTTAGCCCAGTGTCAGGTCAGTGCGTTTGGGAAGTGCAGCCTTTAGTGCCCGAGCAGGGTGAGAAGAGAGAAAGAGGGGGAGGTTTGGCCTGCCTGCTGTCGCCTTGTCTTTGCCAGCTTTCTTGTGGTGGTTTCAGGAATATGCTATTCAAAGGAATAATATTTCTGCCACACCTCCATCCCAGTACACTGTCTGCAAGCAGTGAGAGGTGGAAATATGAAGCCAGTAGTTGTCAGGAACTGCTACTAAATCACTGTTAGGAAGGACTCTGTTTCATGAGTGTAAAATCAAAGTACACATTCAGTGCCAGTTTTTTCACCTAATTTTTACATGAGGGCTGAATGCTCATTTAATCCTGTTATATTTGGGGGCATTCAGCACATAATACTAAATGTGCTTGATTTTTTTTTTTATTTGCAGGTCACCTTTTAATGGAGCTGTAAAAGTAAGTGTAAACTGCACCTTCTTTTGTCATCAGTAAGTGCGGAAGGGTGTAATACTCAGGGCAGGAGTGTCTCTGGGATCATGTGGGAGAAGGGTGGGCAACCCCTAGTGCTACCCAGTAAGTAAGGGGGTTGAAAGGTAACATGGTCTCATGCTCATTTGCTCTGTCTGTTTGTGCAGGCCTCCTCAACACTGAAAATACCTCCTTTTTTTTTTCCTTGGGATGCTTGTCAGAGGACCCTGTTGTGCTAATCCCACCATGAACACGTTCAGAAGGACAGTTTTTGCTCTGAAGAGTTTACCCACTATAGCTAATGGTTCTCCTGCTTGGTTGAAAAGAGGGAGGATTGGCTTTGTCTTGATGACCTCTAGGTGAGACGTAATTAGGAAACAGCTTAGGCTGTTACCTTGCATAGGGAGGTAGCACTTACCCCTTTCAGAGCATCTTACCAGAGGATCTTGGTCCTTGGTAGAAGCTGATTAAGTACATTTTCCATGTGATGGGGGCAATTCCTGTGGTCCCTGTCTACCGTGAAGAGAGTGTGATCTGAATGCACTTTATACATATGCCAGAAATACAGGTGTAAAACAGATGAAGCAGTCATAGATCTCAAAACCCGTTTTCCCCTGCCTGGTTTGCAGCTGTTGCATTCGTTAGCAGTACAAATAAATGGGCAATGACCCTAATGTCGGGGAGCAGTACCCTGCAAAAGCTTTGGGCTGTAATCTGAGTAGGTGACGGAATAAAAAGTCAGATCTAGAGCCAGAGTGTCTTTCTAAGCTGCCCTCTGCTGTCCTGAATGTAGCTTATAACCCCCAGCAACTGCTGCTGCAGATCCTCCTCGTTCACTCCTTTCCTTGGCTGGTTGAATAGACAATGTCTGTATATCCATGGTGATGGGAGGATGTGAGTCCTAGGGTGCTTCACCCCAGGAGATCAGTCCTTTTCAGGCAGCAGGCAGGAATGGGCAGTTTCTGGGGGTGGCTGCCCAGCTGCCCAGTCTGCCTGTCCGTAGCTGAGACTCCTGGCTGGGGTGCTGCGCAGCGCTGTTCCTCTAGCAGTTGTGTGATCACTGACATTGGGATTAAGTTATGATTTGTGAAGGAAATTTGGTGCATTTATTTTAAGTCACAACTTTTTGGAAAAAGCAAAACAGAACTGTTTCACCGTGGCATTTCCGGGAGGGTGGGAAAATGCAAAATGGAAGCAAATGTAATTTTTAGTGGTTGTGAGAAGGAGGTTTGAGGATCTGTGTTACAAGCGTCTGCCATCACTGCAGAAGTTGTCTTCCTTTGTGCAGACCTGAGCTGCCCAGTGTAATGTCAGCGTTGCAGGAGATCATCTAAAGCAGATCTGATGTCTTACCTCTGTGCTGGACATGCGAATTTTCCTCTTTGCTTTGAATCAGTTGCAATAAAAAGAAACCTGACTTGTCCTCAGGGCGTAAACACACATTTATGAGATTGCAGGTGATTTCATCCCAGTTTTGTTGTTTCAGAGCAAAGCAACTTGATGATATTTGTTGGGTCTGTTCTGTGAACATGGAAGAAAGTCGTGTTAAGTCCCAGAAGCTGGGAGCTCAGAAAAGCCTCAGCCCTTGGGCGAGCAGGGCTGTGCTGAGGGGCACCGTGGTGTCAGCGAGCTCTCAGGTGGAGTTGTGTGTGTATTTAAAAAGTGTAGACCAGGCTTGCGGGCAGCTGCTAGAGGGTCTGTTTGATTTGCTGTCTCTTCTGAAAGCTGCTCTCCATGTGGACTGGGGTGTGAGGCTGCTAGCAGTAGGAAATGTAGAGCAGGGCTGAGGTGGCAGCATGCTCCCTTCCTGTGCCGCTGGGAGGATGGCAAGGGGCACAAAGCTCAGGTGGGCTGCCAGGCGCGACAATCTGCGCTGCGGAGACTGCCAAAAGGCAGAGCTGCACAGAGGGATGGATACTGTAAGGGAAAACCATCTGGCCTGACTTCATCCTGAAGGCTGCCTGCTTGGTACGAAAACATCACTGGATCCCGTGAGGAGCTGTATGAATACACCAGAGACCAACACAACCAAGGCAAGATGGCCAGTGCATCTGAGAGAGAGACCACCTCCACGTCTTGTGCTTGTGTGGAGAAGACAACAGGAGCAACCTGGAGTGGGAAGACTGGCAGAGCATTTCTCAGGAAAAGCTCTTCCCTTGTTTTGTATCTTCTTGTACTCCAAGAAAATAGTGATGCTGAAGTTAAAAAAACCAAAACAAAACAAAAAACTTTTGCATGAAAACAAAAAGTTAGAAAAAACAGAAGGTTTCGCTGGAGCTTGCTGGGAGGAAGCACTCATGATTCATGCGGGGACAGTGGTTGCTGTGGGTTGTTTTCTGTGTAGGGCTGTGTAATGAGGCTTGTGTGAGGGGCTCTCCTCTGCCTGTCCCCCAGCTCAGAGGCACTCTGGTGTAGCTTTATTTTTTCAGACACTGTGTGAATCAACTCAGGAGCAGGAGGTTGAAGCAACAGGACAGTTGTTATCCTCTCCTTGGAGACAGGGAAGTTATCAGCGTGCCACCAGACCTGCTTATGTTACATGTACTAAACACACTTCCTTTCTTCTGTCTGAAACATCAAAAGGTTAGAGCACAGGCTGAAGGAAGAGGAGCTTTGAAGGGCGGGGCCCCCTGCCTAATTATGCCTTAGGTACCTTATAATAAACAAATGAGCCGGATTCTGTCTCCTTAGTTGTCTGATTCCTGTTCTACAAACCCAAAAAGGAGCAGTGGCATTCATTTCCTGCTTTCTCTTGATGTTCATGGGTGCTCAGCTCCTGAGTGCCTTCTGTGGCTGGAAGCCTGCTTTCTAGCCAGGGAAACACTCTTACCCTGTTAGATGTGAGATGAGGAGGGGGAGGATTGCTGTTTCCAGGGGAAGAACATCTCCTTGGCAGCAAGTGTTTACCTGGGAGAGCCAGGAACAAGCTTGGGTGCTTGCCAGCCCATTCCAAATCTGTGCTTTGGCAAATGTGGGGCAGTAAGAAGGAGGGCACCTAGCAAGAGTGTGGGGAAGCACACTTACAAGACCAGTTTGTCCAGCTGTATCCCCTGTGAGTGCCTCCGGTTAGCTGGGGCCCAACTGCCTCTTCTCACCTGCTGACCATGCTGTGAGAGCAACAGTCTGCTCCAGAAGGAAGAGCAGGGTTGCAGCCTTCTCCCTGTTTGGTCCCTGACAAGATGCATGCTTTCAGGAGTGAGCTTGGAGAAATGCTTTCTTAGCAGTAAGCTTGACAGCTATTACAACGGCCGATCCAGACCAAATGAGCGTGCTTTCACTTCCAGCTTTATATGGTGAAAGGCAGCCCACCTCTCCAACAGTCTCACCTTCTACATGTTCTTTCTGGCAGCTTCCACCATGGTACCTCTTTGCCTTGAAACATGTCTTGAAGCCTTGCTTTTGGCTGGGCAGTGGTGAGAGCAGGCTGGTGCAGGCGGGATAGCTCTACTCTGCAGTTAGCTGCGATTGCTGGCCGTGTCCGAGAATGGTCCGTGCTTCAGGTCATGACCCATTCTTCAGATACTTCGCTTTGCTGCATCATCCCAGGGTTTCTAAGTTCTCTTTTATAACCCCTGACTTTTAGCTGGAGGCTTCAGGATTATTTTTTTCTTTTACAGCTTTTCAAATTGTCCAGAGGTACTGCTGCCATTCTTGGCTGTCTTCCAGGTGAGGCATGAAAATGAGCTGAAATCTCCACACTCTTATTGCTGGATAGTCAGGTTGTTGCCTGCCTGAAACTCTCACTTCCCTGGAGACACCCTGGGGATGCGGGGCAAGGGCTAAGCACCTCTGTGTAAGTAGAAAAGGAGACAGAAGCGTCCACCCAGCTAATGACAGTGGCAAATGTTGCTGGAGAAGCACTGTCTGTATTGTTTGCAGTAGGAGGACAAGGAGGCATTTACAGAGGGAGAAAGGAAAGCACAGTTTAAGAGTATTTAATATGTATTTGAGTTTAAAAGCATGTAAATGTTTATAATCAAACAGGTAATTAAAATTTACTAAAATATACCTTCAACAAGGGAATGTTGCAAGCAAAGGGGTTTGTGATTGCTTTGTTGATGGAAAATGGATGTCGGTGAGGCTATGGCAGTATTGGCTTGAAGAAGATGGATTTGCTAACAGGGCAGGTGGTCCTATCTGGTCTCAGACAAGGCAAAAAAAAAAGAAAAAAAAAGAAGGGAAATGAGGGAAGTTAAAGAAATTAGTACCAGCTTGTGGCATTGGATCAGTAATCTCAAACAGCCATCCTGATATTGTAGCTTTAAAGTTATATAAATATATGAGGATGAAAAGGAAGATTTAATTCAGTAGACAGGATAGTGGCAGCCAGGAGAATTAGTTTACGTTTTTATTAGGCATTCTCATTAAGGGAATAGGAGAGCAGGATTTATATTCTTCCTGTCTCTTAAGGCTTATATGGGACGTTTCGGTCCTGGGATGCTTGAGCATCTCAGACTAATGAAAAGATCATTTCAGGGCTCTTGAACTGCTTTATAGCTTGTGATAATGGAAAAGATGTGTTTATTTCAGGAAAGATTGTTTAACTGGTAGAGAAATGTGTTTTTGAGCACTGCTAGAGCAGTATGCCAGTGGTTGTCACATGCATATGTAACACAGTAGCTGCATCTGTGGATCTAATCTGTTTACCAGGAAACCCAGATAAGATGATTGTGGTTTTTGCCTTTGCACAAAAGAACAGTGAATTAACCTGAAGAGATTTTGTGTCTTATGCTAAGAGATTGTATCTTATTCTAAGAGATTTTGTAATTTATTTGGAGAGATTTTAGAGGTTTTGAGAGAGATATTTTTCTGTAAAACAAATATTGAATATGAAGAAATTATAAATCAATTTTTACCTAAAGCACTGGAGGTCTGTTTCATTTTCTGTTTTATTGCCTCTTTTCATGCTGTTTATTAATTCATTAGCCATACTAATTCATTAGTTGTACATTAGTAATGCTAATTATTGTTAATTGTTAAATGTTAATTATTAATATTAATTCATTAGCTACACATTAAGGTATTCTTTATATTTTTATAAAAGCACAAGCTTCTGTCTTTTTATGAATTTTGAATTAAGTAAGTTAATTTTTCCTAGCATTTCTTAGTGTCTAAAATAAAATATTCTATTGGTATAAAGCAACTCTATTAACTTCAGTGACATTAGTCAAGCCTCAGATGAGACTAACTGAGAACAGAATTCGGTCAAAGGGACTAAGTACACTTGTTAATTTTAATAATGCTCTGTGTAGCTAATACCAGCAAAGTATTTCCTGTACCAACTAAATATACTAACCAGTATGTATCCTGCAAACATCCTGTTAAAAGCTACAGGTTAAAATAGCTTTTCTGAAATATTTTCTACCTCCTCCATTAAATTTGGGAAAAGTGTCTATCCAGAAGGCATGTAAATAGAAAAAAAAAAGTCATCCTTGCCTCTCCCTCTCCTGCTCTGTTGTACGTTTCTTGGATTTGCTGCTAAAAGCCATTAAGAGCTTAGGAGCTAAACCTGCTTGTGAGACTGACAAGGGCAGTGGCTGGTTGTGAGAAACTAGATGTCCCCTGGTTCCCAGAGAGCTAGTCAAGTTCTCTGGTAAATCTTCAGGAAAGGGGAGAATAGAAAATCCTCCTGTAATATGTTCTGCATGGAATGTTTCTAAAATTATTCCAGACAACATAAACTCAGTACTGTCTCCTTAGGAACACGAGGTAATACTGTGTATTGTGCTGATCTCCTTTATAATTTAAAGCTCCTTTTAGTTTACTCCTCACTACTGACATTTGTAACATTACCCAGATAATAAAACTGAGTCACTGTCTGACTTCCTGGAATGACCAGGAAAGTGGTCCTCTCCTCTCTGCTCCTCTCCACCAGTTCCCACGGACCCAGCTGACACCTCCTCAGTAGTCATGTCAATCCCCCCTCTGAGTTTGGTTCATTTTTGGACATGCTTTTTGAACACTGCTCTCCTAAGTAAGAATCAAGATTGCATCCAGCTGTTCCAGATTATTTAAATTTTTCTGAATATGTGTTTGTTCTGGAACAGCCCCACTGAAACGAACAGAGGAGTGGGATGTGCCAAGTGTATCCTTGGCGGCTCTGAACAAATCCCTGCCTGATAACATGTTTTGGTTTGCTGCTCAACAGTGGAGTGAGTTTATTGAGATTTCAATGATCATAATTAGGCTTCAAAAGTTAATGTTCCATCAGCATACAGAAAAGAAGTTGAAGGTTGTCTTGGATTCCGGACTTGGTGTCGCTTGTTGCTGTGTGTGCAGTACTTCTGCCCAGGACGAAGACGTCTGTAACGTCTCCTCCAACAGGTGTTCTCATCTAAGACCAGTAACTGGTCTAGCACAGGGCACCTTCTCTGTCCTTTTGGTGCAGGACACGCAGGGGGCAGACCCCCAGGGCTGAGGGAACAGTACTGACCCTTTTCCAGGCAGATTTGTCTGTCTTTAAAATTCAGTGTGAGCACCTTTGTTTGGTTACAGTTCCTTGGGATGCAGTGAGTCTGCTGACATAGTCTGGTGTGCTTTGTTAAATGAGCAAATTACTCTCTACCTTGGCAGAGTTTATTTTTGGTGTTTCTGAGGGAAGTGTGATTAAAGAAACAGCCAGATAGTGTTTGGGGGTTTAGTTTTCTGGGGTTGTGTGTTTCTTGTTTGTTGCTGTTGTTACAATACCCGTGGGATCCGCTGAAGTCTGGAGGTGGTGTCTGGCTTTGAAAACTCACCTCGGTTACAGAACAGGGCACAGCCCAGGCACTGTCCAGCTGGTAGAGGCCTGAATCAAGAAACGCCGTGTAGGTAGCTTTATCTTCTCCTCAGCCTTTCCTTTCTGGTGCCAGGCGGGGAAATAGATTGATGCTGCACTCAGACACGAGCTGGCTTGTGTCCGGCCTCCATTCCTGGAGTCCCCATGGACAACGCCAGCTCGTGCCTCCCTTAGCCCTTGGCGTGACACATATTCTGCAAGCAGAGCAGCGTGGTGACACTGAGGTGAGTTTTGGGAAAAGCGTCTTTAATATTCGTCCATATTATTTATGTGCACCACGCACCGGTGGAGTTTCTCTGCTGCTCTTGTGTCTTGCTAGTTGCTTGTTTCTACTGCTGGAGCCTGATCATTCGTGAAGGATTCAGTCATGACTCGGTTGGTAGCTGTGCAGAAATCCCTGAGAATGTTTTTGTAGGTTTTAACTGGGTTTTGGGTGCTTTTGCCGGTGTGCTTTCTGTGAGTGTTTCTGTGCGGGGAGACTGGGATATCTGGCCTCAGACTGATGAACTTTCGTCGTCCATCAGGAAGAGCTGGTTTAGAGTTAGACATGCTGCTGCTGGGATCATTTTTTTGTCTTCTTCAGTAATAGTTTGAATCTGGGTCCTCAGCTAAAGTAAAAATAAAGTGTTTGAGAAAACTAAATCCAAAGAAAGCAAATGTCTCTGTTATTTATGTGTTCCAAATTAGAAAAAAAAAAAGGGGGGGAGCAGTTTTATTTGTTGAGATCGAGGGAAGATGATTTATTGACAGATGAAAGTAATTCTCACTCTTGGGGACCTGCAGAATAAATTATTCAATCCTATGTCTTTTTTGTGGATATTTGAGTGTTTACACATGTTGTCTTAAGTTCTCATTTAGCTACAAGTTGCAGAAAAGTAACAGCAGTGTCATGTAGCTGAAAGAAAGGAGGAGGCAGGGAGACGGTCTTGTGCTTGACAAGTGCATAAAGTGTAGTGGTCAGGGGACGGAAAGCAAGCAAGCAAATGCAGAGCATTTGGCTGAGAATTTACTGTGAAGAAGTCAGAGGATTTTTATGCCTTACCATTTTTCGTCTTCCTTACAAAAAATGAGGATTCAGAGTGCTAAGCTCAGAAGGAATGCAGCTGCTGCTGCTGCTTGGATAACTTTCCAAATACCCAAGTGTAAAAGAATTGCAAGCCTGAATGTTCATACATAGGCATTTTTTAGACATTTATACATTTACTGCATTTAGACATTTTATACATTTACTGCATTCTTGCAATATCTCTGAAATTGTATGTACAACTGACCTATACTGTATAGTCCTTTTAAATTAGTTTGTTTCTCAAATTGATGGTGTTATTTTTGCCCACATTTTCAGACAGGCTTAATATGTCCTGTGATATTTTCTTTCTTGTATATTTCATCGTTCGTATGTTACAACACTGGCATTAATTTGATGTCTTTTCTAGAAAAAAACCCCACTCTTCTCCAAGACTCTTTCTTTCCTATCGAGGTCAATAGTCATGTAACACGTAGTTAACTTAGCAGTGGAATGGTCTTCCTCGTAGTTGTTTCACGGGGTGTGAATTTGGCTTAGCATGCGAGCCATAGGTGTTCTCTGGTAGTTTGGTATTTTTGACTGTCTGGAAGCTGGGTAGAGACAATTTGCTGTATAGATTATAGATACAAAATATTTGTCTTACTAAAGGTGGTGTTTCCAAAGTTATGAAATTTTTTTTTAAGATACAGTGTATTGTCAGGTGCTTAAAGAGAACTTCGGGAACTTGTAGGAGAATTTAGTTGCCATGTGTAACTTCAAATTTAGCATTTCCTAGTTTATGAATGTTTAATAAATCTACTCTCATATGTTCTTGTAATTTTCCTTTTCTATTTCTGTTCTTCACTACTGAAATATTTTTAGATTAGAGAGAAAGATTTTAAGGAGAAATAAATGTTATATTTCAGGTAACTACAGCAGATTTGCGTCAATATAGTTGTTTGAGATTAACATGCAAACAGCTAGAGACAGTGTATTATCCTCTTTAGACTTAGTTTGTAGTAAAAACATGATAGATTATGTCTATATTATTATGAAACAGGCATAAACCAATTAAGAAGTACTTTACCACGCACAAAGGGGATCACTGTATTCATTTGAATAGAAATCCAGGAAGAAAAAAATATTCTAGTTTCCATTAGTTCTTGGTTTTTACATGGTTGTCTCAGGCATGCCCAGAAGAAAAGTTTTGTAAACAAAACTTCTCCAGTTGGAATATGAGTCTAAGGTGAATAATTCAATCTGTGTTGGAATCAGTGACGGTAAACAATAGCTAGGTATTGCTGTCCATCTGATGAATATTTTCAATAGAAATGAAGTAGGTAACTATGCCATTTATAATTAATATTTCTTCCTTGGGTCAGTTAGATTGTCAAGGAAAAATAATTTTGTCTTCATGAATTGAAGATTGTCTTCACTGTAAGAAGATTAACATTTTGAAAGAGTACTAGGGGCGTATTCAAGGGAAGAGGAAGAAGATGTCTTTGAGACTGGATGGGAGGCATTCGACTAAACCAGCTGGAGGGAGAGAGCTAGAGCAGATGTAGGTGCCTTCTGGGAGAACTGTGGCTGGTCTCTGCGGGCTGAAATTTTAGTGGCAGATAGATACGTTCCTTGTGTTTTCTGAAGGGAGGTTGAGAAGGCTGTGAAATGGAGAGGGAAGGTTAAACCTTGAAAATCTGAACTATGAGGAGGCCAGAAACATACAGTCTGCAGAAGTAGTACATTAGCAAGTAGATAAAGGTATGGGGAAGTCAGTGTTTGAACAGGATTTGTTTTTCTGTTGGAATGCCTTCTGATGCCGAATAGACAGATACGTTTAGTTTATTTGTGCTTGGCGTATTGAGCATGCCATGTTTTGAATGCAGCCCTTATCTATAGCTGCTTCACCTTGTGCATTGACTCCGTGATGCACTGCTTGGAGCTGTGCCTAGAGGCTGTTCAGAAACTGAAAATCCAGCCTGTGTCTGTTTGTTATGCAGCACTTTGTTGGGTGTGCCAACAAAATTGCCTCCTGGCTTTTAGATTGATTTTGAGGAGGAACTTGACCTTCAGAGCATTCGAGATTGTCAAGGCCCAGGTGTTTGAGAGATGGCTCCTCTCTGCTCCATCCCTGCTCTCTGGGGAGGATGCGGGGGTTTCTGAGGTGCATCCCAAGGGCACCTGCTCCCCAGAGCCCAGCGAGTTCACACTTTTCTGTGCTCCGCAATGTTCTCCCCATCAGACTGCAAGTCTGCTTAGGATTTGTAACTGCAATGTAATTGAGCTGAGTGGATTAGTTTGTGACTGTGTAGGCAGTTGATGTTTAAGTGACTAATGTAATTCTTATTTG
>WKFP01015000.1:779126-834411 GCA_011057875.1 Pterocles orientalis | reverse complement strand
ATTAATATTTCTTCCTTGGGTCAGTTAGATTGTCAAGGAAAAATAATTTTGTCTTCATGAATTGAAGATTGTCTTCACTGTAAGAAGATTAACATTTTGAAAGAGTACTAGGGGCGTATTCAAGGGAAGAGGAAGAAGATGTCTTTGAGACTGGATGGGAGGCATTCGACTAAACCAGCTGGAGGGAGAGAGCTAGAGCAGATGTAGGTGCCTTCTGGGAGAACTGTGGCTGGTCTCTGCGGGCTGAAATTTTAGTGGCAGATAGATACGTTCCTTGTGTTTTCTGAAGGGAGGTTGAGAAGGCTGTGAAATGGAGAGGGAAGGTTAAACCTTGAAAATCTGAACTGTGAGGAGGCCAGAAACATACAGTCTGCAGAAGTAGTACATTAGTTTTGTGGGCCTGGCGTCAAAGTTAGTCAAACAGCAAGTAGATAAAGGTATGGGGAAGTCAGTGTTTGAAAGACAGGATTTGTTTTTCTGTTGGAATGCCTTCTGATGCCGAATAGACAGGTATGTTTAGTTTATTTGTGCTTGGCGTATTGAGCATGCCATGTTTTGAATGCAGCCCTTATCTATACCTGCTTCACCTTGTGCATTGACTCCGTGATGCACTGCTTGGAGCTGTGCCTAGAGGCTGTTCAGAAACTGAAAATCCAGCCTGTGTCTGTTTGTTATGCAGCACTTTGTTGGGTGTGCCAACAAAATTGCCTCCTGGCTTTTAGATTGATTTTGAGGAGGAACTTGACCTTCAGAGCATTCGAGATTGTCAAGGCCCAGGTGTTTGAGAGATGCTCCTCTCTGCTCCATCCCTGCTCTCTGGGGAGGATGCGGGGGTTTCTGAGGTGCATCCCAAGGGCACCTGCTCCCCAGAGCCCAGCGAGTTCACACTTTTCTGTGCTCCACAATGTTCTCCCCATCAGACTGCAAGTCTGCTTAGGATTTGTAACTGCAATGTAATTGAGCTGAGTGGATTAGTTTGTGACTGTGTAGGCAGTTGATGTTTAAGTGACTAATGTAATTCTTATTTGTAGGAGAGCTTGGCATAGCCACTCAGTTGATCTGAGAAGCACAGAAATGCCAATCTGCAGAATATATATAAAGGTTTAAAAAAGGAAAGAAGAAAGCTAGGAAGCATCATCAAGAATATATCATCATTATATGCTCCATGTCATATTGCTAATGACTGTCTTTATACGTTCAGTGGTTTAGTGCCTTGTATTAAAGGTGCACTGCTGCTTCTTCCCTGGCTCAGATGAGTCGGTGGTTAATGAGGTCGTGCCAGGCGCTGGAGGTCTCTCCAGGGAAGACCTTTAAAGGGAAGTTTCTGCTCTGAAGTGTTTGAGATGTGTGGAAGTGTTGTAGGTAGACTGTTTCAGAGCATGTTAGGAGACTTATCTTTTCTCAAAGCCAAATTGCTGTAATAATGACTGAAATTTGTTAACATTTGAAGAAAAGAGCCACTCATAAGCATTTAAGACATTCAGAGCAGCATGGGGAGCCAAGTACCCTGGAGAAAACCAGTGTAAATATTTTCTTTTTTTTAATCTTTAATGCACAGAAACTTAGGGTGGGCTCCTTAGAGCTGACAAGAGTGACTGTTCCCATTGAAGGCAAGAAGAACATATGGAAAAAGTCAGATAGAAATTACTGGTGTCATCACTTCGGCATTGACTCTTGGCAGGAGAATAGCACCAGATTTTGCAGTACTTCCCTTCGTAGGATATATTTTGAACAGTTTATTGCTTTAGTCTGGTTGGAGAAAAGCACTGCTGCTGCCGCCTCCCGTGTGGCACACCTGCATGGGCATCAGGTTCACCATGGTCCCATAGTTCGGGAGCAGCACTGTCCTTCAGGTACTGCAGTTGCACTTCTGTAAATGGGGGCAACTCTTCTGCCCTGTCGTCCTGAATTGTTCTGAATGAATAGGGCCTCTTGCTTCCTTTCTCACAGAGGCAGGAGGGATGTGACATGTTGTAGAAGGGTCCCGTCCTCTCTCCCCTTTGCTACTTGGGATCTGGGGCCATACTGGCAATGGAGGGATCATGTCATTCTGCGCCTGCCAAAATGGGAGGAGCTTCATGTCACCAAAATCCTCCTGGATAGTTGTCCATATGTGAACACAGCCACCAATTCTATATTTGCCACTATTCTCTTTAGCAACAGAAGTTTTGTAGTTTAATGCTAGTGTTTGCTTGCAACAGCAGCTCAAATGAAGATTGTGATTTAAGTGCCGCTTTGTTTGGGGCATAGCTGCTCCTTTTATAGTGGTAGTTCCTATAAAATTGGTGTTTTCTGAATGCTTTTGTGAATATAATAATCTGCTGAGAAAAATATATTAGATACTTAAGTTAGTATTTTGGAAGGGGGAAAGATGCTACTCGTAGGAGATAATCTTCAACTACGAGGTACAGTGAATTTAGGTTTATTATCCAAAATGCATACATCTGAATATGTTTAATACTGAGTGCTGAAAAAGGTTAATTTTTACACCACATAATCTGCAGTGCCCACAGGGTAGAATTTGTACAAAATAAAAAAGAAGATACTGCTTCCAGTTTTAGTAATGACAGAGCCTTTCAAGAGCAGGTGGCACCGAGCAGTCTGGGTGTTTTGCCCTAGGTGAAAGTTCTTGCTTTGTTTCTTTTGGCCAAAGAGGTTTAGATAAAGCAACTTTGATGTTAAACAGGACATTCCCACTCTACAGCTAGCAAAAAGCTGTATGTCACCGATTCCTCTTGCCCTGGGCATAGGACACTTTTCCTAGATAGTTCCAAGTCACATTTTCTTCCATAGCCCAGTCAGAGCATGGTCAGGCATTCGCTTTGCTATCAGCTGCACCTACGGAGATGTTACCAGCCTTCTCCTGTGGTGGTTCAAACCCTTCCCAACTCTGCCAGCTGGGGGATTCATATGAGTTGAGGTCTAAATTCCTGCTTTGTACTAAATCCATATGGTTACTTGATATGGATCCCACTGAAGTAGATTAGAGAGAACTGACAGTCTCCTGTGTCAGCAGTATTGCAGGAACAGAAATACTCAACCAACTCACTCTTCAGTCTTAGTTTTTTTCACTATATTTCCCAAGAGAAGGCAATTGAAAATAATTTCCACTCATGTAAATTGTAGTCTTTAATGCTTACTGCTGTGCAGAATGTTTCTGCACTGCCACTAGCAGTTATTTGGAATGAGAAAAAATGTGTGGACAGAACAGTTGCATCTGAGCGAACATCTGACTTGGTCCACTTGTCTTTTCAGCCTGCTTTAAAATTTTCATTTAGGTTGTCCTCAATAGGTGCAGCATTTGAGTGGCCATATGTCTGACAAAATGCATAAATAATTTACAAATATTGTTTGTATTCATTTTCGTAGTTCTAAAGTTATTTTAAAGAAACAGCCCAAACCACTTTTTCCAGAATTAATAAATTTCCACATAAATCTGGAAATGCGTGTACCTCTGCTCAGGTCTCCAGAAAATGTGCATTTAGTTCATTAGTTTCATGCTGAACTGTTAACATTTTAGGTTGTTTTGTGAGGAGAGAACAAAGAACTCCTGGCTTGTTGAAAATTTGTTAAACAAAAATAAGGATGAAAAGGTTCCAGAAGAGGTTATGTTAAGCATTGCAAACTGGATGAAGTTGTGCAGATTGGAAAGATTTACAAGACATCTGGGAATTAGCTTCCAGCTCCTATGGAGTCCTGCCCTGGGAGAGCTGGTGCTGCTGCTTGCACTGGAGGGGGAAGAGGAGGGAGTTGAAGCGTAACCCTGAAAAACTAGATCTTTATGTTCACAAATTATCAGTAGGCTATTGAAAAGTCTCCAGATACGTCTTTGGAAAACTACCTCCTACAAAAAACATGTCCGGCATTTTTCCCTTTGCAGGATTGTCTCCTCTGCTGGCATTTGCTTGGTGCAGTGCAGGAGGGAGAACAAGCTATCAAAGAGCTGGTTATGACTTTCTCCACTGGAGCCAATCTGCCAGCTTACCCTGCACCAGCCGCTACTCCCTGGGGGCTGCGTGGCAGCTGAGAATTGCTGGAGTGGGACAGCTGTAGCTACCTCCCTCTGCCCAGCCCAGAATACAGTGATTCTCGGGACTGCTGAAAGAGCTGGGCACCTGGTGAGCTGGTACCTGGAGGTACAGCAGCATGCTAGGGTGCAAGGGACCCAGAGCCAGGCCACAACTTGATCCTTTAATTATTATTATTATCATTATTGGTTTTGTAACTATTACTACTATTACTACTACTACTGTTGTTTTCCAGCACTATTTTTTGTGATTCATTAAGGAAGATTTAAACAAGAAAGAAAATTTTCCTTTTGGATTTGTTCTGCAAGCTGTCTCTTGGGAGCACCTTTCCACACCCTGGTTATAGGATAAGGTGTGTTTGTGTGGTTTCTGAAGTTCAGGTGTATGAACCTTCAAGCATTGAATGGGAATTGCTGAGACCTGGGAGACTTTGCTTCTGTACCCCGTTCTGTCCCTTACCTGTACGGTCACTTTTTGCAAGTCATTGCTCATCACGTTTATTATTCTGTCTGTAAAACTGAATATTGATCTTGTCTTAGACACTTGCAGTAAGAATGGTTAAGATCAAAGTGATACGTTTGCTACTGGGGTTTTTTTGTTGATGTTACAACATCTAAATCATCTAAACATCCATAGTCAATCCCAGCAGGCTAACTACTAGTAAAAATGTTTATCCTTTCAGCTCTGAATCTGTTAAGTACAATGAGCAGGCAACCTATCTTAAGTTAACTCTTCTAGCAGTGCTGTACTTTAAAATTAGGCATTTGCAGCAAAGAAAGAGCCTTACTGAGATCAGTTACCAGAATGAACATTCTTTTTCATAAATTGCAAGTGTGTGCAAATGTGTGGTTAATGGCGTTCACTAGATTATGACTGAGTGAGAATATGAAGGAAGCGGAGTTATGTATCAGTATGTAATATTAGGGGATGTTGGAAGAGGTTATACTTAATTTGTATATAAACCGATGAATTTGGCAATCATAGTAATTAAGTTTCTTTCCACTGGTAAATCGTGCTTCTAGTCTCAAATAAAAACCATACACAGTCGAAGCCTTTTCTTCTTGAGATTACAGCTGCTCTGTGTCCGTGTTGCAGCAGTATCTAATTCCTGAACGCAGTACAAATAGTGCTGCAACCTGATCTATTGAAAGGAAGAATTTAGCACCCAGGAGGAGGTCAGCACTGTCTGTGTACTTCTGCTTTGCCCAAGGTCTGAGTTGCTGTATCCTGCTGCCACTTTCCTAACAGCTGCCTTCATCAGCCTGAATTTGGGCTGTGGGGGAAAATTCTATTTCTTTTTAATCATACTTCTGAACAGACAGATGTGTAAAAAGGTGGAATGAAGTTGCAGCGTATCTTAGTCCAGTGGTACCAGTGGTCCAAGTTCTACAGCAAAGCTCTGCATGGGTCACAGATTTCTTGGCTCATCCTTAGAGGTGGCAGATGCCTTAGAAGAGGGGTACAAAGCCCTGCTTTGAAGGGTAGCCCAAACAGCTTCTGCTCCATACGCTACAGCTGTCTCCACAGAGAACGTTTGTTTGGAAGTGATTGCTTATTAAATTAACATTGGTAGAGGGAGCAATAGTTGGGCTGGAGCTGATGTTTCAATAAACAGATCTTACTGAGTGAGGCTTGTTTCCCTTAGATGTTTATTGACTTTTTTTCCCCTGGAATGATTATTATCTTCACATTTTTCTTTAGTGTATTACACTTTTGTGGAGTAAAATGAACTCATATCAGACAAGGATTTTTGTGTATTTGTATGCAATGGTGCTTTCTCCATTCCTTTGAATTGCTGTGCTTTTGGAACTAAAGCTGGAATTCACAGGGGTTTTAGATGCTTTTAATACACATTACATTTATATCTACTCTGTACCCAGTGTTGCTTCAGCTGTCTCCAATTCTGCATTATACAAAACAGATTCCTATCCTCAGCGGCTTTTGCTTTGAAACTCTCCAAATTGTTATATTCAACTAGTGAAATGTATATTGCTGGGCTGATGTTTTAGCACCTGAATGAAATCTGCCCTTATGCTCGGGACAGGACAGTCACTGCTCATAGTGTTGGGTCACTCTACAGCTTACGCACTAAATGGACAGAGTGGAATGGTAAAGAGACAGAGAGAGAATCCTGAGCCTCTACTTTGATGAACAGGAAACTGTGGATCCAGAATTACACTCAGAGAGCATAATTCCAGCATGTTTTAAGCCAATTCAGGTTGAGCTGTTGTAGCCCCCTGCTTCTGCCCTACTCCCTGCTATAGCTTCCCATTCCCGTTCTTGTGCTGATGCTGGCGTCCGTGCCAGTCTGCAGCCAGCTGCTTTTCCAGGAGCTCCGGTAACCTGACAGCAACCCTTGGTTACTTCTCAACTCACTGAGCACCACAGAGCAATTCAGTGTGAGATTTCACATGCATCACTACTGGTGTTGAGGGAGGGGAAGGAGTAAGAGGAGGCATGGGAGTGGCTTTACTGGGGTCAACTGGTTGTGGGACAGCACCTTGCACTCAGGTCTGCTGAAATGTGTTATACCTCAGAGGTTTGATATATATATATATATATATTCAGATTGTCAAAAGTTTATTTGCAGAATAGTTTTGCTGTTAAAAGTACAAAGTTAAAAAAATCTAATATGAAATAATAGATTAAATATGTTAAAAAGTCAACAATCATAAACCCATGTCTTGCACTGAATGCGAAGCTTGTCATGATTTTGCTTTAACAAAGTGTAAAGCCTGTAGCCAGAGCTCTAATGATCATTTCAGGCCATGAATCTTGTGAGAAAGTAAGAATCTCATTTAATCAATCCTCAGTGTAGTAAATTTTGTTAACCAGTGTGGGAACAGGACTTCTGAACATTGGGCTGTTACATTGAACATGGTTCTTGTTTTTTGGATGACCAGATTCGCATTCCTTCAGAACAGCTAACTTTTTTCAGTGCAGATGAAGTAGCTAGTGATGAATGCCACATAGCAACCCCGGCCATGTTCAGAAAGAAGCCACACTTGAAAAGTCATCCTTACTGTGCTGGAGGTGGGGAAGGTCTTTGTGTATGAACTGGGAAAGATCAATTTTATTTCTGAGAAATATAGCTTTTTACTAGTTACAGAGATTTCCATCAGGCTTTTATGACTTCGGGTTTAGTGTGTTGAAAATTGCCTGGTTATTGTTCCAAAGCATGAATCTTTACAAGTTTACAGTTTTGAAGCCAGTTGTATTTTCAGAATAATTAGATCCTTTAGTGAAATTAATTAACTGTTCTTTCTTCCCCCATCTGAAGTGTACGGGGGAAGGATGTTTGGAATAATAGATTTTTTTTGTTAACATTAAAAGTGTAATTGAAAATATTGGTAGAAAATCCTAAACTGGATTTTTCAGTGTCACTTAGCTTTTTGGCAGTGAATGATGGACCTGAGTGATGTCTGAGACACGTGGATGCCACAGAACTACTGAATGAGCTGCTAACAGTGTAATCTCAGTCCAAAGGGTAAGGTGATGGCCTGGGATTTTGGAGGTTTACATTGCTGTCATACTGCACAGCACATGTTTCTGCATGACATTAGGCAAACAATCCTGTGTCTGAGTGCCTCCATTTTGTGCACTTGTGGGCAGATGCCATAAACTAAGGTGGCAGGATTTCTCAGGTACCGTGTCATTCTTTCAGTATGGATTGCTAGCGTCAGTGTGGAGGCTATAACATATTGAAGAATAGAATATGTGTGTATCCCAAATTACTTTTGTTTGTGTTAGGGAGTCGAGAAGCATCTTTTCTCGTGGAAGAAAAGCAAAGTTTGCCATGTTTGCTAAATACAGCTTCATCATTAATTTTGAGTGGAAGGAAGGTGTGAACTGTATACCTGGTAGACAAATTTCCTTGTCAAAGCCATTTAGCCTTAGTACAAATTGACCTTTATACCAGCAAGAAAATAGCAAACATTTTGCAACTGGTACTACTAGTGTTTCAACACTGATCACAGAGAGCTGGTCTTTTATTTTATCCTAAATTATGTCTTTATTATTATGAACACATGGCAGGAAATGTTTCCCTACTGACCCTCCTGCTCTGTGTTTTAGTAGGGACTATGGATAATTTCCCTAGTGTAGGCATGTCAGAGGGACTCCTGTGCAGATTTCAAGATATTTAAAACAAACCAAATGTTCAGCGTGAGCTTTCTTCCTGCCTGCCAGTCCTGTGATTTTTCTGTTTTCAAAAAACAACTCATGTTTGGTAAGGTTTTTATGTATTGCTTAGGTAGTATATATTTACAACTCCTCTGTCAGGAGCATAGACAGAAACAATCTGGTATGTTTTGTTGCCTGGTTTAAATTCAGTATTTCTCTTGTAATTTAGCAAACTACATTCTGGGATTAGATATTTTTCAAAATAAAAATTATAGTCATTCTGCCTCCATAATTGGCTATGGTTGTTCTGGAACATGGAGAGAACCTGAGCAGACTTTTAACAGCAACAGGAAAGGTCCTAGGAACTAATAGGAATACAGAGAGGAAGGTAAAGTTGAACTACTGAAGCAATGAACTAATTTAACGGGGCTTTTGGCCCCAGAAAAACTACCAGCTTTCCAAAGTACATTACTTGGGTTATCTACATATTACAGTTTTGATGGAATTACCAAGTGATTTGTTACTCAGTTTCCTTTAGTGACAACAGTGTATATTCTTCTACTAATGGCAAGTTTAGCGCTGGAGGTTTTAATTGTCTAAAACACTACAATCTGGCATCTTTCTCTTTAGGGTGATTAATGGCAGATCTACACTCAGATTCTCCTAATGGTACAATTTGGCATGAACCAAATACAGCCCCATGATTACATTTCTAAGCTGGACCATGCAATCTGAAGTTTATACTCTTGTTCTGCTGGCTGCAGGGAGGACAGATGATACCTGGGTAAGCATAAAGGCTGGTGTTACAAAGCTAACCCACTGGTATTTGTGGAATGTGGTATGGTTTGGCCAAGTTAGTTGACGCTGGAGCAGCGCTCTGCTTTGAGTAGCCGCGCTGCTTTTGATCAGGTAGGAGGAGCTCTCAAGCTGGATTAACTGCTGCATTGAACCGTGGCCTCGGGCACAAGTCCTGCACTGCTTCACGAGGAGCTGAATTAGCAGGGGATCCGTGAGTTTAAAATAGTGGCTTTTTTTCAGCAGTGATTTCTAGATTTCAGTCTTAAGGGCATGATAGACTTCAAGGAAGTGACAGAAGCAAAGGTTTGTTTAGTGAACTAAACTCCGTGTATCCTCAGTTACACAGAGGCTCCCTTAATCTGCTGGAAGCAGTACATAACCTTTTTCAGCAAACAGATGTAGCAGATAGTTCAGTGGCAGGTGAAATAAGAACAGTTGTAGCTATATAAAGAACACAATAGACTGAAACTTTTTCTTGGTAAGAAATTGCATGTAACCGGAAACCTTAATAATCATAGAATGGTTTGGGTTGGAAGGGATGTTAAAGACCATCTAGTTCCAACAATAATAGTGAGTACCTTACCCAAAAGCATTTTCAACATGGGTTTGATATATTGTGTTAGACAACCCTCGTGTTCAACCGTAGAAAAATGCTGTAATCTGAAAATTAGGGCTATACTTGAGGCTTTTACCAGTGAAACCAGTATGCTTTCTGTATATCGAGGATGTACTACGCAGATTCTGTAAGTCAAGGTGCTTGGACACTGGTGCTGATAATATGAGCACTGAGAATAAGTACTCCAAAAAGCCCTGTAGACAAGGCATTGAAAAATAAAGAAAATGGAATTTGCTGTCCGTGCTTGTTAGTTTTTAAAGGTCAGAGGTCTGTGAGCCACAAATGTATGTCTTTCCTTTAATGTTAATTTCCTTTCTTGTGCTCTGTAAACAAAAATACAAGAGCACTTCTACAATTGGGAAAAGAAGATTAAGAAAAAAAGATAATGGATGAATTTTCTTCAAAATGTTGGAAGTATCAATGCAGGAAAATAATCTAAGCATCTTTCCATTCCCATGTTTAACATTAAAGTACAACTACTCGTAAGTGATTTGTGCTCTCTCCAGGCTTCACAGAATAACACTGAACTGACTCCCAGGAAGCTTACACCAGACAGATCTCTTGGTTCCCTGTGAGGTTTTTTGTTTTGTTTTGTTTCATTTTTTAATTACCAGCAGCATGGCAGTGTATATGTCTAGATAAAAAAATAGTGTGCTACAAGGTAGCATGTGAATACAGAGCTAGACAACCCTTTCTCACTGCCTGGAGGGTGGGGAGGATTTTCTGAAGTACTGAGCTTGAGTGTGGAGCCAAGCTCCCCATGCAGTCAGTGAAAAGTAGGTGTCACCAGAAGGAGATGGTACACTTCGGTATTAGGGAGTATTTAGATGTTCCTTGTGCTGCAGAGAGTCCCCAGTCTCTCTGCCCTAATTGTCCGGGCAGTCTGAGGTGCGAGCAGCAGCATCCACACTAGATACGCTACATGGCAGAGATGAGTCCCTGTCTCTGCACTAACTTACCTGAGCCTGGGGCTTTCTCTGTCCGCTGGGGGTGAGTTCATCAAGCTCAGAAGCTTAGCTGGTGAGGCAGGCACTCCCTGCAGGTGGGATCTGTCTATTGGCCTGAACTGTGTGTGCTGGTAGGATCTGTTACAGCCCCGTTAGCCTCTAGTGGCATGGTGCTGAACATCATCCAGCAGCTCTTGCCGAGATGTTGCTGTCCAAAACAAAACCTTTTGTGCTGGTAACATGCTGAGTGCCTTTATTACAGCAGGATTTGTAAAACTGAATTTCTGAAGCTGTGTTGTGGATTTTTGCAAAATCCCTATGTAGCTTTATGAAGTGGATTTTTCAAACACAAGTTTGTGGAACGTACTTGGGGGGTTTCGTTCTTCCTTTCCTTAGTACCTTCAGTTGAATTAAGAAAAATCAAAAAAGATATCTCACTCCTTTCTTAAAACACTTGTCTTCACTTACATTGCTGTAAAAATTATGATTATACCATTGTGACAGAGCTGCTGTGGCTGAGCAGTCTGTGAAGAGCTTTGGGAGTTTTACTTTTGCTGAATCTCATCTTGAGATAAAAGGTTGGGGAGGCTGGAGGGGGCTCTTCAATTACCTAACTCTCACTCCAGGTACCCATTTGGTTTGTTAGCTGCTGCTCTTACGATACCTCCCTGGGTATCAGATCTAAGGGTGGGGCCTTTGCAAGGAGAACGTAAAAAAATATTCCACCACTGAAATCTGTGCTATGTAGGCACCCTGATGGGCATCTTGGGATATAGACCAGTACCTTTAGTTTTATGGTACCAATTACATCTCATAAGATTGTTTTAGAGTCTGACAGACTTCACTGTTGGGAAGCTTCCTAAAAACCAGTTTTGATGGTGTTTTTATTTTCACCTCAGGTGTATACTATTACAGACCAAAATTGTTTCTCATATTAAAGCATAATGCAGAGTTAACATCAAATCTAGCTAAGTGTCATTTTTCTTCATCCTTTTGCTTCTTAATTATCACAGTCTCAGTACTATGAAGTTGCATTCTGTCACCAAATTTAGAGCCCCATGTTTCAGAGGAGTGCTGTTGACAGAAGCACGTTTAGCAAGTGCAGAAAGCAGCATGCTACTAGTATCATGTAGATTTGAAATTTTTCATCCCAGTTTCTCGTCCTGCAGCTGTTTCCATACGGGCAGCTTTAATGCATTTTGATTTAATGAATTATAACAAATGCTGAATTCTGATTTCTGTGAGCACTGTGTCAGGAGTCCAACAGACTTCTTGCTGGTGTGAATGCCGCTGCATCCGTGTGAATGCTCATAACACTGTGCTGGAAAAGCTGTTCTTCATCTTCGTGAAACCTGAGAGCCAGCCTTCATCAGAGTTAGTTTTTAAAGGACCTGGTGTGACCCCTGGGCATCTCGAGTTTAACCTCATGTCTTCTCAAATTCATCAGCTGAAGTCACACTTGTAAATTAAATCTGTTCAGCAGACTAGCTTGGATAGAGTGTGGTTATAAATCCTTTGTCTTGTCTGGATCGGATATATATCCCTCGGTGAAGTGTCATAATGAATATTTGCTTAGGAAGCAGATGTAGCCAGTTATCTTTATTCTGTCAATTTATTTAAAAAAAAAATCAATCCAGCTTTTATGTCATATTGTGTCTGGCTGAGATGGAGCCAGTATCCCCCCAGCAGCCTCCCAGTGCTGAGTGTCATGCTGGCACCAGCAGGGGGTTTATAACACATCCTGGGAGGGGGCGGAGCCAGGACAGCTGACCCGGATTGGCTGTTCCAGACCATGTGACCTCAGCTCAGCCATAAAAGCCACGGGCAGGGAGGAGGAGGGGGCATTGGTCACTGTGTTTGCTCCAGGAGCAGCTGCTGCACGCACTGAAGCTCTGCTTTCCCGGGAAGTGGCCAGACATGGCTTACTGAGGGGAAGTGGAGAATAGCATCTTTGTTCACCTTTTGTTTCTGTGCATGGCTCTGGCCGTTGCTTTAATTAAACTGCTTTTATCTTGACCCACGAGTTTTTCATCTTATTCTCACCCTTTCTTTTGCTGAAGGGGGAGTGATAGAGGGGCCTGGTGGGCACCTGGCATCCAGCCAACGTTAACCCACCACATATGTATGAAGTAAAAACCCCTTAATTTTGCAAATAATATTTTGTCATTTCAATTAATTTGCCTTGTTATTTTGTCTGAGATTTTTTTTAGTCTGTATTTGTAAAAATTAATCAAGTGGCTCTTTTATTGGGAATATACCAGTGGTGCCTTTACTGAACTTGTGATGGTCTGTAAGCTAATTTAGGAGGGCAGCAGACTGGTAGTAATGAACTGTACTTGTATGCTGTGTAGCCAAAGCACGGAAGTTGTCATCGGATTCATTGCTCCATCAGGATTTCGTGTTTTAAAGGCTAGAACAGAGGAGGATTTTGTGTCCATATGGATCCCATAGGGGAAATCAGAAGGAGATGGGTCTTCCAGTGGTGAAAAAAGGAAAGGGAAGAAAACCATGGAAATCCCCCATTGTAGCCCTCTGCCTGGGGTATTCTGTCCACTGTGGCAGACAATGAGAAAGATTCCTGGGCTGTCACTCACCACAACTCTCAAGGTTTAAGGTGAGACGCTTGAAGCTATGCTTGCAATAGGAGAGTGATTCTCTTGAATTGCAAGAGAACTTCTACAAATCAAGACCTCAAGTACGGTCCCCAGAAGCACCTCCCGCGCCAGCCTCTTTAGTGCCCAACAGAAGGAGGAGAGTATTTCTTCTGGATGTATCAATGAAATAGAAAATTGCAGACAGAGTAAATCTTCCTTGTTCCCGGTTTTCATCCTGGGTTTTTGCTGTCCTCTGTGGGAACAGGGAAGTGAGATTTGCACCAGGGAGTGGCAGTTCCCTCCTTGTGGCTTTCTGCAGCACCAGGACGATGCTCTGCAGTGCAGAGAGTCAAAGGCGGTGACTGCAGCGGGGCTCCAGCACTTGCAGTTCTGTACACGACAGAGATGTTGCCTGAGGTAGGACTGCACTTCCTGCTCTGCTCTGCAGTTGTCCAAGTGGGTGTAACCCCACTGTCCTGTCCTTGTGAAAATCATTGCAGAGGCCAAGACTGCCGTGAGTAGGTCTGGTATGTTTTGCTGAGCCTTAGAGAGTATGGGTTTGTTTACTTCCAAAAAGATTACCTTGGTATGTATACAAAAGACAAAATAGGGTATGGCTGTCTGAGGATGAACCCCGGAGGAAGTATGCAGGTGGTAGAAGCCAAGTGTGATGTGTTGTCTCATGTCTCCTTGCACCAGTAATACAGAAATTGCGAGGGTTTTCAGGTTACTAATGAAGCAGGGGTATTTTACACCACTGGAAGTGAGACACCACTTCAGCTGTTAAATAGAAATTTCACAAACCTCAATCAAGTGTAATGAAATTGTTCGATTTAACAATTTTCTCCTTTATCTGAGTGCGGTTATTGTTACAGCTTTGTGTTACTTTTGACATTGCAGCAATCTTTTCTCAGCAGTAGGAGGGGTTTTGAACACAGCGTTTTCTTCCTTTTACAAGGTTAGGAATTCCACTTCTCACATTATAGCTCAATCCTTATATGTGTTGCTAGGGGTAGCATAGAAGAGGTCAGCAGATAGTAATAGGCAGAGAGTTATTGCACTGAGCTTCTGGCTACTAGCTGATAGATGCCCTTGCTCTAACATGGTGAGTGATTACCTGAGAGTTTGGCACTGGACTGATGCCACACTTAATTGTGACTTGATTCATGGAACTGAAATATGTCACAAATTTAATTCAAGTATTTTATTAATCTGATTGAATTGCATCCAGCTGTCAGAGGTGTATGAAAGAAAGGTACCTGACACACAAGGCAAGAGCACTGGCCTCTGCATTGAACTATGAAACAGTCATTAGGACATCTAATGCTGAAATTGAATTGCTCCATAGAAATTTGGTTTCCAAGCAAAATACTAATTATCTGTAAGCTTGATGAATGCCAAGAATTAATTAAAACATTTCAGTGGCCTATGTGGGTTTTAAATATTGTCATTGCCCCAGTGTTTTCAGTTCTTACGCTAATTGCTTTTTAGAGACCATGAATGGAATTATCTTCTGGAGTGACTGATATTCATTACATCATCGAAAATGGACCTCCTTGCCTCTGGATTTCCCTGTTGGTTTTTTTTTCTAAAATTTATCTACTGTTTTTCTTCCACCTTTGTTTGTGCATTGCAAATGTAAAGATCAGTGATTTTAGACCCAAACTTTATTGACAGCCCCTCTAGTTTTTCTTTCTTAGCTGTACTCTGGAGGCCAGCACATCATTGTTACCTACTTTCATTTTGGCAACAGGAAAGTAGCTGCAGTTCCATCAAATAATGTTTTGGTTTAATTAAGTAGGATGTCAGCCAAAATCCATTCTTTTGTCCAGTTAATGAAAGGCTTGCAACAGTTTAAACATTTGGTACATGCCACATCTGCAAGATAAAAAACACGTTGGAAAACTATGGATTGAAAGGAAATTCATAATCAGGATCAGCTTTTTGTTGTTTCTTGAATATGAACCTAATGTAAAAATAGCTAATTTTTTTATGTCAGAATTGCAGATGCACAGTGTAAACTGCTCATATTCCTTGTTTCTGATGAGTGTCTCCGCAAGTTTGGCTACATAGTAAGGATGAATGTCCAACGTGCGATGTTACAGACTGTGGACATGTGTATGGCAGATACATGAGGTGACATGACATGGGAAGAGCCTTAGCACTTGGAGGGCTTGTAGGGAGGTTCCTTTGAGTGTCAGGCAATGCCAGAAACCACAAATTCCCAGGCTACAGCTTGGTGCCATGCCCTGTCTCTTGCTTCATGTGCAAGCACAGATGATAGTCCTCAGTGCCTGTGCCTTGGGACCACAGAGGGAGAAGGAGGGGAACACTTCACCATGTGTCTGTGCGATGTAGGTGGTGCCTGGGAGGCTGCTGAGGTGGGGAGGATTGAAAGGATCCTTTATAGTGCTGTGTTGATGTGTCTATGTGATTGATTCACTGTGCCTGCATGAGCTCAGCTGAGTTGTTTCCCATAGCAGTCAGTTTGGATCTCAGTGGCTCAGATTCAGGACCTTTTGCGGAAGGTTAGGTTAGTTTTTACCCTGAGGCTTGAGTACAGAAATAAGATGGTGATTTAATTTTTTTTTCTGACCTGGTTAGATGGTGACTGTGTGGTAATAGCATTAAGTATCATGTCTCAGAAGTCGAGAAAATGCTTGTTCATTATCCCTTCTTTGAAAGCTTTACTTTAATAATTAATTATGCAATAACTCTTCTCCTAGTGAGAAATGCATTCAGTATTGTACTTCTTAAAATAAACTATTTTTGACTAGTAGTCTCAATGCTGATTGCCTGGCACCATAACACAAGTACATCCTGAAGAAAAGAGCTATTTGGTTTAACAGTGCTGTAAGAAGCTCAGTTCCATGTTACTTGATTCTGTGTCTCCCATCACAAATTTTCCTGCCCAGGGGTGTACCAAGTGGCAATAAATGCATATCAGTATACATGTACGTCACATTTTTTATTGAAGGTATGATCTGTTTAATGTGTGGAGAAGATTAATGTGGTCAAGATATACAACTCCTTTTGTGTATGTCATTGTAAAGGCATGATGTAGAAGCTCAGAGCAACCACGTAGTTGAAAAAGCAGGTCTGAGGATATGTTTCAGACAGTGACAGTCCAGTAGTTCATGGTCAATCTGTTCCATTGTTGTACCTCCAAAGGGACGGTGGAGCCAGCTTTTGTGGCTCTTTAAAACACAGATGTTAACGACAGGCGAGTGGTTTGCATTAAATAAAAATTCGTAGAAGGAAATCCATAAGATGCTTCTCTGAAAGGTACACCTGACTTCTCTCTCTCTCCTTCTCTCTCTTTTTTTACACAGTGCCGGTCCTAAAGGAGATAACATTTATGAATGGAGATCTACTATACTTGGACCTCCAGGTTCTGTATATGAAGGAGGCGTTTTTTTCCTGGATATCACATTTTCATCTGACTATCCATTCAAGCCACCAAAGGTAAGGGTAGGGTTTTTTATTGTTTTTATCATTTTCTCACATGTGAGAAGAATGTAACTTGCAGTGAACGAGTGCTCATCACTTTCTAGATATCAAATTTGTTTATAGTCTCTTGAAAACCTCAAGGTCCAAAATCTTGGCTTGCAGTTTCAGAATAGTTGTCTGTCTAATTTATTTCCCAATTACCACAGTCACTGCTCATTTCCAAGCTTTACCAAGTGTTAAATTAGATTATAATTCTGATCAAGAGTTAAGATTCAAGAAATTTTAATTTTAATAGAAGACAGTGCAAGACCTTCTTATGCTTCCTTCTTCTCATTCCAGCTACTAAAAATATATGTATAATAAACTATTTTCTGTTATGAACCAGATCCTAAATTATATATTTTCACATATTTTTAGTAAAACAACAGAAAGCTAAAATAAGTTTAGATAGACAACTAGAGTGTTATATTGTGACTTCGGATTGAGTAAATTACTGTGATGATTTCCATTATTGTGAAATGTCAGTCTATTTACCACTGCAGCCTTGTTTCATAATATTTTTAAGGAAAAGCTCTTACTATTAAATGAAACTAAGCTTAAGCTAAGATTTCATTTCCTTGCTTAGAAATAGTACGCAGATTTAAGAAATTATAATTTACTAATGGGTATCAAAGGAGATAAAGGTTGTTCCCTTCTCCCCTCCCCTCCCTAAATGCCAAATTACGGCTCTTGACCAAGTCACAAGAAAGGACACTGCTGCCATTTGCAAAGACTAACACATTTACCACACAACATTTCTACAACTCATGGCTCTTGCGTCTATTACATTGTTATTATAGACCAGATACCTGTTTTTGTTCCCAGAAGGATTACAGCATAAAGAATAATATACCCTCAATGTATTTTGCTCTTCTCTGAAGCCCACAAAATTATCTGAGGACTGGGAGTGCCCCAGGCACTGCTGCCGCTCAGAGACAAGGGGCAGCACCCCTGGGCAACACTGGATGACTGTCTCTTATGCTGTGATTCTAGGTTACTTTCCGCACCAGAATTTATCACTGCAACATCAACAGTCAGGGAGTCATCTGTCTGGATATTCTGAAAGACAACTGGAGCCCTGCTTTGACTATTTCAAAGGTTCTGCTGTCTATTTGTTCTCTTCTGACAGACTGCAACCCAGGTAAAGAGCTGATGGTTTACTGAGTGTCCACTCTTAGTTGATTGACTTATTTGCCATGGAATGTAATTTACATAACTGGTTGTATGCGGATTAAATAAAAATTAATATTTTTAAAGTTGGGGATGAAACACTTCTGCTTGGATGTGGTCCTACATTTAATGGTGTTTTTCACTCCTGTGGCACAACAGAAAATAAATAGCATTAAGCTCTTTTTTCCCAAGGTCTGGTGGAGAAAATAAGCTGTGGTCATTGGAGGTCTGTATTGCAGGAGCTCCGGCAAGTGAGTGGTCAATCCAGGAAAGAACAAAGTTCTCTTGAGTTAAAACTCATAAATCCTGCAGGTCAGAAGGGGGTGCAGGAAGTCCCTTCTTGTAAGACAGCAATTGGAACATTTAATCTTGCAACTTTGAGGGGGATGATGTTCAGACAGATTTTTTTCTCTTTTTCAAAGAGAGTTTCTTGTTCCTCTTGGGAAAGGAGGTACTCCACTGGAAGCAGTACAGTTTCTCAGTGACAGCTGTGTGACTGGTGTCTGTCGTCAGGCAATGAATGCTAATTGCCTGCAGTCAGGGCAGGAACTGAGCAGTAGTGCTAAGATGACAGTTCATTTAAAGAAGGCTGGTAATGATCAGGGAGAAATGGATTAGCCTCTTTGATACAAAAGTTTGATGACCCTGAAGTAAACTGGATCCCCTTGGTGTGCATCCTACAGTGCTGATACCCTAACACAAGCTAGTCTTGTCCCAGTGCTGTGACAGGAGTGTGCCGGGCTGTGCTCTCTGAATGTTGCTTGTACCCAGCAGCCCTTCCAGAGGGCTGAGAGCAGGGCATCTGGCTGGGACACCGTTCACTAACATACAGATAACCACAGCAACTTTTTCTGTTCATTGTGCCTTGCGTGCTTTCTCTTGGAAATGTTTTCTATGATAGAAGCCCCATGATACCTCACAGCATTTTCTGGCCGAACAAAGGTTTATATTTTGGAATAGATTCTGTATTTTAAATCATGTGGTGGTTGAGGTGGGAGGAAGAGGGCTGGTTTTTTTGGTTTGTTTGCTTTTTTGTTGTGGAATTGTTTCTAGTGCATCTTCTCCTGCCTTTTGCAGCTGACCCTCTGGTTGGAAGCATAGCCACTCAGTACCTGACCAACAGAGCAGAACATGACAGGATAGCCAGACAGTGGACCAAGAGATATGCAACATAAATGACAAACTACTTGTGCAGTGTGAAGGTGCAGAAGGCAACTTTGCAGTGTGCAACAAATCTTTATAGCCTTTACAATACGGACTTCTGTGTATATGTTATACTGATTCTACTCTGCTTTTATCCTTTTGAAGACTGGGATACTGCCCCCCAAAAAGGTAAATGCTATCAAGAGTAGAAATTTGTAGCTGTAGATTAGTTATGTTTAAAATGCCTACTTGCAAGTCTTGCTTCTTTGGGATATCAAAATGTATTTTGTGATGTACTAAGGATACTGTTCCTGAAGTCAACCAAATATTATAGTGCATTTTAGCCTAATTCATTATCTGTATGAAGTTATTAAAGGTAGCTGTAGATTACTAGGAATTATGTCATTTGTATTAAACCCAGATCTATTTCCAATATGTGGTACATGCTGTTGTGAAAACTGTTTTAACTTTTACCTTTGTCAGTTTGTAATGAAAGGATTTCCTTTTTCCCTTTGTAGCTCAGAGAGCACCCAGTGTATCATCTCAAACACAATAAATATGTTCCCCAAGGAGTAGTTTCTTTGTTTTCCTATTTTAAATTAATATCCAAATAAATTTAATTATAGTAACAAGGCAGGGCCAATGTATCACAGTTCCCTGTGGATAATCTTTAAATTAATATACATAAGCAAAGCTTGCTATTAAATGTTTAATGCACACCTGTGGATTGTTTAAGTTTTCCCTGTTTTGTTTTTTTTACAGAACAAATGTCATTTCTACAACTTCCTTAAATATAATGCTGTTCAGCTCTTTCTCAAGTTGGAATGAGAGTATTGCATACCCTTACTCCAGAAGTCAATGTAGCTGGTTGCTTCAGGGCCAGTCCTGCTCTTGTAACAGGCTGCCTGAGTCTTGCTACATGTTTATGTTTGGTTTTTTTTGCAGGATGAGGGCCAAGTTAGAGATAGTCTTGTGCTTTTGCTTCTGAGTAAAGCAAGTTGGACTTGCTGATCTAGAGAACTACAGTTATCCATTGAAAATGGTCTTCCAAAACATGATCGAACACTATTATCATCTGACCAGAAAAGAAAATAGTAGAATAAATTTAATCAGATTTTTATGACATAAAAACACTTATGGGGGAAATGAATCTTTTGTTAGTGAAAATGAAGTCTGTAAAGTTTTTAGACTACATATCCCCCCCTTCACTTTCTGGCTTGGAAATTTTGTAACATCTGTAAGTAACAACGTTATACAGCTTTATAGTACCTACAGTTTAAAAAGTAGAGTCATTAATAGTTTTATCATTTAAGCTTTTATAGGTTGCCAGTCACAATGTTGATTGTTAAAAAAGAGACTTGGTCCCTTTAAATGATGTTTTAAATTACACTTAATTTTGAACTTTACAGTCTCCCTTACTACCTGGTATTTTTAGAGATAATGTAGCACTTCCATCAATAAGATGCTCTGCTCATTTAATATATGAAAACTGAATGTTAAGTTTAAATATTAAAGCAATAGAAAAAATGTTAAAGATTTAGATCTCAAGTTAGCCATCACTATATAGGTCCCTTTTTTTTGTATCACATAACTTTTGATCATGAATTGTCACCCTGCTTTAAATATTTCTACAGATTCCTGAAGGTGGCTTGAAGAACTGCATATCCCAAATATCTCAACCTAGAAGACAGTCTCTCTTAGTAACTACAAGATAGCTTTAGAGTTCAGGTTATAAAGTGCAAAAGGGAATGAGAAACAGGGGATCTGGCAGGTGAATATGCGTAAGTCAGGTAACAGCCTAATGCCTGGAGATGAAGTGCTGGAAATCACCTCTGCAGGTGACCAGAGTTTCTCATTATGTTATTGGACGTGTGAGAAATAGCACAGATTGGCAGAGAAACGAGGGGATATCACATCCTGGCTGGACATCCAAAGTCTGCTCACTGCTGACTATTAGCGGACTTGGGGGTGACACGGTGCTCGTACACCACTCCAGTGACTTTCCAGTGAAGAGCAAACTACGTGTTTCACAGGTTAACTGTGTTGTCTACAGAATTTACATATATTTATATCATAAAATATTATGGTATAAAAATACAGGTTTTAATCCTAATTTTAATGTATTTTGGTTTTGTATTGCACCTACAACTTCAGATTCCTAGGTGTACAAGTGGGATGCCTTGTTAGTGTTTGCCCCATCTTGCCTTCCTTGCAATTGGATCCTTTACACTGAATTCCCATCCTTTTTTTTTTTTTGTTGGTTTGTCATGGTTTTGTTCTTTTTTAATGTAGTTTTTTTTGTGTGTAAATTTTATATTTACTGAAGTAAAGGTTGTTTTTGTGTAAACATTTAAACTTTAAGAAAAGAAAAGAGGCTAATTTTGTTTCTCAAGTTCTCTCTGCTAAACCATGCAGTAGGAAGAAATTTGTATTGTTAAATAAATCAATTAGTTGTTAAATGAGAATGTGTGTCTGTTTTCATGGGGAGGGGAGAAATCCCTGCTGGAAATATATCCAAAATACCAGTTGCAGAGAGCATCTGGTGTTTTCAAACTATTTCCTTCCTGGCTGTGCTGGGGTGAATAATGGACGTTATCAAAGCACAGCAGTGATCCTATTTTACTGTTTTGATTTTCAGTTCTATCTTCTTATTGCCAATCACTGGGCTCTGTACCTAGGAAAAAGTTAATTTAAATGATATTTTTTTAAAAAAGACCAGCTAAAGATAGCGCACATCCCCTCTCCATTTTGGATGGGCTTTTCTTGTTCTCTTGTCTTTGGGATTTGAGGGGGGGGACACTCTCAGCTGGCTGGGAAGGTACCTGAACTGAGCTCCATGATCTTGCAGCACAAGGAGTGCTTGCATGGGAACCAGCTGTCCCAGCCTTTGAGCTATGACGCTGCTGAGGAACAGAGGAGGCCAAACCGAAGGAGCAGACACAATCACATTTCTCTGCTTTTTAGCTGAGGTGGTGGCTATGTTCAAAACAAATACTTTGTCATACCAAATGAGAAGGTATAGGTGAATATAAACATATTAAATGTAAATATATTAAATGCCATGGAAAGGCAGATATGTATCTTGTTGTTCCTGTACTAGCATGTTCTCTGTGAGCTGTTTCATGTTCTGTGACATCTTAGTGATGTGTGGGGCGCTTTGTGTGGAGACAGTCCTGCTTACTGATCGAGATTGAGTAGCGATTGTTCAAAGTCTATAGCCGGGAAGGGATTAATATGGGGCTAGAGAGCAAGACTGCAGGGTAGCCTGAGCTATGGACCACACTTGCACAGCCTCATGAAGAAAGCAGGAATCAAACCAGGTCTGGTTCGTGCTCTGCTCCCTCCCTGCCTCTTGGGAGAAAAGGAAACTCTGCCATGCTTTACTGTACACCGGTTCCTGCTCTGTACCAGCTTATTTGTGGCCATGGGTATTGCAGAAAGTGAGACCGAGGTCCTCCCTTTCTTCACCTTCATCTGTGTGAACCAGATTTGTAGCCTCACAGCAGCGTCCCCACTTGCCTGCACCACGATGGGTGAGCTACAGGGCTCGGCGGAGGGGCTCTGCGCTGGCTGGGTGCCGCTCTGAGCTGCGGGGCTGCCTGTCTGCCACTGCTGCCATGGCTTCCCCACAGCCCTGCGTGGGCCACCACAGCGTCGTAGGGGAGGACACTGGAGACCGCAGCAGCTTCTACACTGATCTTGTGGTCTTCCCCTGGAGTTTCATCTGTGTGGGCGCCAGCAGCAAAGGAAAGGCTCCTGACTCTAGGCTGAAGAGGAAATTCCATCTTTCCTGCATTTTCTTCAGCAAAACTCAGCACTGCGTATTTACGCGAAAGGAAAAAGGCCTGTGCAGGCATCCTGAACTGAAACAGCTTCAAAGGACAGTGACAGTAGCATGACTAAAGTGAGATTTGATTCAGCCATAAACCAGCATTGTATTTCTGCAGCCTGTGCTACAGCCAAGGAAACATGCATTTGAGAACTCAGCGCTGCTTTGTGTACAGCATCCCTTCGACCTCTCCGTGGTGGCGCTGCTTGCGTTTGTAGTGCATGGTAACTCCTGAGGCTGAACCGCTGCTCTCTCTCCCTCACTAACCACCCCAACCCAAAGTGGCTGGAGAGGATCCCAAGACAACAGGAGAGTTTGTGTAATAGAGAACAAGTTGTAAAGGGAGAAGTGAGGCAGCAGCGTGGCTGCTTGTACTGCTGCCTGACCTTGCTGATGTTGATGATAATTAGACGTGTTCAACTGTAGCCAAGGTAGAAGAGAAGATAATGCACTTGGAAGATAATTGCGGGAATGTTTGCAGCGCATAGGGGCTTTTTTATTCTTAAGGAGGGAAACCTGCTTCAGCTTGTCCTCCCCCAGCTCTCTGCATGCATGTCTCTCTGGCGTGCAGTTATGACTACCTCTGTTGCTGCTTAGAACGGAAAGCATCCAACACACTAGCAACGATTTGGGGGGGGTCCGTAAAAATAAAATCTGCCAGGCTGGACAGAGTAAGAGGCGTGGTGTCAAAAGTATACGTATCTCATCCATCACTCCATGTGACTACATCGGAGCACAGGCTCTGCATCTATAGTGGTGTGAGATGTGGTGGGGCCATGTGCATGAATAACAAACACATATAGTTGTCTCTTTCGTTGTTGCTACTGCTCTTCTGCAGGTAAGCTGTGGACAGCCCTATTTGTTTATGTAGTGTTTCCAAGTACTGAGAAGCATTTTGTAACTTTGTTGTCCAAGATAAACATCTCTTTGAACCATCCTAAATTACCCTCCAGAACATCCTTTGACAGTGAATGCTACAGTTTAATTATGGAAAAAATACTTTGTTTGTTATGTGATTATTTCATATAACCTGCTATGTGAGCACTTCATTTTACATCTCCTGGTTTTGTACTATGAGAAATAATGAATAACTGCATCTGTTGTCTTCTTTGATCCCATTTATGATTTTATGTACCATCATAATTAGGAGCCCCTAGTAACCTCTTTTTCTAGGCTGGAAAATCCCTATTTATTTAATCTCTCCCTGTATGGAAGATGCTCTGATTATCCTGGTCACCCTTGTATGTGCCTTTTGTAATTCTGCTCCAGCTAATTTAAAGGAATGAGGGCTGCATACTGTATGGAAAAGGTGAATTCCCAATTCATCTGGAAAAATGTTTTCTGGTTTGGTCAACTTGCCTAGTAATTCAGTATGCTCTGCCTTTTTGACCATTGCTTGTTGCTTAGCTAAAGTCTTAATTAAGATGTGTTCAGAGATGCTGGAATCTCTTTCCTGAGCAATAGCTAATTTAAACTTTTATGTAGGTCTAACAAATTTGTGTTTCCCAATATCCACTGCTTTGTATTTATCATCACCAGATTAATCTGTGATCTTATCACCCAGTTCACAGTATCATGAAATCCTTTATGACTCTTGGCAGTCAGGTTTAGTTTAGTTTGCCTTGAATATTGACTCTGTGTGTGTGCTGCATGCACCAGGGGTGGGAGGTAACAGCAAAAGTAATAGCAAAGTGCACTGGACAGGTCTGTCTGCCAAGAACTGATGGGTCCCCGAGGACAAATTATCATTTGGCTTCTGAATGGCACAAATGAAAGCAGCTGCCAACTGCTTTCATCAGTCTGGGCTTTGTCTCCCTCTACAGAACAAATGTCAGGTCATTATTTAAAGAGGAGCTCAGCGTGGGTAAATTTTAGGGAGTGCTGAATGAGCTGTGGTCCTGGAGATTAGTTTTCTGGGATATCGTATAGGTAGACAGGGTGAATCACAAATCCTGTGGGAGACCATGTCTCTGAACATAGCAACTGGATGTATCTCTGAAGGGTACGGTTGGGTTGGAAATCTGCAGTCTAGCGCTCGTCCATGGAGGCAGGCAGCAACAGTGAGGCTGGAAATCCAGAAGCGATAAATGAAAGTGGAATGAAGCTGTTAATGTACAGTGGTGTGTGATGGCATTTCTTATAATGAGAAAGGCAGCTTCTTGCAAGCGGAGAAGTCTATGGTTGTGTTTATGTGTTTCAGCATTTTAAGACTGTGTACATTTGTGAAACATGGAACCAGGCTGGTACTCTCCTAACTGCATGCTAAGTAGTTTACCGGTACTTACGGTTCCTAATTTATAGGCAGTGGAATTAAACTGACATGTTATTTTAAACTTGTTGTCAGTTTCTGCTGTTAATATGGCCTATGCTTTTCTGACATTGACTGGGTTTCCCTGTTAGCTGGGAAGCTAATGTGCTGTCTTTTCACTGCTGGAATGATTAGTTATTATATATCGGCAGCATTTTTCATTCTATTCACTTCTGAGTGTTGCTGTTTCCAGCCTATTTTTTTAATAAGTATGGATTTAGTTAAGAACTAAAAACATTAAGGGTAAGATTTAAATTACATAGTAGTTCTTCTGGAAGATTATGCTGTTCATTAGCAGGATGTTACCTAGTTCATTACATACATGAATAATAAACTCTGTTTTCCTTTGCCTACTGCATAATATTTGATGCAAGCATTTATAAACTAGCAGATGGAAGAAATTAAAAAGATTAAGTACTATGGAGTTTGTTGGAGTGAGGGATAAGGAAAATAGAAACGGTCAGGTATGTAAAAAACATCAAATGCCTGAACTTTGCATTAAAGAAAAACTAAAGTTAGGACAAATCGAAGGAAATGCTGGCCTTTCTGTGTCAGTTAATTTCCCACATTTCCATGAGGAAATGCAGGCAGTACAATCAAATAGCCAAATAAACACCACAGCAAGGAAGCAGCCAAATAAAACATTACATAAGTTTTCACTTGAGCGAGCTTTTTCACACCCACCTGTAGCGGTGCTTCCTGCTGAGCCATGCAGGAGCTGTCTGCAGGTGCCTGCGTTCTGGGAGGGCTCAGCATCTCCGGCTGAGCTGCTTCTGTAGCTCCCCTCAAGCCTAGCCGGAGGGGCGGGGGCCCGGCGGGGGAGCTGGGGGCCAGCTGCGATCGCGCTGCGGCGGGTACCGCTCCCGCGCCAGTGCGGCCTCACCCGGCCCGGGCCGCTTCTCTGGTTGCCGGTGGCCACCAGAGGTACCGAGGGAGCCGAACCGTTCTCCCCGGTGCGCCGGGCGGTGCTGGGCCCCCTCAGCGGCGGGCCGGGCCGGGCCGGGCCGCGAGGTGTCGCTGCCGCACCGGGCACGGCCGCGCTCGGGGACTGGCGCAGCCACAGCCGGCCGGCCTTCCCCTCGGGCTTCGCACGGCCGGTGGCTGTCCTCCGGGGGTGCGTGACTCCAGCCTTAAACCCCGGAGCCGCGGGGCCTGGCAGCGCGGTGCGGGAGTGCGCGCAGGGGTGCCAGCCCCGGCCCTCAGCGGGCACAGCAGCGGCGGCTCCGCGCGGGACAGGAGGCCGGGGGCGTCCCCCCTCGCGGGGGTGGCGGCAGGACGACTCGCGGCCCTGTGCCGCTCTAAGGACAGACAATTCGCTTTGAAGTGTATTTTTAGTCCCTCAAATGGATAAAAAATAAGGAACAGACAGCAGAACTATTGTCTGAAATAGCCGCCGCCAGCCCAGTACTCCATCTCTCCCGAGTTCATTAAGCTACCTCAAGCTCCACAAAATTAAGTGTCACTTTCATAAACCGAACAGCCCGGGAGGGACTCTTTGGTGTGCCGGTCAGTGCCACGCAGCCTACTCCTTCATCCTCTCCGAGCACCTCTTCTTCTGACAGAGAGAGACCATGGATTTAGAGTAGTGCTGCTGTACTTAGATGCCACTGCTTCCAAAGAAGAGGCAGTTAAAGAAAATAAACATGCGAGTTAAGAAGCGATATCTTTCAAATTTAAATCTTCACATATGGGTAGATTTAGTCCAGATGGACTGAAATATCATGTTTAGTTTCTGTTTTCTTTATTAGATTAAATATTAGGCTCCTAGCATTAGAAAGTTATTTTTCCTCTCCTTATAAGCCATATTCATTCATAAGTTCCACTCTGAAAGCCGGCCTCACAGACAGCTGGTTTTCTTTCAGTAACAAAGAACCGTGAGGGTGCAGCTCCTTCTCCCCTCTCCACACCCTGTCCTACTGGCCAGGTCTCCAACCCACTGCTCTGTAAGCCAGTGCGACTTCTCCTGGCCCTTGACTTGCATTTTGCCACTTGAAGGGTGACCTCAGCTAAACACTGTAAATCAGATAAAGTGACAGAGGTGGCTTGTGACTTTCTCAGACTTTCAGCTTCGGTGATGCACTTGCCCACCCAGCCCCAGTGCACTGATGCTGGTCCTTCCCCCCCCTCCCACCCAGCAGTACTTCCCTGATGTAACAAATAGAGCTGTGCTGGTCTGGCATTGTCTGCTTAAAAATGCCATATGGATAAATGTTTTAAATTTGCCCAATTGCTAATGATTTTCAGAGGCTTTAATTGAGTGATTAAAGCAACCATTGATTTTTCAGGCCTCAACCTACGCTGTAATTCAGACACTCCGCAGAGAGAGCCACGCACAATCGGATTTAGCCAGCATTCAAAGTGCAGCCCGTGCAATCATCAGCGCAAATGTCAGGTACTGTGTTTGCCTTATTAACTTATGTTAGGAACCTGTAGCGAAGCTGTGAAATAGCAGTTGCCTTAAGTTCTCTGGTTCAAGCAAATTGCAGAGATTTATGCTTTGAACATGCTATAGGTCTGCAAATGTGCTGGAAATTGTACAAAATTACTGCCAAGTCCCACAGACTGCGTTGGGAGGAACCAGCACTTCCTGGCCGTGGATTTTTAAACATTTAACAATTTAAACAGTCAGCAGCGGTGCTTGGAAAGCTGGTTAAAATGACCAGGCTTTTTCCAGTCAGGCCAGGATTCAGGTTGGGAGTTTCGTGCAGGGCAGTGCCGTGGGGAGCTCCCATGGTACTAAGCCCCCACTCCAGGCACTTCATGACCCATCTGCCCCATCCGTCACTGTAACACTCCCTATAGGCAGTTGCAACTTCATGAGGGGCCTTCTTGCTCACTCCCTCGGGGTGGTGGACCTTCTAGCTGCTGTTCAGTCCAGCTGGCCTTTGGAAACCTTCAGAATTCCATTTACAGGGGAACTATGAAGGGAGGAGGTACATTTTGTGACCCATCCCCATTTATTTGTATAACAGCAATCATCTGGAGCTGAGGAACATTTGCCACACAGTAGAATAACAACATGCACAAAACAAGAATCAGCTGAGAAGCTTATTTGAGAGCAAGTTTAGAGCATATCGACAAACTAGTCCTAGATATTCAACCCTCTGCTCTTCAGAAGGGAATGGATGAGGTCTTTGCAGTGCCCTGAGACTCAAGCATTTGGGAAACATGAAGTTCTGGAGAAGGAAAGGTATAAAAGTCCATACAGATACTACTCGCTCTGAGCTGCTAGAGCTGACTTCTACTGTGAAGATCTGGCTGTCTCTTGGAATCTAAGATTTAAGATTTTTTTTTCATTTCAGATAGCTGAAGGAGTTCAAGTCTTGTCCTCATTTCATTTTTCTACTTTAAGTTCAGGGTGGTTCTTGCTTTCCTGCTTTTGTTGCTGTGCAACTGACTGCCATTCCTGGCCATTGCTAGGGACACATTGGGAAAGCAGCTTTGGGAGCTCCTTCTGCTGGTTTAACAACAACCAAGTTACTGTAGCAAGTGCCAAGCAGACTGCAAGCACCAGATGAGTACACCTTCCTCATGGCGTTTACACTGTGCACCTGTACAAAAGACTTTTCTCCCAAGACCATCCTTCCAAACCTTACTACTGCTTTCTTCTCCTTCCACTTTAAGGGTTTTGGAAGGACAGGTAATTTCCTTCAATTTGTTATTATGAAAATCTGGCTAATGTGAATCTAGGGGTTCAGTCTTGAATTAATATAAGGTTAACACTCGTGGCAGCTGAGTGAAGGGGAAGCAGAAGTGTCTCTGGCTTATGCTGGCTTGCAGAAGGTCCCCGGAGGCCATCACACTGGCAAGAATTATTGCCTGAAGGGCAATTACATCGGCAAGCATCAGCTGGAGCACTGTGCACCCTACTTTCTCACCTCATCATGCCAATTCACGCCGCCAGCTTTGTTCTGACACCCATCTTCTATCACAGGAGCAGGTGGCAAGGAGCCAGCTATGCTCAGCGTGGGGTCTCTGCTCCTCAGAGAGCCAGTAACCAAGGGCCAGCTCAGCCTGCCACTGTGGCTGCAAAAATCCAACACAATGCAAAGGACAGAAATAAAGCCTGACTGAATAAAACCTCAAAGCTTGGACCAGTCTAAAGGAGTTCTCTGGTAAACAAGAGGAGCAAGACAGTGGGAGAGGAAAAAGCAAAACTGATGTGCTGGAGCTAGGCCTGACTGGTGGCAAATGAACAGATGGACCTAGGGAAAAGGATGGTAATTTGACTGTGAGAGAAAAGATGTGGAAAGGAAGGTGCAGATTTCCCGATCCTGGCTACAGTGTGTACTGCCTTTTAGACAGCTGTGATCCTGCTGGGCCTTCGCTGCTCTTATCCTGTTAAGGTTAGGGATGGGGCTGGGAGACAGACAAAGCCTGGCACTGGGTTGGAGTGATGCTGGACAGAGGCCACCAAGGGAGAGGCTGCACTGACCAAAGACGGGTCCCCAGATGAGTTTATCCTCTGGGCTGTGGATGGGGTTCCCAGGCTCAGCCCCAGCCCCAGACAAGGACTAGGGTTTGGGATGAAGCTGGTTCTGAAACTGTGGGACTACTGCACTTTTTAATTAATAAAATAATAAATGATGGGAAGTCTGAAAGCCCAAGATTGAGCAGCTACAGAAAGTACCCGTAAATGAAAAAGAGAAGCACTACAGCCTTACTTGTTGCAGACAAAATGCAGCTTTCACAGAGCTAACCTGTAATAGGGCTCAAAATATGCTTCTGTTCTGCATCCATACTGGAGCTTCAGAAACGAAGATATATTTGGAAAAAGAAAATTAAAAAAAAAAAAAAGAACTACATGAAAATGTAGAAGCCTGCTAACAGTACACGAGCAGTACATTCAAAGGAGTAATATCATTGTAAGCAGACTGGAAAGCATCTAAAGAAACCTGTTTCTGTTGAGAAACCATATTGGATCTCAGAGCAAAGCTCTTACCAGGAAAGATTTTTTAAAATATTAAAAAAGAAGCTAGCTACAGGATAAGGGAAGCCATTAAAAGCAAGCAAGCAATAGAGGGCTAAATATGAAGGGGACAAAGTTTGCTGCTGATTTATGGTTATTCAAATTGGTTAAGAGGAAAGCCAACTGTAAAGAACTGTCAAAATAACTTAGTGACCAGGATTTAAAACAGCCAATAAAATTCAATGTATTTAAATGTAAAGTGATAACCAGGAGAAAGAGAGTCTGACTTTATGCACATGATAATATCTGAGCTTCTGCTTGCCATCCAAGAGTGGTGCCTGGGACTGATTACTGACTGTCTTGTCTAATGCCAGGATGAAGCAAGGACTGTCCAGTTCCAAAACAAACTGAAGATAGTAAATATTCCTCAAAGCACCGAGGAAGCATGTTAGGAAGCTGCTTTCCTCCAGAATCTTGTTGGGAATGCTGGAAGTCTACATTGGATTAGAAAAGGTCAAACAATTAAATATTCCCTGACACCTATCTCTTGTTATAGCAGCTGTGAACGAGAGAGGTGGGTTTTTTTAGTGAAAGTATTCACATGAGCTGTGACTACATACCTGACTTTTTGCTGTAGTTAAGGCTGGGCAACTGCCATCAGCTGCTACCATATGCCCCCCAGTTCAACTTAGAGCAAAACTTACAGGTGGAGCAGTGACAGATTGAACCTGAGATTCGTGTCACTTAGGCTTTTACTGCCACTCTGGGAATTACAGTTCTTTGTTTATCTCACTGACTTCCTCAAAAGATGCAACAGAGAGAGGAGGATTTTTAACCCTATTAATTTTCTCCTATCTATTGAAGGTAAGAGTGGGCCTTAGCATGTATGTTAACACCAATAAGAGGGCCTTTGAAATTGTCATATTCTCATAATAGGTTGACATTATGAACTTTTGGAATATAAATTTGGAAATTTTGGCTTAAATATTCTTCCAAGAATCCTGTAGATGGATCAGTATTGTTATCTTATGCTAACCTTAAAGTGTACTTCCATCAGTCCCTTATTTTCATCTTCTACAACCCACTTGCAAATCTGTGCCAAGGGTCTGGGATACCTCAGGTTAAATGGAGACAAGTGCTCCAAGGTGCTGATCTGTGTATCCTCCACTTCAGTATTTCTCAGCAGTTTCAGAAAAAAGACACAGTGAAGAACATGAAATAGATTACATGCTGGGATGAATTAGGCAGCTCAGGTGTTTTGGGACATGAGCTGCTGCATAGGTGGGAATGACACTAACAAAGAAATCAAGTTAATACATGGTGTTCCTCAACACCAGAGATTCTCACCATCTTGGCTCCGTACACAATTAGGGACAGCAGTGGGTTACTTCTCCATCTTAACAGTGAAACCCAGCTCCTGTCTTTTGCCTGAATTCAGTTACACACTCCTCCTCCTTCTTCCCCTGCTGGAGAACATCCCACACTGTGACTCAAATGACACGCTGCCAGAAATACACGTTTGAGCTGCTGGTGCTTCCAGAAATTACTTTTGTGAAGGATACTACCTGTCCTTTCCTGTTCTGCTCTTCTGAGTGCAACAGCTGAGAATGAGCGGCACGAAAAGCAGAGAAAAGAGTATTTCCTGGGAGAGCTGCCAGTGGAGAAAAAGTCTCCTGAAACCTATGGATTTCCAGAACATGCCTCAAGATTCTTTCTAGTAGCTGAAATAAGGGGGTTGCAATAGCAATTAAAAATGAACAGACAACAAGACAATTAGCCAAATCCATGGAGTCTCAAAACAGCAAAGAAACATTCCATCTAAAGAACACATGATTTATAGTTTCATAATGAATCTAAAAACTGATGAATATGGCAATATCATTTGGAATTGAAGAGATGTATTTCTGAAGTTGTATGTGGTACAGGTGTAAATCAGAAACTTCTGCTGCCAAGAAATATAAAGACAATGATCTCAATAAAGATAATCTTCCCAAACACCAAATCAGCATGATAGATGTAAAGTCATGATTCTTGACACCCAGCTCCAGGCAGGGCTGGTTTGCCCTGCCTCTGAAAAGGGAAATGAAAATAGAAGACATGATCTTTCAGTGAGGGAAGTTGCCAGCAGCTGCAGGCTGATGCAAAGGGTGACTTAGAGGCAGTGGTTGTAGCAAGCATGCTCTGTTTCTCAAAAAAAAACAAGTTCCCAAGAGACTGAGAGCTGAAAAGTATCTCAAGGCTTCAATGGCCCTGTGTGAAATGCAAAGAGCAGGACAGCATGTTGCTCAAATATTTCTCCTCTCTGTGCAAGAGGGTGCAGACAGCCCCAACCTTGCTGCACCTGGCCTCAGGACCAGCTGGAGGTTGCCAGCGTGGGCACCACATGGAGAGGTGGGCTTACTCAGAGATGGGTAGGGACGAAGAAGTCCTGCCAAGGGACTGACCACACAAAGCGGAGCTGCTCTGTGGCCCTGGACAGCTTATCATTGCACTCTGCAGTTTGGCAGTGTCTATGGCTTAACTTTCTCTGTCTCTCTCCTTAGCAACCCAGTGATTTTAAATAACAAAGATACGTGGTTTTCAAGGTTTGCATTCCACCTGTGTTCTCCCCATGGCTGTCACCAAACCATCCTGTGATTTATTTCCCTCTCATCATCTCCTGCTTCTGAACTGCGCTTTATCCTTCTGGGCAGGAGTACTTTGCAGTGCCAGTATCAGGCTTTTGTCTGAGAAAAATAGTTACTACAGTACATGATAGGTGAAAAATATGTCAGGAGACCAATTTTACACTTTGTTTCTTGACAGAAAACTGAATACCACAGTTTTAACCAAATTTTAAATCCTTTATGTGGGCAAAACTTCTGCCAATATCAGGAGGAACTACCTCAGCTGCACTGACACCGACAGATAGTGGACTGGTGTGCATGTGGGGAATCAGACCCTACACTAAAGAAATGAGCAATAATTCAAAACATGTCGGGAATCACATGCTCCACTCTGCCCCGTACATCCAGACAGCTGCTACCATGCACTGAGGATTAAGGACTGTACCTACTAGGAGCTGTAATTTCCAGCCCTCTAACAGCTCAGAAATGAACTACAGAGCAACCCAGCTCATTAAACCAGCAGACAAGGAATATATGGGAAAAAAGATCTAGTTTTGTGCAGCTGCACTGCGTCAGCTCTGTTTGGTGTCAAACAGGCACCAGAGCCATGCGCAGGCGTGGGTGAGACTGCATGGCCATGAGCAGGGGCTGAGATGCAGAGACAGGGAGCATGGGAAGACGTCTTCTCTGCCCTTCTCAGTGGCAGCAAAATGAGCTGCCCTCTCCCTGCAAAGTGCTTAGCTACTTGCTTAAATCGAAATCGGTTCTAAATTGGGGCCTGCGACATCTTTGGGATGAAGACTAACTTCAGACTTGAAGGTGCTTTGCACTTGACAACAAATTGCAGATTTCTTTCACTTTTACATTTTTCTGGTGATATTCAGTTGCATTCAATTACAAATAACCCTGGAAATCTGGCACGGGTAGATCTTCCTGACTAGTTGTCAGGAGTGTCATATTTCTCCACTCCCTTAACAGTCCATTATCTCCTGTCAGTGGCTGGTCCATTTTCCTCACTATTGAACGCTTCTGTTTCATGATAGAGCAACACAGACCAGAACAGGCATTTCTACAGCTTCATTCATTACCTGGCTGACGCTTGAACTCTCTCATCAGTTAGACTGTGTGACTCATAAAGGTACTCAAGATACATACTGAAATAAACCATTTTTCTCTCCAGATACAGACCCTGTTATATTTCATTATTTCCATATTCATAATGTTTAATGGTTATTCTTATTCAGACACAGAGTGATGCCAGCAGTGCTTACTACTGACTACAGAAATCACATTCCTTCTGGTCTTTAGTGGATTTATATGAAAACACAGCTACATTTTTTCTCTAGGATGTGTATTGCCTGTTCTTTGACAGCATCAAACATTACCCTGTGTTATACCTATAGCCTAGAGAATGACTAGCAATGCTGTCTCCTGTCTGTTTTAACTTCATTTATGTCTCTATTACTTTAAAGTGGATGTGAACGTGTACTGCAGCACACATAATTTCTCACCCTTGTTGACTTGTGGGTGGTAAGTATGTTCAGTGCCCGCTCCCCTCATTGCTTCTAGGTGTTGGGTACCGGTTCCAGCAGACTGAGATCAGAGGTACATGCGACAGCTACCTTTGGTTCACATGTTCTCCTTTGTTTTCCCCTATTTGCCTGGGGACCACAGTGCCAGGTGCTCCAGCCTCCAATACACACTGCCAGGTACTGTAGTGACATGCACAGAGTTGCTCAGCACTGGGGTATGAGCAAGCAGGTTTCCTCTGAAAAGGTTATTACAGTTTAGCTAGGCTTTTCACAAAAAAAATCACACTCAGGTCCTGTGTGTTCAGTTTGGGAAGGATAGTGCTGTAGGAGCTGAGGAGATAGAAACAGGAGCATACAGAAATTAGCAGACATTAAGGACAGCGTGAAAAGACAGCTGTGCGGTTTCAGATTCTAGGAGGTCTTGAAGATTAAGTCATGTGTATGAGAAATGTCAAATAATAAAGTATCATCTGGGCCCTTGCATAGGATGCTGAGTACAGGCTTTCCCAAAGTTCACATTGACATGTATTTTTTTCTCAGTTCCCCAGAATCGAGCTCCAAACTATTGATTTTATGTGAGGTCCTGCTCCAGCCTACTTTTTCAGGTCCGTTCACACCAGTTAATTTAAGGAATGGTCTGGTCAGTTTGACTTTTTGAAATCAAGCCTCTGAAAATCCTCCTGAGCATGTTTTCTACCCCAGAGCCAACTCATTGCTAATTAGCACGAATCACAGGGACAGAACCTTTGGAAAATACTGCTGATGCACAGTGCATTTCAAAACAGTATTCAGCATTACAAGGTGGTGATCTGTAGAGAACATTGTTATAAATATTCTTTTGCACAAGAGAAGCATGGCTAACCTTATGCAATCCTGTTTTATGCCACATGCCGTATTAAATGTATCAGCTGCTGTCATACAGGATCCAGATGTAAACAAGCTGCTGGCTTTAACCGTAGACTAATTTTATACATAAATATAAACCCTATGGCTTGAAATGTCTCTCAGTTTTCTCTTCCCCATGCTGCATCAACAGCTGTGAAATAATGTTTTCAACCATGCCACAGAATCTTATCGTTAAAAAACTGTCCAGACATGATGTCCAATAGAAGAGAATGTTAAGATTCAATTGCTCTCTGCCTCTGCTGCACTGACATGAGCAAACAGCAGGCTTAACATCTCAGAATCTCCTTTCATCCCAAAACAGAATAAGGAATCGAAATTTTTAAAGTAGTGGAATGGAAAAAACCATGCACTTTGGGAATACCAGGGGGAATTTACTTGGGCGTTATGCTGAGATAAGATCAGAGTGCTTTCTTTTGATGTTACCATTTGCATGTGTGCCTTCCAGAGCACGAGTATCAGCACCTGAATGAGCCACCAGGACAAAGCAGCTTCACCTGACTGAAAACACAAAGGGGATTTCTCAATAATTTCCACTAAAGGTAATATTGATGAATATAATGTGTTGTTGCAAAACTTTCGATTACATCAAACTGTATTTCCTCGATGAGTAAAAAATAAGTTTTCTTCAGAAAAGTAAGACAGGGATCAGATCATTGTGCAGGGATGGTTAGAGGCAAAAGGGTTTGCAGATCTTGCAAACAGTGCAAAATAAGACCCATAAACCCCACAGCCCTACTACATTTTTCCAGTAAACGCGTATGTCACCTTGTAGGGCGTTTCCCTTCACCACTGTTTTGTTCTCATCCACACCTATGTGAAACTAGAGTCACTTCCCACAAGCTGTTCTGCTTTAGATATTTTCATTTTTCTGTGTGTGAATTTCTGATTTCCTCTCTTTACATTTCGCGTTTATCTACTTCTTTAATCCCATTTATAGAGTAGTCCTTTCAGTCCTGCTTCAGTTGCACTGGAGATTTTCACATCCTGCTATTTCAGTGAAAAAGAAAATGCCCTTCTCTTATTCTATCGCACTAGTAATGTTGAATTTACAGCTACGCTTTGGAGTAAGATGCTTTTCATCGTTCTTTTAGCCCAAAGGGAGAATGTAATTTCAAACAGTAGGCAGTGGCAGGCCATGGTCTGCTGCTCATCTGAGAGAGAGTTAAACTTTGCTGTGGGAGAAAGACCTTCCCCACCTCTACTGAATCAAACATGCAAAAGAGTTTTCTTCTCTTTATAGGCTTTTTATGTCCAACCCACATCTTCACTCATCAGATGATGGCTGGTGCTGCAGTGGCCTGTCAGTCACGGTCTCTGCTCTGACCCAAGAGACAGCTCCAGGCCACCTTCTGAGCTCTCCCTGGGCAGGAATCTCCCTGGGGAGATCCACAAGCACCCTCATCCTTCAGCTGAGCATTTACCAACGTGCTGCTGCCTACAAGGCACTACCAAGCTCATGCAGATTTAATAGCTTTCTCTTATCTACTCTCTGCACTTTTGTTGGATCCTGTTTTCATTGTGCAGCTCCCGTGTTCAATATAAGCTCTTTCGGCTTTGGGGACAGCTTTTTTGGGAGAGGTGCATTCTTTTTTAAAACCAAATGTATCAGTAAAATCTGGGACAGCTGCATTCTGGGCCCTGGAGAAGGCAAATCCTGCAATTATAAGACAAGCTCCCCCCTCATCCTTGCTATCTTTGGCTGTCTGAACAAACGTGACTCTGAAGCAGTGAAAACGCGGTCCCATCTTCCTTCAGAGTCAAATTTTCGGTACCTCAAGCTATGCCATTGATGATGATTCTCAAATTATTCTATTCCCACTGGATTCCACAGGAAAAAAAAGGTGCACAGCCTTTTGCAGGTAAGGCCTTGTGCCATTCGGTGACCTACTTCTTTAACTCCTCTCTTTCCATGATGGCAGCGCTGTGGCTGTCTCGGCTGTTTGTACCAATGCAAAAGTCCTGCTCTAATCTAGAGGAAAAAGGATACAGGGTGAAAAGGCAAACTATTGGCAGCAACATCTTTGAAAACAAAGCCATTCTTGGCTCTGTGCATAGGCGCATATATCACCATTCCTCTCCATTTCTAATAAGCAGAGATATTGATCACCTACTAAATATTTAGGGCTGAGGCGCAGTGGCATTTATGACAGTCACTAGTGTGCTGTCAAGAGAGTTTATATACTGTCTTAACCAGTATGGATATATAAACTTTGAAAAACAAACATCCTGAAGTACACGAAGCAAGAGCAGTGTGGTTTGAAGAACAGATTGGTCAGAAGCTGCTGTCTCTGAATTTGCTGTTTGGACTGGGCTAAAAAAAAAAAAAATCGTTTCTGTGCCTCTCCTGAAGTCCTGTCTGGAAATTTGCTTCTGGGCAACACAGTCTAGATTTCTCTGTAGCCCTCCAAGCCCTTTTCCCTTGTCATCCTGAGGTTTACAACTAGTCCCCCAAAACAGAAATGTAAATCCGCTTGGTCAGGGTCTCCTTCCCACCCCCATCTCACGCAGGTCAGCATCTCCAGGCGTTTCAAAGCCAGGCAGGGGGAAAAGCCCCCTTCCCCACCTCCTGCTTCCCCTCCACCTCCTACTCCCTTCCCTGGCAGTGCCTTGCTGGGAGCCGGGCAGGAGCAGGAGGGCCGCCCCGCTGCCCTCTCCCCGGGGGTGGCAGCAGCCCCAGGCCCCGGCCGGAGCACCCGCGGGGCAGCGTGGGCAGCGCAGGTAAAGGCTGCGGGTCTGCAGCACGGCCGCTAGGGGGCGCTGGGGGCGCGGCGGCCGCGCGGGAACGGCCGGGGGCGAGAGCGCGGGCTGGCGGCGGAGGGGCTGAGCGCGCCCCCTGGCGGCGCCGGAGGGGCCGGTGCGCGCTGCGGGTGCCGTGCGGGGCTGCGGCCGTGTCCCCTGCGCGGGGCAGCCGTCAGCCCCCGCCTGTGCTGGCGGGGATGGCCGAGTGGTTTTATTTCAGCTGGAAATCAGGGAATTGAAAATAATCCTGCTGTGTCACGTATTGACAATGCTTGCCTGTATTTCCATGTTTTCTTATCGGTCAAAAGTACATCCCTTTGTGATATGACTTTCTTTGAAAATTGATTTTGGCTTTCTTTTAAAATTGGTTTGTCAATGGATGATAGTTTTTAGTAGGTGATAATTTGAATAGCCTCGTAGAAACCAAGAACAGTTGGGGCTGGAAGGAGTTCCTAGAGCGGGTCCAGTCCCCCCACCAGCCTGAGCCGGGTGGGCTGGAGCTGGCTGCTCACTCCAGTGCAGCCAGGCTGCCGGGATCTCCAGGGATGGTGACTCCACAGCCCCTCTGGGCAATCTGTGCCAGTTTCAACCACCCTCACAGGATGAAGGTTTTTCTGTTACGCTTCTTGTGTTGAAGTATTTCAAGTAATGTTCCTGAAAACTGTTGCTATCAAATGTCAGAAGAGTGTCAGATGGATGAGGAGACTCACACCCTGACCAAGCACCGTCATGACTCATTCGGTGACACTGAGCGATGCACAGAAACTGTACTGCTGAGAGCTTTTGGATTCAGATGGTACATTTGTTCAACAGCTCTTTATATATGTGGGCCAAGTGGAGGATATTTTCTTTACTGTATTTTCTAGCCTTCATACATTTCCCCATGCTTCCCAGCAGCTCAAAATGAACTTTAAGTGGGATGCTGTCTCTGCTGGTTGTCAGGACATTCTGTGGCTGCGGCTACTGAGTAACGTCACCACACCTGGTACAGCACATTAGTATGAAGATAATATTTCATAGCATCAGTGTCAAACACAATAATCTCAACACATGCATGACAATCTGTTTCTTTTTTCAACTAAAGATTTCATAAACATTTGAGAAAGAAGTATATTATTTCCCTCAACCAAACGGGCACAAGTTACCTGGCCTGCCACTACATAAAAGCAAGTAAACAGCTCTCAGCTAGTTCAGAGTTCCTTAATATTCCTTTTCCATTCATTTTATACCATTGAATCTCAGAGGCACGTGCTCCTGCTCTACACCAACAGCCCAGCAGGAGGATCAGACCCACTGATTCCAGGAGAGCGGGGTGGCACAGATGTGCCCAGCCACAGCTGCCCTAATGCAAGGACTCAAGTGCATCTGATGTCTTTGTTTTACTGGGCAGGATAATAAAGCTTGCCTGAACGGCAGTATTTAAAGCAAATGAACTATACGAAATCTGTCCCCTTAACTGCTATTACACAGCTTGCAACCTTTCGTTCAGGAGATTAAGTTTGCATCTCTTCGCATTATCTCTTTGTAATTGGAAAACTTTCGTTTTGACAGAGACAATGTGGCAGCCTCCCTGCGAGCCTCGCTACAAGCCAGTGCTGAGTGCCATCTGGCGAACCGATGCCGAAGTCAAGCAGCAACATCCTGTCATATTTTATCTGGAACTTTGCAACAGAACAACTAATAACATCTTAAGCTTCATTTGTCTGGCTCTCTCGTGCTCTTGGCAGAGGTCATAACGAGTAGTGGCTTTGCTGATTTGCTGCATCAAAACTAATTAGGTTACAGTGCTCACTGACAGAGCCTCTTGTAACGGCATAAAAGCCTCTGGCTTTAACTTTACTCCATATGTCAAAGTAAAGTTCAGAACTCATAAAACTTGCACCTGTATCAGCTTCCCAGTTGTAAACTTTAACATCTATTAATGGTGCTTATTCAGCTCGATGGAGCTATTGGCCCCTTAACTTCATTTTCCCCTTCTTTCTTTAAAGGTGCTGCTGGTGAGAAGTGGGACTCATGGCATGAAAACGTGTGCCTGACGTTGCAGATGCAGTTTTCCAAGTCCAGCGTCTTTGCTTTTTGCATTCTTTACAGCAGCAAGAACGCCCCGAACCGACTCGGCGTGGTTTCTAAGTGAGTGCGCTGAAGCTGCGTCCTGCCTGCCTCTGAAGAAAAGTTGGCGTTGGTGACCTTTTTACCGTGCTTATAGGAAATCTATTCTTTTACCAGACACTTTCACAGTTTGCCTTACTGAATGAGTCAGTTTTAAAAGCCTGAGTAAAATCAAGATAACTGTTGCACAGGGTTAAATTTTGGGCAATGCTCAGGGTAAGAGCCAGGGCACAACTTAACGGCTCTTACTTCAAGTGAGAAGCCATCAGGAAAGAAGATTTCTGTCTGCGCAGAGGGAAAAATGAGAAGTAAGGTTTAACAGTTTCCTGCTTAAATGTTGTAAAACATGTCAGCAGGGGGCTGTGGCAGTAAGAGGAATTGTGCTTTCTCACAGCAGGAAAGTGGCACTTCACTAGGCTGGCTACATTGATTATCAGGATGAGACCGTCTTAAAGAGCAAGCACAGCACTTAAATGTATTATAATGTGTGGGAGAATCGTGATTAAAAAAGACAGCGCTGTGTGTTTGCTCTGAGACTTTCTACCTGCTACTGCTTTCCGGGGCTACAGCAGTGGTGAGAGCTCACGCAACTCTTTTTCGCTCTTGTCAGATGAAAAGTTAGCTGAATCCTTGGGATGGCTGTCAATTTTGCACTGAACTGTGTAGAGAGCCTGGATTTTGTTGGACATTAATGTTGGATAGTCTGTGTTTGAGAAAGATTTTAGGAGTATGTGAGAATGAGGGTTAAATAATTATTTATATATTTATTTAGTTATTCATATGCTCAAAGTTATTACCCTCCTGTTATTTAATATTCTTGCTCTGCCTATATATTTATTTATTCCTTATGACTTTTTCAATAAGGAAAACACCATTAAATACTGTGACTTCTAGTGCTTTTATTTGAGTTAAAGGCTTTGAATTGCATTAAGCTATGAATTCCAGTTTATAACATTGTAAATAACACTGCTCCTTTAGACTTGCCTGGTTCCTCTTGATAGATAATACTCTGCTCTACCAAATCTTCTTACTCTTTCTATCTTATTTAATGTATTTAACGTATTCTTTTAAAAATATCAAAAATTCTTGAGCAATGCACATCCATTCCAGTGTCATAAAATGGAACATATGCTGTTCACCCCCAGGAACAATTCCAGTTGGGAGCTGTATCTCTCTGAACATGGATGTACATCCACGGCTGTGACAAACTGTGTGAATGAGCCATATATGATAATGGACAGATGTGAAGAAACCAGACCTGGAATGTCATGTTCATATCGGGATACCTAATTAACTGAAGAGGCTGGATACTTAACAGGAAAAAGTTATTACATGATTAATTATCTGGATGGATTGCTGTCGGAAAGGAGACTAACCTAGGCAAGATATGTAGTTTGACAACAGCTTTTAAGGATATTATAGCTGTCTGAGTCAACAGATATTTGAGGAGGTTCGTATCCCCCACACACTGTGCACATACACACATTTATTGCTTAACCACCTTCATTTCCGACTCCTTGTGATAACGAAGTTAATAATGTGCATAAGTGTGTGCAAGACTACAGCCTAATGATGGAGAGAAATTAGATAGCATGTCATACACTACTCCAATTAAGAAGCAGAAATTAAAGGAAAGAAAGTTAAAACTGGAAATCAAGAGAGCCCTTGTCACAGAAGATGTCGGACTATGAACTGTTTTCCATGGCTGATGAGCGAAGTTTCATTGTTTGTGTCTTAAAACCAAAACAAAGCAACCACATTATTAACAAAAACAGAACAGCAACCGACACATCCTAAGTGGGTTAGGCATTCTCTGACTGTGAGCTCTGCACCCATGTGTGTGTCTCCACATGGGAGTTTTTCACTTAGATTAGATTAGATTAGATTAGAACAAAACCAATATTTTATTGTGTATGCTTGATAGGAGCTACAGGCACAGATCACTTAGTCTTTTAGGAATACACATGTGGCGTTATGTGGCACAGGGCACTGCAGCAGCTAGCACTTCTGATTTGGGAATTTAGCATGAGCTAGTAATCCTCACTGTCCCTAGCTTGAAGTATTTTTTCATTATTATTTGATTTAGGAAACTTTAAATTCTGAGACTGCTCTGTTGGGACAGACAAATGGGCTGAGAGATAGCACCATGGACAAATAAATATACCCTCATTTGCATACACACAGTAATATCACTGAAGAGTCAGCAAAAAACCCCCTTGGCTGTTGTATACTTATTTTGTTGATTTTTTTAAAACAGAGTTTTAAACAGGAATGATGCAATGCAAACCAAAACTGTGCATACAGCTCAAATTTTGAAAACATGCTTTCAGAAGCACGTATTTCTTTTCCTATTTTTCTTACATCTCTTACCATTGGGAAAAAGGGTGTTGCCTAAATTGTCCTACCACATTAAAGGGGTTTGTTGTGACAAAATGTAACAGAGGCTTGGTGAGGCTACTGGCCATCGCTCACACCTGCTTCCAGCGCGGGAGTGCTGTGAGGACCGTGTGTCAACAGCTGCTTTGTCCTATGAGGTAGCTTAAAGAGGGACACAACCCAGCCATAAATTCACAACAAAGAATCCCCTGCTGCAGAGGAACGCTGCTGGGTATAAATGAGCCACAGTCAATCTGTGTGTGGAGATACAAAACCCTGCTGGAAAGTGGGAGTGGGACTGAGGCGCAGTGGGATCACACTGCGCCTTGACTCTGCGCACTCCTGCTGCTGGCGCGCGTGGGACTGCGCCCCAACACGTCCTGCCCAGAGCTGCCCTCTGCTCTCCAGGGAGGACAAAAATGACGATGTGAGGGAACAGCCTTCTGAAAGAGTAAAGGTCTGGAAACTGAGAGGCTCCTACTCCACCTGCCTTTTCCCTTGAGTTCTTCTGTTAGACAGAACAACTCTTCCCATCATTTGTGCAGTATATATAAATGATGTGTGCCAAAACTCACATCTTTCAGTACTGTCTTTGTAAGTCCCGGGTTTTCAGTAGCATGAACAGGGAAATTGACTTAAGCCCCGTAAAATTGTAGTTAAGCCAAATTCTTCATATAATTTTGCTTCATGGTGGAGGGTTAGTTGTTGATTCAGTTCAAATGTACATCTTTTGATTGGAAAAAAACAAAACCCAAACATTAAGAAGCTGACAGTGGTTACAATTTGGATAACACAAAGCAGAGCTAGAGAGTACTAGCTGTTACTGACAGAATAGCACAGCATGAGCAAAAAGGCACTTAGAGGTGGAGCTGTGATTTACACTTCAGGGTTTGGGGATGGAGATCACCCGGTTCCCTCCAAGACATCTGTAACCACCTTCATTTTCTTGTTTTGCTAAATTGCTTCTCCACAGTTGGAGATGGGTACTGAAGAGAGAGACATCGCCAGTCCCCAGTCTTTCTGTCAAAAGTGGAACTCTCATCAGCGCTGTGCAAACTTGGTTTGGCCTCTGAGCATGCCAAATCATGTTTGTTCTATGTTGATAATTTTCAGTGTATTTATCTGCCTTCTAAAGCCTGTGTGGATTGCATTTTTTCGAGGGGTATCTTTGAAAGCGGGCATGGCAGTGAATTACTGGCCAATACAGGGCTCAGTGCTGGAGCAGGAGAGGCGCTCATGGTTCCCCTTGAGCTCATGGCATGCTCGTACAAGCTAGACTAATGCTGGAGTTTCACGCTTTTTATAGGACTTGGTTCTGACTGCAGTGAGCTTTCTCAGCCCGCTCAGCTGACACCGTTATACGCTGAAGGACATATTAACAATCTATTTAAATGCAATGCATTTTGTTTGCAAATGTATTTGTTCTGTAGCCTGTTGACATGGTTTAGCATCTTGTCAGCAGTGTTCAGGGTTCAGTATTTTCCCACGCTCAGCGAGCACAAGCTTTTCCTTTAGCTAGTGTGCTGCAAAGGTACGCTCTGTTAAAAAAAGGACGATGGTCCGATAACCTGAGTATGGAGAGGCAGTTCAGATTGCTAACGGTGCCAGAAATACAGAGATATATCTGCTGCATGTCTTTTTCTGTGGGATTTTAAAGATATTGGAAATAAGCATCAGCTAAGCCAGCCCATCTCTGTTGCTTTGAGGGAATGTGATGTCTCCATCTGTTTTTATGTTCCAGAGAGGGCTGCAGCCCATAAGAGTTATCTGACTCAGGTCCCATGGCTCAAAGAGGAGAGCCAGGTGCTTGGTGAAGCGACATGGTTTTTAGCTCCTGGCATTTCTAATAAAGACCCAATTGTTTCAAAACTCTACAAGAGGGTCTTTGGAGGAGACGGTCTTTGGAGGAGAATTTTTCTTTACCTCTACTGTATATTAGCTGCCAGACAGCTTCTAGACCTGTGAAGAGGAAGAGCTCAGTTGGTCTGCTCATCATATGGAAAGTGACTGGCAAAGCAGAGGCACAGAGCATTCTGCTGGGAGCTGGGGCACAGCACCCCTCTCTGCCCACACAGCCAACCGTCACCACTCTTATCAGGTGCAAGCATTAGTTCCTATATTTTGCAGTGCAATACTCCACATTTGCAACAGCCTTCCTTTGAGCAGCTGGAGGGCAAAGGAAAGGGCTTTTTCTCTTTGTTTCTGACTCCTGATTAATTTAAAAAGTAACTTGCATCTTTTTTTAACCTTCATTTCCTTTTAGTTGCTCTACCTCTCTGGAACTAGTTGACAAGTTCTAAAAGTAAAGGCCACTGTGTATTTTGCTGGTGGTCTTTCTGCCTGCATGAGAGGAGGCAAGAGAGGCCGGTCTGAGGCTTTCACTGTTTCTTCTTTAATTTTCTCTTGCACTGAAGAAGAAGATTCAGAAGACTGAACTCAATTAATACGTCTTAGGGGTACACTGAGGAATTATATCATAGGTAAATCCATGCCAGACTGACTTAAATGCCCTTTATGTTGAGAAATAAAGTTGCAACTTGCTGCTTAAAACTTTATCTGCAATTGCCTTCATTCCCCTGTGTGTCCCTCTAACACAAGAGCATGCTAACAAAAATATGGAAGGAAGCCACATATGTTGCCTTCAAAAGACAAGTGTAAACGTTGTCATAGCAACACAGGAAAGCAGAACACTACTTTATAAAGGTGGTGGTGGGGAAATGAGAAGAAGGGAGAAGAAGGGAGAATTTACAGAATTCACAAAATTCATATGTTTACAGAACACACAAAAAATGACAGTTCTAGGATGACTAAATGAACTGAAATTGCCATGCGACATCTTCATCTAGTTGCAGGAAAGTTTGTTTGTGTCTGAAACACAAGCAATTCCAGTGAACCAGGTAACATATCTAAACAAATCAGAATCTTTTAATCTCCTCTGTTTTATATGACAGAAAACCTGATAAGCCAGGGGTCAGACAGACCCTGAGCTTATCCAGGTCTATTATTGGAAAAAGAGAATGATGACTCACAGTAGCTTTCATTTCTATAAGCAGCTTGTGACATCCCACAGCGTCATCAAGATTTGAAAGATTCCACTGGAACTGCTAGATATTAGATATTATACAGAGAGAGAGAGAGAAAGGAGGGCAGGTGTTAGCATATCTCTCTCACACTAAACCCCTTGGTTGTGAAGACTTTTCTTTTGCTTGTGTGTTCTCTGGTGATGTAAAAGATGGCCCATTCTGGTGTCCCAAAACCTGAGTTTTCAGTAGTTTCATCAGGGAACAGAATAAAAATGGTTAATCAGGAAGGAACAATTAAATAAATATGCTTGAAATGACATTAAAAATATTCCTCGACAATTTTGTTCTCATCCAATAAGAAAAAAGTGTGGCTATTCCCAAGACACAGTTCAAATTATCTTACTACTTTAAATGTTTTGTGTACATCTTTTTGTGTAGGTGGTGCATCAGGGCGCTGCAGACTTGAGAAGCTGCTCTTGACAAACCCAAGGAGACAAGGAAGAGCCCACGGCCCTTTGGTGATTGACAGATTCAGTCACGTAAACGCTGATCCCAAAGCTGAAGCCTGAGCAGGGTTTGCTTCACAGAACTGTGTGAATGCCATTGGAAACTTTATTTTTTTTTCATTTTAGCTTGTCATTTAAAAATATCATCCATCTGAGGACAACTCATTCCCAGGACTTTATATAGCATAGGAAGTACTGTGTAAGGAATATTTTCAACATATCTGCAGTTTTCTTTAGAATCGTAGAGCGAGAATGTTAATCAGCTTGCTTCCCCCCATTCCTGTAGCCTGTACTACAGGTACAGATAGCACTATTCAAGAGGGAACAGAAGGTTGCATTTTCATTTGGAGTTAGCAAGTGGCACATCATTTCCAGATTTATGAAGGTGAAAAGCTGTATAAAAATAGAAAAATTTCTATCTGCCATATTTACAAGAATAAAATGCTGTTGCGAAATGCCTTGGAAACAAAGAGAAAGAAATGTCTGTGTAAATAAATCTTTCAGGCAGCTTTTGCATTTGCCTGTATTTCTGTCTTTCTGATGGATTTCTGCAGGTCACAGATCCTTTTAAAAAAAACAGTTGTAAAGGTTCTGAAAGACCCACAAGAATCTCTCTAGACCTTAATTTTCCTGTCCTCTACAAAGGCTAGTTTCCCCATAACCAACAGATAGTGATATAAGTAGGAAAAAGAAGTCACCAGCAGCCAGGGTACTGCAGGCGTTTTGGCTAGAACAACTTGACATTTCCTCTCTCACTGCTTCCAAGTATTGGCTGAAGGTGGTGATGGCTGGAGATCAAAAAAGTAGTACGAAAGCAAAACTAACACAATGAAAGTCAAGTGCAAAAAATAATAGTAGAGTGGTCTTTTGGGTCCCTTTCATAAACATGACGATTGTTATAAAATTACACATTGTGTAAGAAGTCAGGAGCTCTCTCCACCTAGCAGGAAAGAACCATTACCAGGTTCCCTACAAAGTCAAGAATTTAGTGTCTCTCCCTTTTGTTCCTATATAAACAAATCCGTTTTTCACCAGCAGTAAAGCAGATTGAGGGAATTTATTTTTACTTAATTATTGTCTAGTATAGCCAGATGCCAGTTTGGAATCCTGTCCTGGATCATAAACACATCCACCCACCCCGTAGTTGAGCCACAGCACCCTTCAGAGTGCCTTATTTGCCGTGTTCAGTGGCAATGGATGCAAACAAGCTGTTGTTTCCTGGGAAGCGTGCAAGACCTAGTGACGGGAGAGGCGCTGCAGCTTGAAGCCAGTTTCTGTAGCAGAGTACAGCCCTGGAAAGCCTTTCCCTCCTCAGTCACCCTATCACAACAGTGTTGGTGGATGCTCAGGTCGATCCTAATTGAATTCCTGTACACATAAATAAGACATGACCAGTGCTCACTCTCTCACCAGGACATTCCTGGTTTTGAACTCCTGGTTTGTAGCTCTTTCTAATGAGAAACCTTGCTTGCATTTTAAATGCTTGCCAGCCCCTTTGGGTAAGTGCAGATCTGGAGCATTTTGGGTTGGTCCCTGCTCAGAGAAATTAGACATGATGCCTCACAGCCAAGGGAGGAGGCTTTCTGACACTTTCACAGGTAGAAAAAACAACAACAAAAAATCGAGGAGAAGTGAAAAACAAAACATCCCTCTGCTGCTCCCTCTGCTCTAGCCTCAGATTGTCCCATTTTGGTTTCCATTTAAATACTGAGCAAGGCTCTGGGTAAGTTGTTTAATATGAGTTTTTAGTTCCACAGATTTTACAGTTTTGAACTTTGCAATTATAAATTTCAGCCAGGGTTTGTATTATTTTATTCTTAATTCTGAATCTCATGCATAGCAGTAGACTATTTTAAAAGCTCTTTAAAACAAAGAAGGGGTTTCTTTTAAGAGCACAGGAAGTGGAATCATACCAGTCTAAGGGTTTTTTTAAGAACTTCACCTTGTGTTCCCAGCCTACAGCCACATGAAGGGGCGTGTCTGTGGCAGGTAGGTGAGGGTTGCTATCAGAAGTCATAGCTCTATGCATGTGTGTTTACAGCTTTGGAAACACGATCATGTCGAGGGAATGTGTCTTTCCAAGAAAATCAGTTTAAAAAATTTTCTAAAATTGCTGAGAAAACTAATCTTAGAAACAAAATTGAGAGGCTGAAGCAGAGAAAGAAAAGCAAGATTTTTATATACAGCACCCGATGGAGGGGGAAATTCCCAGGCAATATAAAGCAAACACATTTTAATGCTTCTTATTGCTTGTGGCAGATTAGTGCTCTGGCCACTCGAGCAGACTGTGCTGTCTGTGCTCCATACTCCTAGCTGCCACGTGTTCCCACAGTCCATCTGGAGTGCCAGGGCAGCACAGAGCAGCACAAACCCATTGGGAGCTTTGTATGAAGTGAAGGGACCGAGCACCGGGGTACGTACAGCAGCGTTTGCGGCTCAGCAGCTCCTGCAGCCTCCAGCCAGCTAGGCTGGGCAGAATGAACGAGAGAAAATCCACTCCTGCCCTGTTAGCTACACGAGTCTTAATTGCTTTCTCTCGTAGAGATACCAAATATCTTTACAAACAGCGAGTTGAGATTGTTACACGCAAACATACATGTGATACCTTTATGAAATACGCAAAATATGATGCTCTGGGCTATGATATGATCTGTGTGTGTATTTGAAAGCCTTTTCCACGCTTTGTTTCGGGTACTGAACATTTCTGATGGTTTGTTTGAGGTAAAGAGAGCCAATCTGTCAGCAGGATTCGCTACCAGCACATCTGACAAGTATGGCTTGCAGCAGGCCTGTATGTTTTAAAGCACTTGCCTACTTCACAGTTAGCAAATTACTGCAGGGCAAAGCAAACACAAAAGGAGATTACAGAAGGAACGATGGATTTGATCACAATACAGAGGAAGCAGGATGATGAAGAGATTGCTTTACCTAGCTCAGACACCTGGAAAGCAGAGCACGTCCCAGCGGCATGGGAGGAAGTGTGATCCAGAAGCCCCACGCTGTGCACAGGCACTGCAACAAGAGGCTGTCATCACATGCTGTCCCACGTTCCCTTTTATATGGATTTCCCTGATTAAGTTTCTGTTTTGACAGCTTTTGAACAGTAACACCTTTCTCTTTTTGCCTCTGAGTTTCCTCCCTTGAAAGGTGCAAATTACGGTTTTACTGTGGCCTGTTAGAGGTGCAAATGAGCACAACACAGCCAAACTGGAACAGCCTGGAAGTAGTAAAGTATCAGGGCTGAATCCTGTTGAAAGAGAATACGTACATATTGATGAACTAGGGCTAAATTGTGGGAAATACGTGTGAATTTTTTAGGGTAGTGTGAAATTCTGCATTTGCACAGCCTGGGAACTCGATAGTGCTAAGGATGGGAAAGGCACAACAAATCTATAAGGATGATTAAATCCTGGGAATGAAACATCTTTTGATGGCAACTGCTACAAGCAAACAATGTTTGTGTCCTTGCTTCACTTAGCTAGAGCCAAGTAAATGCCTCACAGTATAAAATGTGTAACCCTCATTACTTGCTTCTGAACTTACTTTGACTTCTCATTCTTAGTATTACAGAAATTCTGTGCCCGAATCAAGCAACACCACTCGTACCTGCTGTTACACAGAACAGAAAACCACTTCCTTGACCACAACTTATTGCTAGCTGTTTGTCATAAGCACACATAAAACTATCATTACTGTATTGCAGCTTCTCTGTGCTAAAGGCAGAAAAAGAGAAGCAGAACCACATTTTCTTCTGTATTTTCTTTAAAGACCATCATGGAAATAGGCTAAAACAAATTTATGTGTTTGTGGGTTTTTGTTTATGGACCTTCACATTATCAAAACTAAATCAATGCTGGTTAGAATTCAGTAAGAACACATGTATTCTGATCTGCACTAATTTAGAGACAAACAGTCCAACATTCAGTTACACATTTACATGCTATTTTCACTTGTCATGGAGATAGAAAAAAATCACATTTCAGGTTAAAACTCTTATGTTTAGCTGCAAGTGAAAGGGAACACTTGTTTTGGACTGAAAGGAGCAGCTTCTCTTCCATTTCCACAGCAAGAACAGCAAGAGTTTCTTTTGTTACAGAGTTAAAAAGGGCTGTTTCACCTGCACCCTGAAAAAGGAGAGCTTTTCTGTAATGTACCTGCTGACAGAGCTGGAGGGAGCCTGGTGGAAAAGGAAGGTTAATCAAACAATTTTTTTATGCTTTTCAAATCACTGGAATGTGTGCTTTACCTTGATTTTTTACTGGAAAGTTTAACATCTTATTAGAACACCTGAAAGAAATGTAAAAACTGTATGGAAATGGACAAAATCACAGGTACCTTTCTTCTGGGTCAGTTTGAGCTCATGCTTGTGTGCTTGAGCACAGGTCCATTTTCACTTGTGGTTTTTGGCTGGTCTAACGAAAGATACTGGCTCTGCCTGCAAACTAGCCCTGCTTCTCCTGAATTAGCAGACTATCACAGCTGATTGTAATACTACAGGAGTTCTATGACGGGGCTATAAAGTCCCCTCTGGGGCATTGGGGCGTCCTTTTTCCCTACTCAGAGTGGGAAACCCACGCAACTGAGGCTGAGTGAATTGTATGCAGGAGCCTGCTAAGCTTCCAGTGGAACCACACGGGAGAGTCTTCACAAGCAAGAGCTGCTGCTCGAAGCTTGGCAAAACAGAGCTGCAAGTGGAGAAAAAAAAATCACGCGGTATATTTTAAGAGTTCCTTCCCATTTCTAGCATATACATGATACACAAAAAGAAGGATGTGTTTTTACCATTTGCAGCCACAAATATAACCCAGCCATAATATATTACAATTTGCTTCTGTCATTTTTTTCAGCCTTTTGCAACAGTTCTGAGTATTCCCATATTCAATTATTTCAGTAAGATATGAGCTTCAGGGGTTAACTGGGATCCTTTAGATATTTCAAAGATTCACACTTCTTTTTCTCTTCAAAATGCTGAACGGAAAAACAAGTGTCAAACTGTGTCTAAAATTCAAGTTTTAAAATCCAAATAATGTAAATTAAATTAAAAGTTGGCATTTAAACGCTGTATATTTGATTGTATCAATTTAACATTACTGCAGCAGAAGTGAAGTATGAAAAAAAACTCCCTCTGCAGAAACATGCATTCATACACGTGCAACGCAGCCAAACAAACAGTTCGCAGTAGAAAGCCTCAAATATCCCAAACGTTTTGAATTAACAATGGAGTGCTTCTGTTTGATTGTTTTTCTTTTCCCTCCCTTGCTTAATAACCTTAGCTCATCACTTCATAGAGATTAGATACAAGCAGGGCAAAATAGTTGACTTTTGCTGCTGGCTTTTGCTAAGGATGGATTTCTGTGAGCAAAGATGTCCCAGCTGACAGGCTTTCATACACAAGAGAGCAAATTCTGCTGGCTCCCCTGGGTTGGAAACTGTTATTTAATTTTTCTCTTTTGTTCATTTTAAGTCTGTCTTTCTGTCTTGAGCAAGCTACTTCTGCTGCCTGACATACACTTTCAGTGCCATCAGGTTACAGAACATCACATTTTGACACATCCAGATGTAATGTGATTCACACATCACAAGAAGTAAAGCAAAGTAGAGGCATCTAATTTTTCTTCTCCTTGATGGACTTCTAAATATCCACAGGTGGTTGAGTCCCCGTTCCTGCCAAGGGAATAGAGTGGTTGAGGGTAGCCGTGGGCAATGGCAGGCTGCAGGACAACCTGTGTGGCTGCTATTTTTACAGCAACGACATTTGTACAGCCCAACAAGCCATCACATGTCTTTGACTGGGTGCCACACAGCTGTATACATTGCATTAGATTAAGGCTGCGTCTGATGAGTTTTCCTCTTTCGTGACACAGAAGTCAGACAGGCCACGTCCAGGCTGAGTGTAAGCTCCCCTCTGTAGACAGCTGTGACCGCAGTGAGGCCAGGCAGGAGCTGTTGGAGCTGGCACCTGGCAAACAAGTTGCCGCTGCCCTTGCTGCATGCAGCAATGCCTTTGAACATGTCTGTGGCTTCGTCAGAGGTGTCCTGAGGGTTGCTGGGGTGGGAGGAGGGAGGGAGGGATGGGGCAGGCACAATTTAGTTGCTATACCTCTATGCTGCCCCAAGCAATAAAGATGAAGTCTCAGCAGTATGAGTTGCTTCCTGACATGCAGCAAAGCAACAGCAGTGTGTTAAGATGGAAAAACCTCTAAGCAATGTCTTCCTTCAGGTACCAAGCATCACTTAGAGCTGAGAGCCAAAAGTGAGAAGTGCCGGACAGGTGCACTCCAGTATTATTCTTATTACTGCAAAAAGTGAGGTAAAATAAACCTTTGTAAGCATTTGAAACTGGTTAACAACTATACAAGTGCTGGCAACATAAAAGAAATGATACTGTAAAGGGTGAATTGGCTATACTTCTTTCTTACTGAACACACCAGCGTTTTGCAGGGAGGGAGGAACTCTCTTCAGCTTTGAAGGCCGATAGCAAAACTAACAGCATGACCAGTACCCAAAGTGTAGCTACTGGTTATAGGCAGCAAAACCAGTAGTCCCATCTGTGTACTGAGAGACAAAGTTGAATTTATCAGCAAGTGAAGCTGACAGTTTTTGTTCTTAGTCAGACCGCAGAGCTGAAGCAGAACACCGTGGGAAAGCAGTCCCTGCTGCAGCTCTGTGCCTCCCCCAGCCCACTGCAGTAACCTCAGCAGTCCCCTTCCATGCAAGCCAACAGTTGTCACACTTTCGACTTAAATATGTACGGGTGCAATAATATACACTGTTGCTTTTTCCAGACTGAAGATTGCCTGGTAGTGCTGCCTGAGCAATGCCATCCTACAGCTTCCTGCTGCCAGGGCAAGCGGCACTGCTGCGTGGACACACACCAAGACAGTTTCATTCATGAGACTAATACCGTGCCTGAATCATATGGAAATTATTTCTTTAGGTGGTGGTTTTGTTGTTTGCTTTGTTATAAAGGCGGAAAAAGGGAAACAGTTGCTATAGAATGAATGGCATTTGTTCAACTGTGCAAACATAAGGGGGATTTTTTTATTGCTCTCATACTTCAGCGTTGTATCCTAGATCCATTTGCCATTAAATTTTACAGTTCATCCTTCAGCAATAAGTCAATCACTTAAACTGGAGAGAAAGGGTAAGATTTTCACTGGGATTGAGATGCTGAGTTGTAATTCTAGGTTGAGAGCTGAGGGTTGTAAATTATTTCATGTCAAATAGCTGAGGGATTTTGAAAATTTTTTTGAAGTCTTCTCTTCTCTCTTTTATTTCATATAGAGAATCTTGTAATTTGTTTGAATGGTTTTTTTAATGTTCCTGGGAGCTCCCTGGGTGGCTGATATTCAGGCAAATTTGCTTTTAATACGGATTTTTAATTAACTACTGTAGAGATGTTAAACCACAGTGATCAGAACAGAAGATAGGTAGTTACCCTAACCACTTTTCTCAGACAGGTTTTGATATTTTTCTTGGAAACATAAGTAACTTGATCTGGTTGGTCTTTGTACATTTTGGGAAAAAAAAGAGTTTACATGCATATACACATGTATTGGTGTAAACAAACACTGCACCTTATGCATTTGCCTTTTCCTGAGCCAAGGACATTGTCCTGAGGTTAATGGACTCAGTCCTTCCCTCAGGTGTTATCAGCTCCACTTTGGGCACTTGACTTGCAGGGAGGAGATGTGACGAGAGCTCGGATAGCAGCTCACCACTCCTACTGGTTTCTGGTGCCAAGTTTATCTGTGCGTGTAAACCCACCGGTATGGGCACAGGGAGGCTATGAAACAGCCACTTTTGGATTTCTTGGTGTTGGCAGGTTTGCACACACACATATGTATGTGCTCCCAAAATATGCCCTAGTGTGGTTAGGGTAACCTTTAAGGAGAGGCACAGGAGATCTGTGTTGGTCATTTTCATACTCTCCTGCCTCTAGTCCGCTGGTGATTGGAGCTAGGTAAACGGTTTTATTCTACATGATAAAATGTTTCAACCATACTGCAGGGGAAGGAAGAAAAAAATATATATACTTTGAAGATAATTTTTGTAAAAAATTCAAACCAGCCCACCTAATTCCACTGAAGAAAGAAAACTAGTCAGTAGAAATACAATCATCAGTGTGAAGGCCTGATGAACGACCAGGAGGCACAGGAAAGCATACTCAACCCAACGTGAAACAAAGTTTTGGAAATACCCAGGACAAGGACAACTCCTGTAAAAGGATTTTCTTTTTTAGACAGGAAGTAACATTAGCCTGTAAATCTCTGCTCTGCTCCCAGAGATGTTTCCCATATGGTTCCAAAGACATTCTGATTTCCATATGTCCTGGGATAATTCCTCAGCCTCTGATCCTGCAGCAACCCAGGATATCAGATACAACACAGCCAAACGTTAGATGGGATGTTTGTACATTTCTGTCTTGCGAAATGCTTCAAGGGAACTTTTGTCTAACAATTCAAATGTATTCCTTTGCTCCCAAAGTATTTCCATTTAATTTAGTGTACCAGCTTCTTGCTGGATTGAAGTATTTTCTACGTTACTCAAGGAAATATTTCAAAGCTCCTAAATGTAATTTTATGAAATGTGTGTATTCAAAAGTATATTGAACTTTGGGATTTTGGCAGGAAATCTATTAGTTTAAATAATCTTAGAAGATTTTTGTTTTAGATGATGAAACATGAGCACCAATGCTACAATCTTCAGTCACAAGGAAGATGATATTAACAAGATTTTAAAATAAATCAATGCCTGTCAATTTTTAAAAGAAACAACTAATTCACTGTTCTTGATCTATAGATGTAATATGAATTGGTAAATTATTTTGAACAAACCTGTAAAAATGCTCATTAAAAAAAATGTAAACATAAAAAGATGTGTAGTTGCAGTTCATAAAATGAAAAAGACATTATCTTCTTTCAAAAAGAAAAGGTTCTGGACTGATATCAGACTTGCTAATTTAGTAACAGATCTGAGCTATTCCTGGGACTCTATTTTAGGAAAAGAGCTTTGTATTTTGATGGACAGTGTCACAGCTGTTGAGATTAAAAAAACAAAAATCGATGGGAATCAGAAAGATGGAATGAAGGACAATCAATCTCAGAATATACACCATCATCTGAGACCTTTTTATAGTCATACAAGAGAATGAGTTAGCAGAGATACTGCGGGAAAAGTGGCATTTAAACAAGGAGAGATGAACGATTGCTGTGATGATTGTTTCCCATTAGGCAGCTGCAGAAGCCTGGTGGTCAGCACACAGTGCAAAAAGATGAAATTGGATTTTGGACATACAAAATCAAAGCAAACACAAAAATAGGAATTAACATTAGACAGCTATACAGCAGAGGTGTTTTTCGACACTGAAATATGGAGCAAGATCTCGCTTTCACCAGAACTCTTTTCAAGAATGTAAGAATCATCCTCATGCAATAAGACAATCACCGACATAAAGAAATCATCACAAAACCAAACAATTAAATGGACATAATTCATACATTGAAATCAAACAGTGATAAAATTTGCCACTAAC